>CM031244.1:377842955-378178647 GCA_018340775.1 Taxus wallichiana var. yunnanensis | reverse complement strand
AGCATGTATTGTTTGAGTCTCTTTTTTTTCCCTTCCTTTCTTTACTTCACTACTTTCCCTTTTCTCCTCCTTTATAATTCATTGCTCCACCTCTTTCCTATAGTCCCTCTTTTAACTTATTCCTTCTTTATTAATTCATTTTTGTTTCCTTTCTCTAGCTCCCTACCTTCTAATCCTTTTTTTTCTTTTTTTCTTATTCCATCCCACTTTTCCTTTTCCTCCTCCTGGGCCCCTAATCTTTTCCTAAGTCTCCTTTTTTCCTTCCTCCTACTCACCACTTCTCCTCCCTTTTCCTTCCTCTCTATTCTTTTCATTGTCCACCCTCTTTCCCCCATAGTCCTCTTCAAATCTCCCTTAACTCCCTCTCATTTCTCCTCCTCTCTCGCTTTTTCACCCCACTTTCGCTTTGCCTTCCTCCTGGGCCTCCTACTCCTCTCTAATCCTACTCTTGTTTCTCTCTTCCTAGTCCTCCCTAATCTTTTCCTGTCTCTTTTTTCCCCACCTCCTAATCTCCCCTTTATTTCTAACTCTTTCCTGTCTCCTTTCCTCTCCCTTTCCCTACTTCACTACTTTCTCCTTGTCTTCACCTATTCTTTCATTGTTCAATTTCACCCTATAGTCCCTAATCTCCCCAACTCCCCTATTTTCCTCCTCCTACTTTTCAATTCCCACTTTTCGCTTGCTTTGCCCCGTCCCTCTAACTTCTACTCTACTTTCTCTCTTCCTCTCTTTTCCTTATTCCTTCCCATTTCTTTTCTTTCCTCCTCTCCTGGGCCCCTAATCTCCCCCAACTCTCCCTTTTCTCCCTTCCTTCTCCTTCTTTTCAGATCCCTTTACTTCTTCACCTTCCTTTCCTTCTCTCCATCCTCACCTGGGCTCCAATTTCCCAATCCTCCTGCTTTCTCCTTCCTTCTTCCTTTCTTTCTTCATCTCTCTACTTCTCCACTTCTCCTTTCTTTTTCCTCCATCCTCACCTGGGCCTCCCAATCTTCCCCCAACTCTCCTTTCTCCCTTCCTTCTCCTTCCTTCTTCCATCCTCTACTCCTCCACCTCCTTTCCTTCCTCCATCCTCACTCTAGTCCCTACCTCTCTAATCCTCCTGCTTCTCCTTCCTTCCCTATTCTTCTTCTTCCATCTCTCTACTTCACCTCTTTTTTCCATCCTCACCTAGTCCCCACTTCTAACTTTCTCCTCTTTCTCTTTCCTCTCCTTTCCATTTCTTGCATCTCCTACTTAATCTCCTCTCCTTCTTCCTCCATCTCACCTAAGCTTCCCTAATTTCCTCTAACTTTCCTTTTCTCCTTCCTTCTCCTTCCTTTTCAGTATCCTCTACTTCCACCCTCCTTTCCTTCCTCCAACCTCACGCAATCCTCCAATCTCCCCTAACTCTTCCTTTTCTCCCTTTTCGTTCTCTCTTCCTTTTCTTTATCTCCTACTTTCCATCCTCCTTTTCCTACTTTCCCTAACCTCTACCTTTTCTCCCCTTCCTCTCCTTTTCCCCATTCTCAGTATCTCTTTCTACTTCCACCCTCCTTTCCTTCCTCCATCCTCACCTAATCCCCACCTCCTACTACAACTCCTCTTTCTCCTCCTTCCTCTCCTTCCTTTTCGTATCCCTCTACTTCTCCACTTCTCCTTTTCTTCTAACCTCACCTAATCCCCTAATCTCCCCTAACTTTCCTTTTCCTTCCTCTTCCTTCTCTCAGATTCCTCTACTTCCATCCTCCTTTTCCTAATCTCCCCTAACTCTCCCTTTCTCCCCTTCTCTCTCTCTCCCCTTTCAGATCCTCTACTCCCCACCCTCCTTTCCTTCCTCCGTCTCTCACCTGGGCCCCCACCTTCTCTCCCAACTCTTCCTTTTCTCCCTTTCCTCTTCTCTTTCCTTTTCGTATCCTCTACTTCCACCCTCCTTTCCTTCCTCCATCCTCACCTAGCCTAATCCCCTAACTCTCCCTTTAATCTCCTTCCTCTTCTTTCCTTCTTCCATCCTCTACTTCCATTTCCCCTCCCTTTTCCTTTCCTCTCCATCCCTCACCCAGGAGTTCCTCTTAACTCACCCTCTAACTCCCTCCTTTTTCCCGCTTTTCCTTCTCCTTCTTCTCTACATCTCCTATACTCCTCCACCATCCTTTCCTTCCTCCAACCTCACCTGGTTCCCCCTAATTTCCTAACTTCTCCCTTTCTCCTTCCTCTCTCTTTTCCTTCGTGATCTCCTCTACTTCCAACTTCTCTTTCTTTCCTTCTCCATCTCACCTAGCACTTCTCCACTCCCCTAATCCTCTTTTCCCCTTCCTCTCCTTTCTTTCTTCTCTTCCATCCCTCTTTCTACTTCCACCCTCCTTTTCCAATTCCTCCATCCCCTCACCCATTCCCCCCCTAATTCCCCACCTCTCCCCTTTCTCCCCTTCCTCTCCTTCCTTTTCTTCCCATCCATCCTCTCCACCTGACTTCTTCTCCCTCCACCCTCCTTTCTCTTCCTCCAACCTCTACCTAGCCTCCCCCTTCTCTCCAATCTAACTCTCCTTTTCTCCCTCCTTCCTCTCCCAACTCTCCCTTTTCGTATCTCCCTCTACTTTCCACCCTTTTTTTCTTCCTCCATCTCTCACCTAGCCTCCAATCCTCTCCTAACTCTCCTTTCTCCCCTTCCTCTCCTTTCCCTTCTCCTTCTTCCATCCTCTACTTCTTCCACCCTCCTTTCCTTCCTCCATTCCTTTCACCTTTGATTCCCCACCCTCCCACCTCTCCTTTTCTCCCCTTTCCTCCCTCTCTTTCCCCTCTCGTGATTCCTCTACTTCTCCCTTTCTCCTTTCCTTCTTCCTCTTGCAACCTCACCTCTTCCCCCTACCTCTTTCTAATCTTCTCTCCCTTTCTCCCCTTCCTCTCTCTTTCCCTTCTTCATGTATCCCTCTACTCTCCACCTCCTAATTTCCTATCCCATCTTCCCAATCTCTACTCTTTTCTCCCTCCGTCCTCCTCCTCTCCCCTTTGTTCCCAATCTTCCCTAAGTCCCCCTTTCTCCTCTCTTCTCCCACTCTCACTCTCTCCTCCTCCTTCCCTCCTACTTCCCACTCCCCAGACTCTCCCTTCTCCTTCCTTTATCTTCTCTAATGTCCACCCTCCTTCCTCTCTACCATTCCCCCTGACTCTCCATCTCCCTCCCTCCCTGGTTTCTACTCTTCTTTCTCCTTCCTTCCCCTGTCCATCCTTTTCTTCCCTTCCCCCCTTTACTCTCCAAACTCCACTCTCCTTTCCTCCCTCCTTCCCGATTCCCCATCAATTTCTCTTTCTTCTTCCTCTTCCCTCTGGCCCCCCTTCTCCCCAACTCTCCACTTCTCCCTCTCCTCCTCTCTTCCCCGATACTCTCCTTCACTTCCCCTCCCCCAATCCTCTTGATGTCCACTTCTTCCCTCCCTCCTCCTCCTCTTCCTCTCCATCCTCCATCCTCACCAAACTCCACTCCCCCTAAGTTCTCCAATCTCTCCTTTCCTTTTCTCTCTTCTCTCTCCTCTTCCTACCTTCCTCGCACTCCATGCTCTCACTTCCTTCTCATACACATAAATATATCTAAAATAATTTATCCACCCTTCTCCCCTCACATATTCAAATTTTAATATCTAAATAATATGATTAATATATCATACAAAATATATACAATAAATATCCATTTCTCAAAAATTCATTCTTTCACAACAACAAAAAAATCTAAATTTAATAGAAAACACACCTCCAAAAGAAAATACATCATTAAATATTCCACCTAAATATAAAAATATATTTCCAATATTATTAAAATTGTTTTAACTACACATAAATGTATTTATATTCATGTAAACATGTAATCAATATATCTAAACTAAATAAAAAAACATTTCCAAATATCTATTAAAAAAATTATAATCATACAAAACACAATTATATAATACAAAATACCACTAAATACCAAAACTAAAATAAGCACTAATTGTAATATCATTAAAATAAAGTATTTCATATAAATAATATCCATTGTAAAAATATTATTAAACCAATTATAAATACTAAACAAATTTATTTCATATAAATAATATGTATTAAAAATAAAAATATTATTAATGTTTTTTCATACAGTTATAAATACTAAAACTAAATATAAATTATATTTTCATATATATAAAAACGCATCACCAATTTTTATGTAACAAAATATCAATAGTTTTTGTATACTAATACAATAATTTAATATAAATCTAAAAGAGAATAAATGAATATAAATAACATTTGTTTCTTTACATATGTAGAAGAGGAATACCTACATAGAAAACTAATATTTTATGTTTATTAAAATTCAATATAAATTTGAAAGGGAAATAATTACATAAAATATAAGTTTCTATATTTATTAAAATTGCATAGAAAAGTAATGTTTATTTCTTTATTATATAAAAATATTGAAATTTGTTTTTATATGATTATTTAGAAAACAATTAGGAACACTGTCAAAAGGGTAAGCTAAATACTGGGAATTTAAAATATCAACATGAGGATAAACTATTACTATTATGTAACAATATCCAATACAACAGAATTAAAATATAATTTACAACACCAACACCATAAAACGTATTATTTGTTAAATAAATATAAGGAGCCAGAAATTGGAAAACCATTGAATAGAAATCTTAATGTTAGAATAATGACAAATAAACAACTACTAATATATATGGAAATTTGTAAATATACTAATGCCTTTGAACCTGAGTGAATGAAGCATATCATACCTGCACAACGGAGACAAATAAATATAAGATCCATATAAGGGCTGAACATTTAAACACTTCAGTTTTAGGAAACCCTGAGCTGCCAAGGTGCGACAAAATTAGTTCATCAAACAAAGCGACATTCAGAAAAATAGACGGTATGAGATTTAAATCCTCGGCATTGCCTTAAATAGGTTATAAACCAATTAAATACAACATAAATCCACGCGGATTTCCTTCAAAACTGATATGTAAATCCCAGGTGGGCCATTAATCATAAAATAAATACAGATATGAACCGAAAGCAAGTAAAGCTTAATAAGATAAAACAAATAAAAATACGGCAGTAATAAGTTACAAATCTGTCAAATAACACAACCCATATGCATTCATTCAGAAATCGTCTGTAACAGAAAAGGCCCTTAATTAGTAAAAGAATCCATCTATAAACCCTAAGCTAATAAAGCTCTGAATACAATGTACGTTTATCCGAATGAAAAACTAAAGGGCAATATCTTTATAAAAATGTCCTCCACCCAAATCTGAATAAAGACAATATTGTGTATTTGCATTTAACATTGCAAACGCACGGCCATCCTAAACTCATCTACATGAAGATCCATAGTTAAACAATTTAAGTCACCGTTTTAATGAAGATGATGCATTTGTTGCCATCTGGCTTGTCCTGTCTCTGGCTGGTTTGATGCCCTCGCCCGCAACTGCTCACAATTCCATACATTATGACATATGGGTTGTCCCCAAAAACACAGACTAAATAACTCAAAACACAGTTATAAAGATAAAAACAACTCAAAATACACGCAGAATCCAAAAATACAGAAGACAACGATGCAAATCCAAACAAAAAACGCGTAGCAGTAGTCTCAGAAAAACCTACCAAAAATACAAATGAAATGATACAAAACATGGAGCAGCAGCATTGTCAGAAGGACCCTACTCAGCAGAAAAAAGAATGAGAGAAAGGATTTAAGGGAGCCTTTGGCAACGGCACCGAGCTTTTTTTTTTTTCTGAACAATTAGACAAATTAGTTATTATAGACTTTGGAGAATATGTAGATGGGAAGCACCTTGATGCAGCCCTGTTTCACATTGTGCCTCTAAATAGAATCCCTGTGGCAATGAACACAGGAATGTACCCGACAAAACTGAATCCTGAAGCAATGCACATGACAATCTGGTGCTAAACTAAAGCCCTGAACTGGAATTCGAACGTGTTGCTTACCATAGTTAAAATAAATTGAGGATGCTTGGGTGTGCAGAGTATGGACACATTCTTGCAAAATCATGTCCTGCATGAATATAATCACTACCCGGAGGAATGCATACCATTAGCATTGACACGACCACGACCTGGCTTTCATATGGATCCTCTGTTCAAGCATTGCAATTGGTATTTCATTCTTAAGCAGTAGATGTAGTTTACTGGTTCGGGTCCTTAGAACAATTGGAAAAGGAAGAATTACGACAGAGTTACAACAATCCAAATTACTAAAAGAAGTGTAGGCCGAGGTAAAAAAACATTCTTAACAAAGGGTTCCTTAAAAGGAAGTTCAAAAGAGACATACATATAAGAAGTCTTATGTTATAAGTGATAGCTTTGAAAGTATTCAAATCAATGGGAAAAAGTGCAGCAATGTCGACATTACTGGTTTCCATGAAATCAATGTCTGTAGCATAACATATCTTAAAAAAGTGTAGCAATATTAATGTTTACCAAAAACAAAAAAAAGACATTGATTTTACATTAAACCTGGTTACAGTTTAACAAGATTCAAAATTTTCTTTCAACTTTGCAATAATGCAGTGGTGTAGAGTATGGACACATTCTGCAAAATCACTCATGTCCTGCATGAATATAATCACTACCCGGAGGAATGCATACCATTAGCATTGACACGACCACGACCTGGCTTTCATATGGATCCTCTGTTCAAGCATTGCAATTGGTATTTCATTCTTAAGCAGTAGATGTAGTTTACTGGTTCGGGTCCTTAGAACAATTGGAAAAGGAAGAATTACGACAGAGTTACAACAATCCAAATTACTAAAAGAAGTGTAGGCCGAGGTAAAAAAACATTCTTAACAAAGGGTTCCTTAAAGAAGGAAGTTCAAAAGAGACATACATATAAGAAGTCTTATGTTATAAGTGATAGCCTTTGAAAGTATTCAAATCAATGGGAAAAAGTGCAGCAATGTCGACATTACTGGTTTCCATGAAATCAATGTCTGTAGCATAACATATCTTAAAAAAAAGTGTAGCAATATTAATGTTTACCAAAAACAAAAAGACATTGATTTTACATTAAACCTGGTTACAACTCTTAACAAGATTCAAAATTTTTTTCAACTTTGCAATAATGCAGTGGGTGTAGAGTATGGACACATTCTTGCAAAATCATGTCCTGCATGAATATAATCACTACCCGAGAAATGCATACCATTAGCATTGACACGACCACGACCTGGCTTTCATATGGATCCTCTGTTCAAGCATTGCAATTGGTATTTCATTCTTAAGCAGTAGATGTAGTTTACTTGGTTCGGGTCCTTGGAACAATTGGAAAAGGAAGAATTACGACAGAGTTACAACAATCCAAATTACTAAAAGAAGTGTAGGCCGAGGTAAAAAAACATTCTTAACAAAGGGTTCCTTAAAGAAGGAAGTTCAAAAGAGACATACATATAAGAAGTCCTATGTTATAAGTGATAGCCTTTGAAAGTATTCAAATCAATGGGAAAAAGTGCAGCAATGTCGACATTACTGGTTTCCATGAAATCAATGTCTGTAGCATAACATATCTTAAAAAAAAGTGTAGCAATATTAATGTTTACCAAAAACAAAAAAAGACATTGATTTTACATTAAACCTGGTTACAACTCTTAACAAGATTCAAAATTTTCTTTCAACTTTGCAATAATGCAGTGGGTGTAGAGTATGGACACATTCTTGCAAAATCATGTCCTGCATGAATATAATCACTACCCGGAGGAATGCATACCATTAGCATTGACACGACCACGACCTGGCTTTCATATGGATCCTCTGTTCAAGCATTGCAATTGGTATTTCATTCTTAAGCAGTAGATGTAGTTTACTGGTTCTAAGGTCCTTAGAACAATTGGAAAAGGAAGAATTACGACAGAGTTACAACAATCCAAATTACTAAAAGAAGTGTAGGCCGAGGTAAAAAACATTCTTAACAAAGGGTTCCTTAAAGAAGGAAGTTCAAAAGAGACATACATATAAGAAGTCTTATGTTATAAGTGATAGCCTTTGAAAGTATTCAAATCAATGGGAAAAAGTGCAGCAATGTCGAGCATTACTGGTTTCCATGAAATCAATGTCTGTAGCATAACATATCTTAAAAAAAAAGTGTAGCAATATTAATGTTTACCAAAAAAAAAAAAAAGACATTGATTTTACATTAAACCTGGTTACAACTCTTAACAAGATTCAAAATTTTCTTTCAACTTTGCAATAATGCAGTGGGTGTAGAATACACCTCTGTTGGATGGACCATAACAATCAAATGTAAACTGTGGAGGAAATGATAGAAAAGAAGTAGGTACCTGTATAGTAAGATGAAATTCATCATGAACTGTGCCGAGGTAATTTACAGTCTTCAAATTTGGTGAGCCCTGAGAGAATTACAGGATAGAGTTCAGTCTGTGGTGAAATTTAAATAAGTTTAAAAGGGATGAGGAGCTTTCATGTAAGTAAGGAGAAAATAGATATACCTCTCGTTTGACACAGGAATATTGCAGTTGGACTCCCCACAGTATGGCAGCATTGGCAAGCTGAAACTGCATCAACTAAAGAAAAGTCCAGCCCCTCTGTAACACTATTAAACTGTACTATTCAATTAATTAGTCTGTGGTGTTAATGTTACTGATGTATTATTAAGTATACAATTAATGTACTATTCAATTAATTGGGATTATGTATTGTCATGACAAGTTTGTCATAAACCCAATGCCAAGATCTTATCTTACAAGATTTAAAAACAATGTACTTACAGTATGCCACCACCCAGTTGGGAATCTGGGATCATAGCCATAAGCATACTTCTTATCTAAACTTTTTCATGTTCTGCACACACAGGGCTCAATAATTCACCTCAATTGTAAGTTTATGTTGGAATTCAAATCAGAAAGGTCCACATTCTTGACATGAAAAGTTACCATCTAAATTTTGAGGCAAGGGCTCCTTGCCAAAACTTCTGATTATAGTTCAACAATTTTCTGATTGAGGCCTCTGTATCTCCATCTCTCCTTGTCTACAAAATCTGCATCCAAAAACTTAGCAACAAAAGCCCACAACCTGTACACATCTTCAAAGTTGGTTATAAAACTAAGTGCCGCACTCACAACTGGTATCACTGTTGTCCTCCCCTAATGCTTGGAATGCCCAGTTACGGTTGCTCCTTCACCATTTTGGGGTCCCTAGAAGTGTGTTACTGCTTTCATACTTTTCTGGAAACCAGATGTTGGCAGAACACCATAAGCCAATGATATGTTGCTTCTGTCTGCAAGCTTCTGCACAAGCAGGGGCTCAACCAATTCACCTTTCCAGTCATACAGGTTGAATGCCACAGAAGGGCCCCTGTGATACTTAACTTTGTGTCCATAGATTTGCACCAAGTGACAGAGATTCTCAGAAGGGGGATGGCAAAGTTTTGAAAAAGCATTTACAAGCCAATTTATCAAATATCTAAGCCTAATGTTGGTTCTGTTGAGGCCTACAGAATCACCATGATCAAGTCCCCTAGACAAGATTTCAGATTCAGAACTCATTATTACCCTATTGAAATTCACTCTCTCACTTTGTATTCATTTGGTGTCATTCCCAAGTGTCGGTCCATAACAAGGTTTATTTTTGTGCTCTGTATTACCTGAAATTCTCCTTAGACACCAAATATATAAACCACAGAAACATGTCCAACCGACTGTGCTTCAGACACTAAAATGGCTGAAACAAAGCGAAAATGATATCTAAAATAATCATTAAAAAAACTAGTATATATCCATATCAATATTCATAAGAATACGTCTTTGTTGTTGTTTTTCATCATCCATACTTGTATATTGCTGCTTTAAATTTTGATTTTCTATGGCCAGGCATCAACACATGACGAATGTAGGCATTTTGGGGGAAACAATTGCTGGCAAATTTTGTGAAGATATTTTCCCTTTCAAAGAAGAATTTGACAAGGTCAATATTTTTAGCCTCAACATTGGTCTTTTCAGTGTTTGCAGCAGTAGTGTAGGTAGTTTTAGTTAAAAATCAAGATCCTTGCTATCACTAAGAAGAGGTTTTAGTTTATCAATCTATTCGTTCCTCGAACAATGAAAATATGGTACATAGCTTGCCGAATACTAAATGGAGTAAAGGACTATTTCAACCTTGCCAGGCAGAAAATCAAATAAACCAATGCTAAGAGAAGCAACAACCAAAGCATGTACTGAATCTCGTTCACAATGCATACGTGGACCAATACAAACTAGATGAATTAATTTGTATCAGTTCATTTCATCAACTTTAGGAAAGATTTTGTAAGAAGAAATTCGGTGCATTTTAAAGCAAAATTTTAAGCCATTTACGGATTTCAAAGTAATGTAAGAGAGATGTGATGAACAAAAGATAAAAGATGTTCAGATATGAATAACAAAGAAATGAACACAGCAGTGTACCCACTAAACTAAAGCCCTGAAACGACAATCGAAGATGTTACTTGTAAAGACTCTTGAGCTGGAAGAAAAACGTAGTTACAATAAATTCAGGATGCTTGGGTGTGCAGAATGCACTCATTCTTGCAAAGGAACGACATTAATTAGAGAATAAGTGCAAGAAGCATGTCCTACTTGAATAAAATAATTACCAGGAGGAATGCAACCCATTAGCATTGACATGACCACAACCTGTCTTTCATATGGATCCTCTGTTCAAGCATTGCAATTGGTATTTCATTCTTAAACAGTAGGTGTAGTATATTGGTTCGGCTCGGAAGAATTACAACAGAGTTACAACAATCCAAATTACTAAAAGAGGTGTTGGCTAAGGTAAAAAAACATTCTTAAGAAAAGGTTCTTTAAGAAGGAAGTTCAAAAGAAACATAAATATAAAAAGTGATACATTATTCATATCTAGAGCCTTTGATAGTCTTCAAATCAATGGGAAAAAAATGCAGCAATGTCGACATTACTGGTTTCCATGACATCAATGTATGTAGCATAACATATCTCAAATCTCTTGGATACGACACCCAACATTTGGTTAAGGTTACTGAGCCTAAACATTGCATTGGATCTATTGAGTTAGTTATAAAGTTGGGGCAAAAGCTTACCTTATCATCTGGTGTACAACAGAGTCGGAGAAGTGAAGATTGGCAGGACCCAGCACTTTCTGCAACACCCAAAGTTGAATATCCATCATTCCTACTCCTATTCACATTCAATAAGAGCAACAAAAGTTGTAAAATACAAAAACAAGCCACGTATCTCCATCGAATTCCTTCTCCATGCTTCTCTTGTGTCATGCCGATCATAGCCAAAGAAGAAAAATGAAAAAAAAATAAGAGAAAAATAAAACCCTACATGTTCTAAACAAAACAGATCATAAAATGAACACACAGCTAAAATTGAACCAAAATGAACCCTACAGAACTGAAAAGATCAGATCATGAAATAGGAAACACCACTCTCCCTTCCACTCCTTTCCCTTCTCAACATCCACTCTCCTTCCCTCCCTACTCTCCATTCGACTCTCCCTCTCTTCTCCCCTTATCAACATCTCTTCCACTCCTCTGTCTCCTTCACACAATCTCCCCACACCCTCCCTCTCCTCCTTCCTACCATTTGCCCCACTCTTCCTCCTCAACTCACTATCTCCTTTCTACTTTCCCAAAACCCACCCTCTCCTTTCCCCTATTCTCCGTCCTCCAATATCCACTCTCCTTCCTTCCCTCCTACTCTCCGTTCGACTCTCCCTCTCCTTCACACAATCTCCCCCACCCTCCCCACACCCTCCCTCTCCTTCCTACCATTTCCCCTCTTCCTCCTCATGACTCACTATCTCCTTCTACTCTCAAAAACACCCTCCTATCCTTTCCTACTCTCCATCCTCCAGTATCCACTCTCCTTCCTTCCCTACTCTCCATTCGACTCTCCTCTCTCCTTCTCCCCTTCTCAACATCTCCTCTACTCCTCTATCTCCTTCACACAATGTCCCCACACCCTCCTCTCCTTCCTACCATTTCCCCAACTCTTCCTCCTCATGACTCACTATTTCTCCTTCTACTCTCCCGAAACCCCTCCACTCTCCACCTCCGCCCCTTACTCCTTATCCACTCTCCCTCTCCTTCTCTCCATCCCACCATCTCTCCAATCCACAACATTCCTCTCCTCCTCCTTCCTCCACTTCCTCACTCCACTCTCCCTCTCATCCACTCTTCCTCCTCATGAACTCACTATCTCCTTCTTTCTACTCTCCACCTCCGCCTTTTACTCCACTCTCCCTCTCCTTCTCTCCTTCTCAACATCTCCTCCATCTCCTCTGTTTCCTTCACTATGTCCCCTTCACACCTCCACTCCTTCCCTCTCCATCTCCCCAACTCTTCCTCCTCATGACTCACTATCTCTCTTTCTACTCTCCCCTAAACCCTCCACTCTCCCACCTCCGCCCCTTACTCCACACTCCCTCTCCTTCTCTCCATCCCACCATCTCTCCAAATCCCTCAACATTCCTCTCCCCTCCCTCCACTTCCTCCCTCCACTCTCCCTCTCATCCACTCTTCCTCCTCGTAACTCACTATCTCCTTCTACTCTCCCAAAACCCTCCACTCTCTCCACGTCGCCTCTCCTACTCCACTCTCCTCTCCTTCTCCCCTTCTCAACATCTCCTCCACTCCTTCCTCTGTCTCCTTCACACAATGTCCCCCACACCCTCCCTCTCCTTCCTACCATTTCCCTCAACTCTTCCTCCTAAGAACTCACTATCTCCTTCATACTCTCCCAGAAACCCCCTCCACTCCTCCACCTCCGCCCCTTACTCCACTCTCCCTCTCCTTCTCCCCTTCTCAACATCTCCTCCACTCCTCTGTCTCCTTCACATAATGTCCCCACACCCTCCCTCTCCTTCCCACCATTTCCCCAACTCTTCCTCCTCGCAACTCACTATCTCCTTCTCCCGACTCTCCACCTCCAAACCCTCCACTCTCCACTCCGCCCCTTCTCAGATCTCATCTCCTCCACTCTCCCTCCCTCTCTTCTCTCCATCCCACCATCACTCTCTCCTCTGTCTCCTTCACCACACCCTCCCTCTCCTTCCTACCATTTCCCAACTCTTCCTCCTCCTCGCAACTCACTATCTCCTTCTACTCTCCCCGAAACCCCTCCACTCTCAACCTCCGCCCCTTACTCCACTCTCCCTCTCCTTCTCTTCTCTCATCCCACCATCACTCCAACTCCTCTCTCTCCTTCACACAATGTCCCCACACCCTCCCTCTCCTTCCTACGATTTCCCCAACTCTTCCTCCTCATGACTCACTATCTCCTTCTACTTCTCCGAGACCCCCTCCACTCTCAACCTCCGCCCCTTTACTCCACTCTCCCTCTCCTTCTCTCCATCCCACCATCACTCTAACTCCTCTGTCTCCTTCACACAATGTCCCCACACCATCCTCTCCTTCTTCCTACTATTTCCCCAACTCTTCCTCCTCATGACTCACTATCTCCTTCTACTTCTCCCGAAACCCTCCACTCTCCACCTCCGCCCCTTACTCCACTCTCCCTCTCCTTCTCTCCATCCCACTCATCACTCCTCTCTCCTCTTCTCTCTTCACACAATGTCCCCTACACCCTCCTCTCCTTCCTACCATTTCCCAACTCTTCCTCCTCGCAACTCACTATCTCCTTCTACTCTCTCAAAACCTCCACTCTCCACCTCCGCCCCTTACTCCACTCTCCCTCTCCTTCTCTCCATCCCACCATCACTCCAACTCCTCTCTGTCTCCTTCACACAATGTCCCCACACCTCCCTCTCCTTCCTACCATTTCCCCAACTCTTCCTCCTCGTGAACTCACTATCTCCTCTTTCTCCCGAAACCCCCTCCACTCTCAACCTCCGCCCCTTACTCCACTCCCTCTCTCCTTCTCTCCATCCCACCATCACTCCAACTCCTCTGTCTCCTTCACACAATGTCCCCACACACCTCCTCTCCTTCCTACCATTTCCCCAACTCTTCCTCCTCCTGAACTCACTATCTCCTTCTACTCTCCCGAACCCCCCTCCACTCTCAACCTCCGCCTTTTTCCACTCTCCCTCTCCTTCTCTCCATACCACCATCACTCCAAATCCCTCACATTCTCTCTCCCTCCTCCTCTCCTCCACTTCCTTACTTTTCCACTCTCCCTCTCCTCTCTCCATCCCACCATCACTCCAAATCCCTCAACATTCCTCTCCCTCCCCTCTCCTCCACTTCCTCCCTCCACTCTCCCTCTCATCCACTCTTCCTCCTCACAACTCACTATCTCCTTCTACTCTCTAAAAACCCCTCCACTCTCCACTTTCCGCTCTTACTCCACTCGCCTCTCTCCTTCCTACCATTTCCCAACTCTTCCTCCTCATGAACTCACTATCTCTTCTACTCTCCCGAAACCCCTCCACTCTCCACCTCCGCCCCTTACTCCACTCTCCTCTCCTTCTCTCCATCCCACCATCTCTCAAATCCGTCGACATTCCACTCTACTTCCCTTTCTCCCTCCACTCCCTTCCTTTTCTTCCTCTTCCTCCTCATGAACTCACTATCTCCTTCTACTCTCCTTTCTTCCTCCCTCCGTGATCCACTCTCCACCTCCGCCCCTTACTCCACTCTCCTCTCATCCACTCTTCCTCCTCGTGAACTCACTATCTCCTTCTACTCTTCCAAAACCCTCCACTCTCACCTCCGTCCTCCTACTCCACTCACCCTCTCCTTCCTACCATTTCCCCAACTCTTCCTCCTCGCAACTCACTATCTCCTTCTACTCTCCCGAACCCCTCCACTCTCCACCTCCGCCCCTTTACTCCACTCTCCCTCTCCTTCTCTCCATCCCACCATCTCTCGAAATCCGTCGACATTCCACTCTACTTCCCTTTTCTCCCTCCACTCTACTTCCTTTCTTCCTCTTCCTCCTTTCGAACTCACTATCTCCTTCTACTCTCCCCGAAACCCCATCCACTCCCACCTCCGCCTTTACTTTCCACTCCACTCTCCTCTCCTTCTCTCCATCCTACCATCTCTCCAATTGCCGACATTCCACTCTACTTCCCTTTCTCCCTCCTTTCTTCTCTCTACTCTCCACTCTCCACTCTCCGCCTTTACTCTCTCTCCCTCTCCTCTCCATCCCCACCATCTCTCCGAATCTCAACATTCCTCTCCCCTCCTCCTCTTCCCTCCCTCCACTCTCCCTCTCATCCACTCTTCCTCCTCTCAACTCACTATCTCTCTCCACTCTACTTCCTTTCCTTTCCTCTTCTCCTCGAACTCACTATCTCCTCAGTACTCTCTCAAAACCCTCCACTCTCCCTCTCTTCTTCTCCATCCCACCATCTTCTCAAATCCCTCAACATTCTCTCTCCCTCTCCTCTCCTCCACTTCTTCCTCCTCCACTCTCCTCTCTCATCCACTCTTTCCTCCTCACTCTCACTATCTCCCTCCACTCTCTACTTTCCCTTTTCTTCCTTTCTTCCTCTCGTGACTCACTATCTCCTTCTACTTCTCGAAACCCCTCCACTCTCCCTCTCCTTCTCTCCATCCCACCATCTCTCCAATCCCTCAACATTCCTCTCCTCCCTCTCCTTCCTACTTCCTCCACTCTCCCTCTCATCCACTCTTCCTCCTCGTCAACTCACTATCTCCCTCCACTCTACTTCCTTTCTTCCTCTTCCTCCTCGCAACTCACTATCTCCTTCTACTCTCTCCGAAACCCCCTCCACTCTCCTCTCCTCTCCATCCCACCATCTCTCCAAATCCTCAACATTCCTCTCCTCTCCCTCTCCTCTCTCCCTCTCATCCACTCTTCCTCCTCGAACTCACTATCTCCCTCTCTCACTCTACTTCCTTTTCTTCCTCTTCTCTCCTCGCATGACTCACTATCTCCTTCTACTCTCTCTTGAAACCACCTCCACTCTCCACCTCACTTTTACTCCACTCTCCCTCTCCTTCTCTCCATCCCACCATCTCTCCAATCCGTCGACATTCCACTCTACTTCCCTTTCTCCCTCTCTCCCTACTCTCCACTTCTCCTCCGCCTCACTTCCACTCTCCTCTCCCTCTCCTCTCCATCCCACCATCTTTCCAAATCCTCAACATTCCTCCCTCTCCTCCACTTCCTCCCTCCACTCTCCCTCTTATCCACTCTTCCTTCGCAACTCACTATCTCCTCCACTCTCCCTCTCCTCTCCATCCCACCATCTCTCTCCAAATCCAAGCGAGATTCCTCTCTCCACTTCTTCCTCCACTCTACTTCCCTTTCTCCTCTCTCCTACTCTCCACTCTCCACTCTCACTCACCCCTTACTCCACTCTCCCTCTCCTCTCCATCCCACCATCTCTCCAAATCCCTCAACATTCCTCTCCCTCCCCTCTCCTCCACTTCCTCCCTCCACTCCTCTCCTCTCTCATCCACTTCTTCCTCTCTCGCAACTCACTATCTCCTTCTACTCTCCACTCTCCGCCTTTACTCCACTCTCCCTCTCCTTCTCTCCATCCCACCATCTCTCCAAATCCGTCAACATTCCTCTCTCCACTTCTTCCCTCCACTCTACTTCCCTTTCTCCCTCTCTCCACTTCTTCCCTCCACTCTACTTCCCTTTCTCCTCTCTCTCTACTTCCTCTCTCTTCTCTCCACTCTCCACCTCCACCCCTTACTCCACTTCTCCCTCTCCTCTCCATCCCACCATCTCTCCAAATCCTCAACATTCCTCTCCTCCTCCTCTCTCTCCACTTCCTCCTCCACTCTCCCTCTCATCCACTCTTCCTCCTCGCAACTCACTATCTCCTTCTACTCTCCACCTCCACCCCTTACTCCACTCTCCCTCTCCTTCTCTCCATCCCACCATCTCTCCAAATCCGTCGACATTTCTCTCTCCACTTCTTCCTCCACTCTACTTCCCTTTCTCCCTCTCTCCACTTCTTCCTCCACTCTACTTCCCTTTCTCCCTCTCTCTCTACTTCCCTCTCCTCTCCATCCCACCATCTCTCCAAATCCCTCAACATTCCTCTCCCCTCCTCTCTCCTCCACTTCCTCCCTCCACTCTCCCCTCTCCCTAACTCCCTCCACTCTCCTTCCACCTTACTTCTCCTTGACTCTCTCCTCTTCTTCTCCCCTTCTCACCATCTCCTCCACTCCTTGTCTCCTTCCTACATCTCCCCACTTTTCCTCCTCACAACTCACCATCTCCTTCCTCTACTCTCCCTCTCCTTCTCTCCATCCCACCATCTCTCCAAATCCCTCAACATTCCTCTCCCTCCCTCTCCTCTCTCCTCCACTTCCTCCCTCCACTCTCCCTCTCCCCACTCTTCCTCCTCGAATCAACTATCTCCTTCTACTCTCCCAAAACCCTCAACATTCCTCATTCCTCTCTCCACTTCTTCCCTCCCACTCAGTACTTCCTTTCTCCTCTCTCTACTTCCCTCTCCTTCTCTCCATCCCACCATCTCTCCAAATCCTCAACATTCCTCTCCCTCTCCTCTCCCTCCTCTTCCTCCTCCACTCTCCTTCCACCTTACTCCCACTCGACTCTCCCTCTCCTTCTCCCCTTCTCACCATCTCCTCCACTCCTTGTCTCCTTCCTACTATCTCCCCACTTTTCCTCCTCACACTCACCATCTCCTTCCTCTCTCTCTCTCCTCTCCTTCTCTCCATCCCACCATCTCTCCAAATCCCTCACCATTCCTCTCCCTCCTCTCCTCCACTTCCTCCCTCCACTCTCCCTCTCCCCCACTCTTCCTCCTTAACTCAACTATCTCCTACTCTCCCAAACCCTCAACATTCCTCATTCCTCTCTCCACTTCTTCCTCCACTCTACTTCCCTTTCTCCCTCTCTCTCCTACTTCCTCTCTCCTTCTCTCCATCCCACCATCTCTCCAAATCCCTCAAAGATTCCTCTCTCCCTCCTCCCTCTCCTCCACTTCCTCCCTCCACTCTCCCTCTCCCCCACTCCCTCCACTCTCCTTCCACCTTACTCTCCACTCGACTCTCCCTCTCCTTCTCCCCTTCTCACCATCTC
Source organism: Taxus wallichiana var. yunnanensis (assembly GCA_018340775.1). Lineage (NCBI taxonomy): Eukaryota > Viridiplantae > Streptophyta > Pinopsida > Cupressales > Taxaceae > Taxus > Taxus wallichiana. Next base: position 378,160,621 of record CM031244.1, on the reverse strand, counting down.
CTCCACTCCTTGTCTCCTTCCTACAATCTCCCCCACTTTTCCTCCTCACAACTCACCATCTCCTTCTCTCCATCCCACCATCTTCCAAATCCTCAACATTCCTCTCCCTCCCTCTCCTCCACTTCCTCCTCCACTCTCCTCTCCCCACTTCTTCCTCCTTCTGCAAATCTCAATTATTCTCTACTCTCTCCAAAACCTCAACATTCCTCATTCCTCTTCTTCACTTCTTCCTCCACTCTCTACTTCCTTTCTCCTCTCTCCTACTTCCTCAACATTCCTCTCCCTCTCTCCTCTCCTCCACTTCCTCCTCCACTCTCCCTCTCTCCCCACTCCCTCCACTCTCCTTCCACCTTACTCTCCACTCGACTCTCCTCTCCTTCTCCCCTTCTCACCATCTCCTCCACTCCTTGTCTCCTTCCTACAATCTCCCCACTTTTCCTCCTCCAACTCACCATCTCCTTCCTCTACTCTCCCTCTCCTTCTCTCCATCCCACCATCTCTCCAAATCCCTCAACATTCCTCTCCCCTCCTTCACTCCCACTCTTCCTCCTTATGAACTCAACTATTCTCCTACTCTCCCAAAACCCTCAACATTCCTCATTCTCTCTCTCCACTTCCATTTCTCCTCTCTCTCTACTTCCCTCTCCTTCTCTCCATCCCACCATCTCTCCAAATCCTCAACATTCCTCTCCCTCTCCTCCATTTCCTCCCTCCACTCTCCCTCTCCCCCACTCCCTCCACTCTCCTTCCACCTTACTCTCCACTCGACTTCTCTCTCTCCTTCTCCCCTTCTCATCATCTCTCTCACTCCTTGTCTCCTTCCTACAATCTCCCCACTTTTCCTCCTCACAACTTACCATCTCCTTCCTCTACTCTCCTCTCCTTCTCTCCATCCCACCATCTCTCCAAATCCCTCAACATTCCTCCTCCCTCCCTCTCTTCTTCCTCTTCCCCTCTCCCCACTATTCCTCCTCGCAACTCAACTATCTCCTTCTTCTTACTCTCCCAAAACCCTCAACATTCCTCTCTCTCCCTCTCCTCCACTTCCTCCCTCCACTATCCCTCTCCCCACTCTTCCTCCTCACAACTCACTATCTCCTTCTACTCTCCCAAAACCACCTCCGCCCCTTACTCCACTCTCCCTCTCCTTCTCTCCATCCCACCATCTCCCCACTCCCTCCACATTTCTCTCCTCCCCTCTCCTTCCTCCAGTCTCACTATCCTTCCTTCCTCCCCTTCCTTCCTCCATGCAACTCCCTCCCTCCTACTCTCCTCCTTTCCTTCCCACCATCTTCCCTAATCTTCCTCCTCTCTATACACGAATATATCTAAACTACCGAAAAAACATATTCAAATTTTAATATTTAAAAATACATGTTTAAAATCATACGAATATATTAAAAATTTCCATTTCTAAAATTCTACATCAAAATTCCAAACTAAAACATGGTCTATGATGCACTAGCCATGCCTGTTGGTCGCCGCATCGCCTGTCTTAAAACATGCCAACAGAGCTTTACAACTGGAGACTGCAACTTCACTACAAATTACCGTCCGTATACCCAAACAATTAGCTTAATATAATAGATACATAATATAATATATTCTAATTTTTAATATAATGGATACAGTCATGAATTTTCATGCAGAAACAAAAGTTTGTAATCAATCTAAATTTTCTATCTAGCTTTACTACTATAAGAAGATAAGAAATCTAAAACTTATTGGTGGGAGGCAACCTTGTTTGCTGGAGTATATGGAAGAAATTTTCTGAAATACAAAACAAAATCATAAAATCCTGCAATTACCCATATAATAGCAGAAATAAAGCCACTTAGTCCATACAATAAAAACACTAACATAAATGATCTGGTGTGATCTGTGTAGTTTAAGTTCCCATCCCATTACACTGCCCTCACAATTAAAAAATGGATTAACACAGGAATCATGAGCAGTAAAACTAAAATTAGATCTAAAATTGTTGTTATGGATGCTCGATGTGTGTTTCCTTTCTTCCTAGCATTGAGAACTCTGTAGTGAAATTTTGAAAACAAAATGTCTGAAGGGGGAATGGGCTATGAACTTGTTTTCTGCGTACCCGATTTTCAGTAAGTGTGTAAATGTCTAAAGAGAAAATATTTACCATTGTAAGCACTACTGAACTATAAATCAAGTGAATTTTATCATGAACATATGATTTATCATGAACTTATTTTTCCTTAATTGAAGTGCATGAGAATCAAGAAAGATTGTAAGTACTCAGCCTTCACCGTACCTGTAGACCTCATGGGACAATTTGAAGAATAGTCCAGGGTGCGATCCAGAATTGAAGTCGCAAAACTCATCTTCTAAAACCGGTATCCTGTTCAAGTGGAAGCATAAGCCACAAAAAACAGACTTGGGGGGACAGGGAAATGAGGTACACATTGACCTTGATGTGGCGCTTATCAATTCCTTGAGTTTTCCCCAGATATGTTACAAAATCAGTTTTCAGTATCCCTTCTGTTCAAAAGAGGTTTTCAATTTTGAATCTAAGCTTTATGTCAGATATAGGTCCTAGTCCAATAGTTACATAAAAACTGCATACAATTGAAAAAGTTTCCAAACGTACCAGAGAGACAATAATCCAGAATATAATCATGAAATATTGATTGAATATAAACAATGGATAATTCAACCATAACTGGACACAAACCAGGTTTATTTTTCTTTATTACTGTATTCAAAAAATACACGCAGAATCCAAAAATACAGAAGAAAAAGATGCAAATCCAATAAAAAAAAGAGTAGCAGTAGTCTCAGAAAAATCTACCAAAAAAATACAAATGAAATGATACAAAACATGGAGCAGCAACATTGTCAGGAGGACCTTACTCAGTAGAAAAAAAGAAAGAAATAGTAAGGTGAGAAAGCATTTAAGGGAGCCTTTGGCAACGGCACTCAACTTTTTTTTCTGAACAATTAGACAATTCAGCTTTAGTATTCGTAAAATATGTAGATGGGAAGCACCTTGATGCAGCCCCTGTTTTACATTATGCCTCTAAATAGAATCGTTGTGGCAATGAACACAGGAATGTACCCGCTAAACTGAATCCCTGACGCGATGAAGACAGCAATGCACATGACAATCTGGCGCTAAACTAAAGCCGCTGTGGAATTCGAAGGTGTTGCTTAGCATAGTTAAAAAAATTGAAGATGCTTGGGTGTGCAGAGTATGCACACATTCTTCCGAAAGCATGTCCTGCTTGAATAAAATCATTACCAGGAGGTATGCAGCCCATTAGCATTCACAAGACCACGACCTGTCTTTCATATGGATCCTCTGTTCAAGCATTGCAATTGGTATTTCATTCTTAAGCACTAGGTGTAGTTTATTGGTTGAGGTCCTTAGAACAATTGGAAAGGGAAGAATTACGAAAGAATTGAAACAATCCAAATTACTAAAAGAAGTGTAGGCTAAGGTAAAAAACCTTCTTAACAAAGGCTTCCTTAAGAAGGAAGTTCAAAAGAAACATACATCTAAAAGGCTAATGTTACAAGTGATACATTATTCATATCTAGAGCCTTTGATAGTATTCAAATCAATGGAAAAAAATGCAGCAATGTCGACATTACTGGTTTCCATGACTTCAATGTATGCAGCATAACATCTCTCAAATCTCTTGGATATGACACCAAACATTTGGATAAGGTTACTGAGCCTTTGATATCTAGTTACTGAGCAAGTGATACATTATTCATACGTTTGATAGTATTCAAATCACTGGGAAAAAATGCAGCAATGTCGACATTACTGGTTTCCATGACTTCAATGTATGTAGCATAACATCTCTCAAATCTCTTGGATATGACACCAGACATTTGGATAAGGTTACTGAGCCTACACGCTGCATTGGATCTACTGAGTTGCAAGTAACTCTTGGTCCCAGGACATGTTCCATATATTTCAGATTGATCCTACTTTGGAGCAATATGTTCCAGTAACTCATGGAACAAAGCAACGGGGGCATTTGGAAAAAATTAATCATGAAGACAAGATTATTTCCATATCAAGAGATGGAACATATTCAGAACAAGAAACGGAATTCAAAGTTGTCCCTTCGATAACTACTACTCACAGAATAGTAGTGGATTCTTCTAAGATGAGAGTGTCTATTAATACTCGCATAGATGGAAAACAACTTATAGATGCGAAATCTCGTCCGATTGTGATATTTACGAGTATATGGACAACATATTATTTGAATTCTATTTCAAGCAATGGAGCATGATCAGAGCACCCAGATACAGTTTCTTCAGGTAGCACCGGTTCTCTCAAGGTTTATCAGATGCAGGGGTTATTATTTGTTCTTAGTCCTTAGTGTTACTGTTACAACACCCCTGAGGCATAGAAATCAAATGGGTGAAGTTATTTTAATGCACATAATCCATAGACATCCTTAAATTATTTTAGGAGTAAATGTGCAGGAAAGGACATAAAAGTAAGCAGATACCTGTACGGTAAAGTGAAATTCATGATGAACTGAACTGTTCCAAGGTAATCTGCAGTCTTCAAATTTGGTAAGCCCTGAGAGATTTACATAACAGAGTTCAGCCTGCTGTGAAACTTAAATTAATTTTAAAGTGGAGAGAGATTTCATGTTAGCTGGGAGAAAACAGAGATACCTCTAGTTTGGATCCCTAGTAGCACCAACAATCAGACAAGCCAGAATACAAATTTCTCATAATACAAATTAAAAAAATCATGAATTTCCATGCAGAAACAAAAGTTTGTAATCAAACTAAATTTTTTATCTGGCTTTTCTGTCGGTATCATGCATCCTCCTCAGAGTGAAGAGAAGTGAATTATGAATGGCAAATGGCAAATAAAATTATAAGAGTTGGAAAGTAATAAGTGCAAGAAGCACGATATCCTAATCGAATACAACATAAGATTTGGAAAGTAATAAAATCATAACGAGGAGAATTAACATTAACATTGGCGAGAGGCAAGTTTTGATCATTTGGTTTCGCGCTAGTCTCTAATATTGTAGCTCTTCTCAAGCATTGCAACTGGTATTTCATCATTAATTTATTGGGTGTAATAGTTTATTGGTTAGTATTGGTTCAACATGTGAGATCATCTATGTGCCATAGTAATTAGTAAATGAGACGACATTGGTATTTCTAATTTGCAAGAAACATGTATTTGGCTAATATCCTTGCTTCCGTCCAGAGTTTAAACTTGTGACCTGTTGTAGGACATAGTCATACTGATTTGGGTTTATTTCATGTTTTGAGCAGGAGGCTTACGCAGATGGTACAACCTAGTATGCCACTCCATATGATCCCTTGGTTTTATGGTGGCCTTATGTGAAAATTAGGAAGGAATCTTAGATGCCTGAATTATGGATAATGAACATAGTAATAAAAAGGATGGTGACATAGGGCTTCTCAGGGCTGACACACTGTGGGGAGCTCAAATGCACCCTTTGTGTCTCTCTCTATTTTCTTTCTGCTTTTAAAATAATTTACATTTCACAGCAGGCTAAACTCTGTTATGTAAATCTCTCAGAACATACCAGATTTGAAGACTGCAGATTACCTTGGCACAGTTACTTCATCATGAATTTCACTTTACCGTACAAGTATCTGCTTCTTTTTTTTCCGTTTAACGTACAATTAACTCTCAAAATCATTTAAGGATGTCTATGGTTATATATTCATTATCTACTATAACGTGCAGCAAAAAAACACCGTACCTAATTAAACATTACATTGGATTTCTATGCTTCAGGGGCGTTGTATGTAAAAACATTAGAATGACACTAAGGACTAAGAACCAATAATACACCTGCCTACTTGAAGGATCTCGTCGCTTTAAATTAATTTACATTTCACAACAGGCTAAGCATTGTTATGTAAATCTCTCAGGGCTTACCGTAGACTGTAGATTGCCTTGGAGCAGTCCAGTTCATCATGAATTTCACATTACAATACATGTAGTTGATTCTCTTCCGTCCTATCTTACGCATTTAATCCTAGAATCATTGAAGGATGTCTATGATTATATCTGGAAGACTGTAACCCTTTTAAGATCTTACATTTGATTTTTATGCTTCAGGGGTGTTTTATGCAAAAACAATCGAACTAATAATAACCTCTGACTCTGTTTTGTTGGATAAATATCATAACCCTTGAGAAACTGATTCTAGTTGCAGAAACTGTATTTGGGTGCTCTGAATATGGTCAGTCGAAACTGATTCTAGCTATAGAAACTGTATTTGGGTGCTCTGAAAGAGCATGGTTTTGATAATTGGTTTAGCGTCAGTCTCTCATATTGTAGCTTTTATCAAGCATTACAATTTACAACTACTATTTCATCGTTACTTTAGTGGGTGTAGCAGTATTTTATTGGGTCGAGTCCATGGTAGCACACACAATCAGACAAGACAGAGAGACTGGTTAGTATTGGTTCTTCGTAGACAAGAGTATACTCTGCATAAGAAATGGTTTGCATATGCAACATCCTCAAAAGAGAAACAATCTCATAGCTCGCTAAGTATATAACAACTCTCATTGAGAACAACATCATCATTAGTAATCTAATAAGAATGGGCAACCACATTAAGCAGATCAACATAGGTGGAAGAAACATCACAATCCTCTAGAAAATTCTAGTTGATTGTAAAACATGTTATTGACTCATCAACACCATCTAAATAAGAGTGGGTGCACAAACAGATTTGTGGGAATCTGGTTCATCTTTATAGCTCACTTATAAAGAGGTCACTCATCATCATCGCTTGTGGACTGAATTCTCCTATATGACTTGGACAACATGTGAATTGCAGATGGCCATGTGGAATGATATATCCAACCAAAGCACACTGGTGAACTTAAGTAGGAAGATATTGCATATAACAGTTCTCAACAGGATGAGTGTTTTTGCCATATTTGCAAGGATGTACAAATCACTGGAGGAAAGACAATCAAAACAAGTACGAGTATGATTATTTCTGGATTAGAAATAAATGAGTAACAGATTGACTATCTAGAAGAAATGCATCCGAATGTTTTTATATGCAACGCCCTTGGAGCATATAAATCATTATAATGGAGCTAATTAGTCATCCGAATGTTTTTGCATACAACGCCCTTAGAGCATATAAATCTTTACAAAATCGACAGGCCACTGGTTATTGTATTCATATATTTTGTAATTGTTTTATCAGTGTAACCCACTGTCCACACACACACAAATATGACAAATGAAGGGTTTTAATAGTCATATTCACTCCCAATTTCCCTCACAGTAGGTGGCAGACCATCTGAATTTTCCTTGTTGGATGTGTTAAATGGAATCTGTGGAATGCATATGAGAAATAAACTTAAAAATCCTAATTTAAAGAAAATGGTTACCATAAAAATTAGTTCACGATACAGCCATTTCCTGTATACAACAAGCAATAATAATATTTGTATGTGCTCAGAACACGGTGTAATTGCATTGATTAAATATTAGAGATTCCATATTGAACCAAGTAGATATAAACCATAACTCAAGGGGCAATAAAACCTAAAATGTCCTTAACTAATGTGTTTAATGTCACTAATATGCAACCGAAACAAACAGGTCACTAATATGCAGAATGAAGGGAAAGAACGACTTACCTGTCACTCTGTTTATGTCCTAAAATACAAATTTCCAGTCCCCGAATCGTTTAAAGAAAGAAAACAAGCCGCATATATCTCTGTTGAATTCCTTCTCCATGCTGATGGTGGCCAAACAGAACAAATCATAAAATGAACACACACAGAAAAAACACAGACAGAAAAACAAGACAGATCAGATCATAAAATGAACATACAGCTAAAATTAAACCAAAAAAACATGAGATCATATAACTAGCTACCTAAACCACAATAATATACCTAGTTACTGACCTGAACCACAATAATATAGAAACTAAAAACATCTATAAAATACAGAGGACACACAACACAAACATGCACAGAGACTGCAGACCCCAAAAATACATTAAAAAAATGAAGCAAAACCAAAGGGAAAATGGAAAGGCACAAGTCTAGAAAGATATTTATAGAGGATTTCCGAACGGCTCTTACACCTACGCTCCTTTCCAACAGTCACTCGGGCTTCTTTACAGCTGTCTTCCACGTGTCTAGATCTTATCTTTCGGGATATATTTGTAGAGGCTTTTTAATTAGGAAGGGACTGTTGGATAAATTGCTTTGAAATTTGAATCCTATTTTTAGGAAATGACCGTTGAATAAAATACTTAAAAGCAGATTCTTTAGTTTTTTTGTCCACGTGTAACATCACGTCGCTGGTAATAGGTTTTGTTATGTCGACGTGGAGTATTAATTATGTATCGGTATTACAAGCTCACCAAGTATGCTTTAAAACATAATGATGCCTATTAATGATGGCAGGTGGGGACTTCTTGCTTGTAAAATTGTAGTAATAAATGAAGTTTTTTTGGCATATTTTTTATTTCGTTTCACTTATTTTTTCATGTGTTTTTATATTTTATTATTTCTTAAAATTATGTAAAACTTACAAATATATTTGTATGGTATTGATTTTTTATGGTATTTTGTTGTGTGGGTTTTTTCGAGTTTTCTTTGGGCATTCTTAAAAAAATTTCAAGAGTTTTATATTGTGAAATCAACCCATCTAGAATAATACTATACTTTAAGCATGTGTTTCTTTTGGAAAAAGAAGGACAATTTCTTAATGTTATGTGATGATTTTTACAAATGTGCACAATTATTTTAGGGCACTACCCAAATAGTAATATGTTAAGTTTAATCATAAATAGCCTCATCCCTTAAAAATCTACACTTGGCTTAGTAGAGATTGGTTCCCTAGACCTAATTGATTGTTGCACATGTATATCGATTCATATAAAACATAAACATGTTTACTCGACGTGTTTCAAACCACTCTCTATAGTTAGCACCCTATATAGAGATATGCCCCCAAAGCCCTCCCATCCCTCCATAACAAAAAAAATCATCAAATCAAAAGCTTCATACACTGCATTAATCAAAATCATACAGTTTCAATACCATAAGAGTATTAACACTTTTTTGAAATCTCCTCTATTTACAAAGATTTTCTTGTGTTATCTTTCTCTCTCCATACAAACATTCTTTTTTCTACTTACTATTGAAAAATATTTAAATATTTACACGAAATTCTAAATATTTTTCTTAAATCCCCTCTAATATATCCTTACAATGGAATTTTTGTCACTAAAAATGTGCACCCATGAAAGATCTACAAAGTTGAAGGACGTCGTGGTATCTCAACAACAATTGTAAAGTTCCCAAGGTGTGGGACATTCGCTCCTTGGGATAGACATCCGGAGAAGGACTTCTTTCTACACTAACTACTTTAATGTCACCACCAACTACAACTAAAACACTAACCTACTTGATTACTGGGAGAAGGGATGATGGAAAAACATAAAAAGGGTAGTGATGGCACCAAGAAAGAAGTTGATCACTCTTCCACGAGTTCAATAAGTTAGAAAAAATGTTGTAATATTAGGATTATGACTAATGATTTATTCATGGAATAAAAGGCTTGTCTATAGCCTTTATTCTTTTCTAACTTTGCACTTTTCTTAAGGATATTGTCCATGGCATGCGTGTGATAAGTGAGTTCGGGAATGAAGTGAATTAGAATTTCCAAGATTTTCCTAGAAGATGTTGATGTTGGGGATGGAAGTAGTATGAGTAATTTGAAGGATTTTTTTTTTTGTAAGATCTACATCAATAACATGTTTGGATATGAGGAACCCTAAGAGCTTTACCTAGGTGACACAAAATATGAACTTCCCCGTATTAAGGATGACCTTTTATTTTCATTAGTCCTAAAAGGATTTTTTGAGGTCATAAGTTTGATCTTTTGCATGTCGAGACTTGATCAAAGACAATCTACATAGACTTTAATATTATTATGGATGAGATCATAGATAGTGTTGTCATTGCGTGCCAAGTGAAGGATCAATGCCAATAGGTGTAAGGACTATATTAAATGATGTCAAAGTGTGTATGTCATCATTAACATCATAGAATTAATCTCATGCTCTATGACATCCATAACCATTGATAACTATGTCACACAGTTGTGGGTCATATGTTGTTGTATCAAACATTAGTTGTTAGTGTAAATAAGTGGGAATTAATGTCCTCTAAGGTTATTTCCCATACATATGTTATCAAACTAAAGTATGCCATGCAAAAATATGTATTATGGCTTGTCAAAAATCCTAACATGAGAGAGAAACGAGTAGAAAAGTCACACTAAGTGAAGGTTTTATTTTAGAGCTATGGTCCCTAGCTTGGTTAGTGTCATAATGTGTGAGAGAAATGAGGTTTCCATACTCCAATGGCAAATAATATATTAATAATAATCCTACTAAGGAAAGTAGGTTATTGATATACTTAGAGAGGATCGATGATATTGTTATGAGTGCTAATATGTTGTAATCTTCAAGAGCATTCTTTTTGTATTTTACACAACCTATGTCATTATTGCATGTGAAATAAGACAAATGGTAGTGAATTAAGGAAACATGGAAATAACATGTTGGGGTAGATATGTAATCATAAGGATTTATCATACCATGGATGAAGAAACAAAGGGATGCCCCTAGTAAAGGAATGAATTAATCAAATGAGAAATAAGATGAGAAATGTTGATAGACATTTGTATGTAACTATGCACAATGGTCAAGGACTCATGAATGCCATAAAATTTAGTAATGATAGAAAATATAATGGTGTTAAGTTCTAGAGAATTAGGATCCTCTATCATTGAGGTGGGTTTTGGTGCAATGGTCATGAAAAAATTTGAGAGATAACTATTGGTCAAAGGAGAAAGAGTCGTAATTGTGTCTTGAATAGCCATGGTAGGAGTAATAACAAGAATGGGAGAAATATCCATTATAGGGAGTGTCATGATTTGAGTAGATGGTGGTGGAGGTATACTTATAGGCTTAACTTATGATGTATATTTATAGTGGAAATATGGTCAATCAAATGTAGAGCATAGTCACATGCCATATTTTTACGATCAAGGAGGATGAGTCTATTTAACTTGAGATTGAATTTATTCTTCTTAGTTATTTTTACCATTTTCATATGATATATTTCACTCATTTTATTTGTATAGAGGGTTTGAGATAAAATTAGGACTTTGAGAATGCTTGAAAGAAGTATCAAACCTACAAAATACGAAAAATACAAAATCATATGGGTGAGGTATGAAACCCTAGATTATGTCTAATTTTAAAGTAAGAAAGTTCACCAAAACTATAAATACTAAATTTAGGTTTTTCTTCTATAAAAATCATTGAAAATTTGTGTACATATGAGATAAGATCATAATACAATAAAATTAAACAAATATTTATATCTTAAAGTCATGTCCAAATTAGAATGGTTAATTATTATAATATAGATGAGCTAGCTAAGGAAATTAAAAATAGGATTAGCAAGGATTAAACTGATTTTGTATTGATATGTAATGAAAATGATTTGAAAGTGTGGTGGAAGGATGTGAAAGATGTTGTTAATAAAGTTTGATAATATAGAAGTGTGGTTCTAAGTATAGACGAGGTCTCTTGTCTCAAAAAAATTCACCAGTGGTGACTTATTCATGTATAGAAGGCTATGTAGTATATGATTTTGTTGATTTGGATCTTATATCTAAAATTTTCCTCTTCTCTATTTTTAACTTCATTTCCTTTTTTTGAAACTATTTGATTGTATTTGTCCAAATTATTCGGTTCTTATTCTTCTTCTTTACTTGGGGAACTAAAAGGGGTTGACACTTTTGTGTTGAGTAGTACCCACCATGCTTAATACCAATACTACAAAGAGGAATAAAACCCTCATAGTTCCCCACGTGATGTATAAGGGAAACATGTATATTGAAATATTTTTGATAATGAAGACCTTAATTAGGACCTCTGATGCTTGGAAATTATCTTTGATGTGTGAGATGTAGCTTTAGAAATTGGCCTAAGGAAAATTTTGTATTTTATGGATACTTAGAGATGGATGAATATGCTTAAGAGACTAATATAATTATTGGGTTCTTTGTTGTGATCTCGTAGGTATCCTAAATATGTGAAAGGTAAGGACATGAAAATGGGTTATGTGATTGTGCTTTTGTAGCTTGTTAACTTTTCAAGTTCCCTTGCCTAGTTTGCCTTCTTTTTTGAAACACATCCTTGCAAAAAAAATTCCTTTTATCAAGTGTTGATTTTTTGCAAAATTATTTGAGAAAATTGCCTATGCACTAAAATTTTCTATGTATTTCGGATTTCGGGTTTTGGGTGTCAAAATGCAATTTACATGCAAATTGCATCCCAAGTCCCAAACTCAAATATATAGGAAATTAGACCAAATCGTAAGTCGAGTCAAAATGCATTTTGCATGAAAATTACAAAATGAGTCTCAAACCCGACCCCCAAACACATTTCAGTGTTTTGAAACATGAACTACAATTTGCATGCAAATTGCAAGTCAACTATCGAAACCCGACTCCCAAACACACAAAACCATATCAAGTTTCGAACCCGAATTACAATTTGCAATTCGACTCTCCTGAAATATTAAATACAAATAAAATTAGACCATTTCAAGTTTGATATTGTAAATTACATGGAATTTGCACATCAACTTCCAAACTCAAACGCAACATCAAGTCAACATATTAAATGCTACCTACCCACACATGTCACCTATGTGGTAATTAATTTCCCTTTCCTATTTAAGGTCGAATTTTTACATGTCATTTTCACCTGACATTTGATACACTGACTTGTTGATGCTTCACCAACTTCCAACAAGTACTCCTTGTGTGGCTTTTGGGCAATTGTTACATTCTTTACTTCGATTCACCCACTTGATATTTTGGTAAGTTTTAGGGTTTAAATTTTTTTTGCATGGTTTTGGGATGTTTTCGGCCATTACTTTCAATATTTTACCTGGTAAAATGGGTATTCTTGGTGTTTTTATTTTGTTTAATTTCTAGGGTTTTCATCCTTGTGTCCTTGGATTAACGTTTTCATTTCCTTCTTTCACTTGATATGTTTTTTTATGAATCTTAGACTTCAAGATCTATTTTCCTTGAGAAACAAAGGAGGGTTTATCATTAAAACGTCATATCAAAAGTATCAATCTATAGATAAGATCTCCATTACCGTCACAGACCAAATCAGGAGTTCGGGATTGCAAAACAAGCCCCAACTTTTTCCATTAGAAGTCAGGGGTTGAAAAGCACATAACAACCTCTGCCAAAGCATATTTGGAGGTCAAAGCAAGCAAAGAAGACGTTGAATTCAATGGAATTTCAAATCGAAACTACAAGATTACAAAGCAAGGCTCAAGTTCTGCTGGTGTATTGGGGGGTTCCTTGCTGTGTTTCAAGCGCTGACTTACGTGCTCAAGCTTTAGATAGATTCGTAAGGCTTTCAGATATTCCTAGAGGAATATATTTCTAGATGATTTTAAATAAGTAAGAGACTGTTGGATAAAATGCTTTAAATCCTATTTATAGGAAATGACTATTAGATAAAATGTTTTAAAGTAGATTCATTAGTTTGTTTGTCCCCATGTAACATCACCTAACTCGCAATACGTAAGGCTATAAAAGTCTTAAACACTAAAATTTTTCTATGTCTACATGGAATGTTAATTATGAACTGTTATTAGAGGGTCACCAAGTATGCTTTAAAGCAAGGCTCAAGTTCTGCTGGTGTATTAATGTTTGAAAATAAGTGAAATAGAGGTTTATTATTAGAATTGCTAAAGGCATACTAGATATTGTCTTCAACTTTGTTTAAATAGTTGTTAATATTTGTACTTTTTAACCAATAAGACATGTTTATTATTTTTCATAAACAAATATATATTACTCACACTAATAAACTCCGCACAATTTTCTTTAATTTATACAAAATCAATTCTCTTTAATTTGATTGGTCTGTAAATTTATATGTTATTGTAACCTTTAACACTTTTAAGAAAAGATGATGTCGAATATCTATTATAATTCGTCATATCTTGTAATCGTGTGTAACTTTAGCAATATTTTAATAACGATCGCTTTTTAGAACTCCTCTTTTTCTCCCTTTCTCCGCTAAATCAAAACTTTTACCTACTAGCAATGCACATGGGGTGTGTGATGAAAACAAGTTGAATGAACTAGATACAAGAAATAGAAATATGAGCCATAAGTTGTTATCGAAACAAAAAACATGAGATATATACAGGCATGAGTGATACCAAGACGGAATGGGAATGTGGCCCCTGAGAGGTGGAAGGAGCTAAGATGAAGGATTTACGGGGAGTGCCAGAGAAGACGGAAGGGAGCGAAGCCGATATTCCTCTTGGAGCCTGGACTGTAGAAGGGGAGTGGAGGACATGCGAGAGTAACGGGAGAAAGAGAAAGCTGGAGAAATACGAAGGGAAGAGAGAGACGGAACCCTTGAGATAGCAGTGAATGTAAGGCCTTGTCTTTCAGTCCACCAATGTCCACTGTAGCAAGTTGTAGTGTAAGCCCTTGAGATTTGTGGATAGAAAAAGCCCAAGCCATTTTGAGCGGTAGTTGTCTGCGGCCTCCTCTAGAAATGGGAGGAATAGGAACATGCAAGGGGTTGTTTGAATCCCAGGGAGGTCATGTGTAATGATCAAATTTGATGATGACAAATAGAGGTAGATTCGGAGGGCCGAAGGATATTCCATAGACTATGTCGATGATAGAACCAGTAGCGTCGTTGACGAGACCTTGTTCAACCCACAAGTTTATGGAAAGCATTACTTTTTGATTGATGCGAGAGAAGAACCTTGGGCTTCAATTGATCATCCTCGGTATCTCCTGATGCAAAATGTCTTGTCTTTTCGACAATAGATCTAGCTATAGGAGAGTTAAGGGACTTCAACATAAAAAGGTTGTGCGAGTCCACAAGGTCATTCTGAGCGAAAAGATGAGGGCCTTCTTTAAACTCAATCCTTTCTTGTTCGGACAGGAGGAATCGGATCTTGACATAAGAGCTTCCCAGTCTTGGATTAGAGGGATGGCGTTACGAATGTTAAGCAGCAATTCCGGAATGATGTTTGTGTAGGTTCAGAGCCTTGTTGCCTGAAGATTGAATGAAGGGAGACTGATATGTTGAATTCGCGCCAGAGGGTAGCTCCATAAGACTTGCTTGCATAAAGTGGAATGTCCATAACCGGAGGAAGTTGACCAAGGTCTCCGACAAGGATCATAGATCTACCTCCAAATGTTGAGTCTTTGAAGTGCGGGAAAGCCTCCCTAAGACGGTAGTCGATTCTGGAAAGAAGCTTTGGACCAATGAAACTCATTTCATCGATTAAAATGTATTTGATGTGTTTGAGTGAGTCTTGAAGAGACGATAAAGCTTGGCCCTCTAAGGGTTTGAGCTCTTTAATGGGAATCCGAGGCTTGAGTGTATCGTAGAAGCAGAAATGTTGAATGCAGCAACTCCTGTTGGGGTGAGCAAAAGGAGAGGGGAAAGGCCTTGGCTGGAGGAAGAGGCAAATGAAGACTTTAAAATGTTGATGAGGAATGATTTACCTGTACCTGCAGTCCCTTGTATAATAAGTCTTAGTGGAGGAAGGTTGGATCTATGCGTGAAGTGTTGATTAACTATGTTGAAAGCTTGTTGTTGTTCTGGAGATAAGCCAGAAGTTGGAGGGTCGAACTTGTCCACGAAGGAAGCTGAAAGATGGTTCACCTTAGTATCTTCGATGAAAGTGGCACCAAGAGACTGCAGAGCAAATGGAATATGATGTGCACTCCAATTGTGAAGGGTGTCAAATTCACGAAGTCCAAGCATTTGCAAGTTATCAAGGAATGAAGTGCTACCGGGGTGGAGTCGAGCCAAATGTTGCCAATCGTACAATTGTTCAACTGGAAGGGGGAGCTCGACCTCGGACTCAGTGTCACTGCCGGAGGTGTGGGACACATTAGATTCACGCTGAGCAATATGCCAGGGCTGATAATTGTGTCTGAACAAGCTCCAATTAGAAATGGTTTGTTGAGGTGTTGAACCAATATCATTAGAAATGTTGCGGAAAGGTTTGTATAGAAGGAGCTCAGACCAACAAAAAAGTTCAAAAGAGGGGGATTCCTTAGATGGAATGCATTGAAATTTGGGGAACACTTGAAACAATAGCTGGTTGGGTATGACTTTTCCACCTATCGTGCTTGCGGTATTTGTTGTAACTCCAATCACGTGCAACTTCAATGAGTGGAAGGCTTTCCATGTATGAAGGTCGGACCCTGTATGCATCTAAAAGTAGGGATGTTTCTGCATCTTCACACTCTGCTTCAGCTAATTTTCTTATGATTTTTCTACCTACATTTAGCGTCACAAAAATGTGACTACACATTACAAGCGGCAATTTGAGGAGCATGTGGCATGTTTCTTGTGCGCTAATGTCATGTTCAACTACACTCTCAGTTAACATTTTTTTATGGCTAAATGTGTAGGAAGATCAGGATCTAAACCTGTCGACAATCTAGAAAGCATCTGGTGGTATGTTTCTGACCTTTGTTCTACTTTGGAAGCATACTTAGCAATGTATTTAAGGACAGCATGGCGAGATAGAACCGGTTGACAATCTATATTGGCTCTCCATATGGATAACATTGTTGGATTGTGTGTGTTCAATCTATCATCATTCCTTGAAGGGAGGTATTTAACTGAAGCACTTTCATCAACAAACAATAAAGAAGTAGCTCTATTCTCCCAAGGTGCGTTGTATCGACACTGGAGCCGGTTACTTTTTTTTAAGGCAAGTATTCTCGGAGCACTTCATGTGGCACTGAACATGATTTATTAGCTCCTCCAAATCCTACAATGGTGAAACTACAAGAATTTGAGATGAATCTAAAAGGCAAGGATCATCTTGAATATTCCTATGAAAAAATTCTGAGTGAATGGAAGCAGGCGCATATTCCATGCAGATATGTAGATATCAAAGTATTGTTGCACTCTATCGATGATTCATTATTTGACCAATGATGTGATCAACATTTGGAGCATCCTCAAGCCATAGAAAACCATGAACATGAGCTGAACCTCTATGTTGCCATTCATACCTGCGGTAAAGGAAGGTAAATCATTTTGTATTCAAGTAAGTGAAAAGTATAGAGCATTGAAGAATTTTACCTGTACCAGTAGTCTTTGGCACGAAGATGTTTCTGTAACACTTCCTCATGGAATATGGTGAATCTTTGATGTAAGTAAGCAGTGACACGATGAGGGTGGTTAACAATGTTCATGGTCCTCCAGTGTTGTGTTGCACGGGCCTCAGCAGGAGACAAACCCGGCATGATGCTATGTAGGTCTGGCCATTTTGTGTCAGCTGCACTTAGAGTGAAGAAGAGTGTAGGTGCACCCCAATTGCTCAATCATGTCAGAGACTTCCCCTCTGCTCTTTGACCAAAATGTTCATGTCCCATGCAAGCTAGTTCCGAATCTCATTAAACTTTGTGGAAGGTAATCATCAGGGAAATCATGCAGGTTTTTGTAGCTTGTCCTATAGTAGGGGGACACCATGTTCAATGTTCAACCTCATGAATACTGCAGCTGTAGATTGGCTCCTATGTCTCATAATAAGGTTAAGCAAGAAGTACCGGAACCTGGGGTGTGACCCAAAATGATCATCATGGTACCACATTAGGTGGAGGGCATATTCATGCATTTGAACATCCTTCATGCGTGGTTGTTTAAACAATGTTGCACCAGTTGGAAACAAACATGGAAAAGCCATTGAGAAAAGGCCCTCTGTGGTGTATTCATTAATTGGAGTGTTTCTGACTTCAGGCCAAGGCAGGTTGTAGGGTGCAGCCTGACCATTTGAAAGCAGGTATCGAACGATCAACTCCTCTTCCGTGCCAGTGTTTGGGTCTGAAGGAACAAATGAGGATGTCTCCTCGGGATACTCATCGGGTTGGAAGGAGGGTTTCCAGTATCGTGCGGTTCAGAGAAGAGAGAGCCTGGAAGGTCAATAGGAACAAAGTTAAGGGAGGAGGATATGTTTGTTGGTTCCTGTGGAAGAGAGGAAAGAGCCTCACTATCAATAAGAACATCTTTATAGTAGGGGTCATGGAGAATTTTATATTGAAGAGCTTCCCAAACACGGGACCTACTTACATAGAAGTCATATTTCGTTTGTTGTTTTCCAGTTTTTTGTACCAACAAGAGATCCAAATCTCCTAGCCGACGAGGAAGGTATTTGGCAATGGAAGAAATGTTTTGTGGGAAACTTATTGTGTGCCTTGAATATTTGTATTGTCCCCCACGCACTTGTGTGACTTGCAAAACAGGATTAACGTGAGCAATCAACATTTCTTCGACTTGGGTTAAAGATTTGAGAATGGAAGGTTGTGGGCCAGGATCCATATTGTTCCAAGATGAGAAGTGGTGTCCACTTCTTTCGACTTGCACCTAGTGCACGTGTGTTTCCCTTCATGGAAGCTAGTATTTATGCCTGGGTAGTTCTCAAGACAAATTGAGCAGGTGTGAATGTTCGATAAAAGATCCAGTCTTTGGTGGAATCTGCGTTGGGCATCCATCCAAGAAGGGGCCGCACGGAAAGTTCTATGGAGCGGAATGGGGGTGGAATCTTGGGTGGGACTTCCATGATGAGTTTGGTAGGAAGGAGATGATGGTTGCCAAAGAATACAAAAGAGGTAGTTCGGTAAGAGAAGGAGAAGCGAACGTGTCTAGTTCCGGGCGACGGCCTGAATGAAATGTGAAGGGTGAATTATTGGAAGGAGCAAAGTATTGGGCTGAAGAAGATGGAGGGCTCTCCAGGAATGGAGAGGGTTGCAAATCGATGTTGCGGGCATGATGAAGGCAAGGTCCGACACAAGTGGTGTCATTAATGCCAAGAGGGGAAGGAGATTTTTCCGGTGTGGAGGGGAAAGTAGCAGGGGAAGACATGGAAGGGGGGAACCCAACAATTTGGAGAGCGGAAGAATTTGTCGGCATCAGTCGGAGCTGGCGATAGCGTTCATGATGGGAAGCATTGATTTATTTTTTGTGCAAGGCATAAATAGCTCTTCTTCTTTCTTGTTGTTCTGGGGTAGGCATTGTGCATAAAACAATGACCTGCATAGACCGCATAAAAAATCGTGGCATAAGAGAAGATTCGAAGAGTAATAAATTATGTATGTGAATAAGGGGAAATGAATGCAAAAACATTTAGTAGATGCTTATCTTGCTCTAAATGTTTTATATTTGTGTAGCTAAAGGCAATAAAAGCAAAAGGAAAATAATTTGTTTTGCATATATTTTTAAGGAAGTAAAGGAAGAAATACAAGTGTTTGTATGGAGTTATTGATTAGGAAAAAGCATAGAGATATGTGTTAATTTGTTTTTGTACATAGGTATTAAGAAGGAAGAAGGTAGAAATAAGTAAGAAGTTCATGTGAAACATAGGTAAACATTCAAGAAATGAATAAAGAGTGGCATAATGTAAGCATAATATATATATATATATATATATATATATATATATATATATATATATATATATATATATATATATATATATACGTATTGGACCATACATTTGTATCAACTACAAAAAAGGTGTCTTTGCGATATAGACGCGCATGCAAAGCAATATTTACAAACATTAAATGGAAAACTATTATAGTTATAGTCCATTGGAACATGCGGAGAAAAGCATAGTAGAAATGTATCTGTGGACAAAACCGTATTACACAGGAAATATGAACAAAGAACGAAGAAACAAAATATAGGAAAGTGTTATGGTGGGAAGGAAGGGAAAAGTCAAGAAACAACTTTGGAATCCTCCAATTTAATGGAATCAAGTACGACACATTTCAGCTATGTATTTCCATGGAAAGTTTCTTTTTTCACAGAGAGAGTGAATTTGTAGCCATGGCCAATTATTTGGTTTGCAATTTCTATTGTAGCCTCGTCGTCTATGCACAATAGTTGGAGGTCTGTTCTGCTGACACCCATGATTGCTTCAACAACTGTGTCAAATGCTGTAACCGATTGTAGCTCTCTGAGCCATCTGTAAGTCTATACGGAGAGCATACCTATAGTCGCACTGATGCACATGAGAGTTACAACTTACACAAAACCACGAGCCATTGTTTGTCGGTTTCACTTTCTTTCGGCATTGTTTCTCACCAATTGCAAGGGGGCAAGCCATGTAGTAGAAGTTATCCATTGCGATGTTTGTAATTGTAGTTGTAAGCGTAGCCCATTCATTTTTGACTGTATTTCCCATGTGAAGTATTTCTGTAATTGTTGCCACTGGTTTTAAGCTTTGTGGAGGACCTAGAAATTTGTTCGTTACAGAGGGAGTATAAACAGTGTAATTTTCAGAGGCAACCCAATCTTGCAGCATTTTCGATTCAGGAATCTGAGGATTGACAAACCATTTTGTGCTGGAGACAGTGTCTATGGAAGTACCATTGAAACTTGAAATGCGAGCCACTTTTAAAGCCAATATTGGGAGTTGAGGAATAGAAAGGAGCTCCTCAAGTTCTTGGGCAAGATCCTGTAAATGTTGGCCCCATAAAGTTACAGTAACACTAAATCCTGACATGTCCTTCAGTTGCAAGCTTCTCCGTATAGTTTCACTGGAATCCCACCTGCGAATAGTGGAGCAAGGAGAGATTGCTAAAACAATGCCAATAACATCAATGAAGGAACCAACAGGTTTTGTAGGTATATCTTTGATTTCTGTGAAGTGAAAGTTATGCAAAGGAATTATGGCGTTATTGACAAGTAGCGGAGAGATAGTGGAAGAAGCTTGCAGGAATATCTCAAATTCATTGTTAAGGTGATTGTAACCTGGTTTTGCATTCCCTATCCTTCCATTTGCGATGGTGTATAACTTTCCAGCCTCAATTTCTTCAAAAAACTTCACCACAATTTCGTTGAAGCATGTAACATGTATTTCCCCACCTTCATCATCCACAAAGTCAAAGGAAAAATATGAGCCAGTGCCATTTGCATTTGCATATTCCTTGAGCGATGTTTTCCCAAGGGCACGCCCTTCAATAGACCACGTACGCAAGGTTGTATTCAGGGCACTTATTTTCAGAGGCAACCTTGAACCGGCAGGGAGGACAACTTTCTTTTGCGAGGTGTTTGCGGAACCAAAGTTTTGTCGTCTCCATGATTTGTATCGGTAGTTGATTGCTTTCCACGAATGACATGGGTAGGAATAGGAGTGGGAGCACCAATTTTAGGATGTGTTTCTATCACAACTTCCATCTCGGAGACAAGAACAGTCCTGTAAAGAAAAAAAAAAAAAAGGGAAAAAAATTTAGTGAATATAAAAGAAATGAAAATGGAGCATCCATGTACAAAGGAAAATGGATGCTTACAATTCATGTTTTAGCATTCTGCAAAGGGTTTTGTGTAGTCGGACAATGCTTCCATCTTTTAGATGACCATCTACAACCTAGCCTGTAAACTTTGAGGGCAAAAGAGCTTTTTGAAAGTGCACACCATCGGAGAGATGCACGCGATGTTGGAGCTCAGAGTTCAACGCAGATCGAAGGGGACAAATGTTGAGAAGTTGGACTATTGGTTTGGTATCTGTACAACCCTCAATCAAAATAGAGATTCCACCATATGTCAAAGGTGCAGTCATGATCAAGATTGTTCCCAACACACAATGCGATTCTGCACAATGAGCTAAGTCGCATTACAATATTTCTAAACCTTTTGGAAAGCAAAGTTAATAGAAACGTAAACGTTTACATCGAGGACTGGAAAGAGAATAGACATCATCAGGCTGTGTGTGATGAGAACAAGTACATACGAGATCAAAAGGTATACAAAGATAAATATTGATATAAACGATATAACACCCTTTTTGGCAAAAAAATTGTAATCTGCGGGACATATTGTATTTTTTTGGCATAATTCTATTTTGTTTTTTAAATTGAAGCTTCATAACACAGATGGCAGAATAGTTTCCAAAGCAAAGAGAATGGTTTAGAACGGAGATTGGAATCTGATGTTGGTGACTTAAATTAACTTCTAAGATTCGTAGCATGATCACAAGCATGTCAGCCGTTTTTGCTATGGAAAAATCAATTTTTTTCCTTCTTTATCATTTGAGTTTATATATGGCAAAAAATACTATTATAAAATTGTTAACAAACACATGAAAAAGTTAAGTATACTCCTATGAAATGAAAAAAACCCATAGTAACTAAATACTAAATAACACAATTATTTAAATACAAATAATTATCCCATAAAACAATCAATTAACTAGTTAAGCAACAAATTATGCAAATAATTAACTATAAAGATAATACATATAGCAAGGAGTTAAAGCCGGATAACATTATGATTATGAAATTTGATGTGAAAGTATTGATTATTAAACATTATATTATATTTCAAAATGCTATCTTGAATATAATTATGTATTAGACTGTGAAAGATTATAAATGTCGCATCAAATTCTATTTCAATAAAAACGGGACATTAGAGTATGTGGCTAATTATCCATAAATTCAAAAACAATGTACGTTGCGGGATAAAACCCATGACCTATGGTGGCTCCCAGGCACCCGAAAATCTAAATCAATTACGTGCAAAGCAAGGGATAAGAATGACTCGATAGCAAAAAACCAAGAGAGCAATATTACATTTCCTTCATTTGTTTTAAAAATAGTTTATGGTGTCTAATAATAATACGGCATTTGTGGTTTAAATTTCAAAAGCAAATTGGGCTAATGGTAAAGAAAAAGGCCTGGGAACGTACACAGATCATTAATATTTACCCTGTTTGAAGACTGGGTGATTATATCAGACAAGTTCAAAGAAAATAAGAAAAAATTACTCTGCATTAACAGACATGAATAAGAATAATCTAATCTACCATTAACCAATCACCACTACAAACATCATAACTTAAACATTTTTGATCATGGAAAAGTTTTAAGAAAATGGCACCATGTAGTAACATCTCACATCTACCATGTCTAAAAATTTTTAGTAAACTACTCACATCTATCATAATAACATAGTTAGAATTTGTGTCCTACATAAAAGATACGTCAAAATTCGGGCAATTTTTAATGCCTAAAACACACTATGGAAAAAGGAACACGAATTTAAACAATATAACAGCCCTTTGAACCCGAAAATGCTTTTGATGATTCTTGGTGCCTATGGGTTCACGGTAACATGAAACTTTTCTTGGAAAACAAGATTCGAATGCCTCTTGAAGGAACCCAAAAATGTTGGGCCTTATGTGCTACTTTCAAACATAAATTAAAGGGTGAAATTGGTGTGGGAAGAAAACACTTTTATAGAATACAAAATGGTATTTGTACAACTCTACAAAATTAAGGACAAAATAGAGTTCTCGAGATTTAAAATTCTAAAATTATATAAACTATTTAAAATGAAAATTTTAAAAACGATCATATATTTTTAAAAAGTTAAAACATCTAAAAAAGCTCAAAACATATTAAATAACAATGTATGATCCACCATCAATTATTTCATTGCCCTAAATAAATAAATGCTAACCCCTAATTAAGAAAGATCAATATAATTAAATAAACAATAGAAAAAAACATCAAAGCCCTAAATAAGTAATGGTAAGCATCAAAGCCCTAGAGTCTAAGTCCCCAGCAATAAAAGACGTTTTTCTTTACTAGTCCAAATAAGTACGTGATTCTTCTTTCTCCTCCACACATATATGTCAAACATATCATTGTTTGTTTTTTATTTATTATTTGTGACTCGTACATTTGAAGACTAATTGTTATATAACACATGTCTTAAAAAATCTCCTAAAGAAACTTCCAAAAAATATGTTACATTAGCCAAAACACTTAATAAATTATGAAAAGTAGATCGAAAATATCGATGCCATTGATAGACACGAGCTAAAAATATCACTTACTTAAAGGTCTCGGTATAAGAACTAAACATGAGCAAAAGAACAAGTATCCAATCCTATCCTATGAAATTAAGGAGAATGGAAAGAAAATAAAAGAAAATTCAAGCCCTATATAAACATCAAAAACAAAAAAAACCCCAACCCTTCACGCCATTAACCCTACACTACTGATTGATAGATCATACATAATAATAATTAGAAACATGCACTATGTACTAACATACATTTCGAAAAATGCTTGTCATCTTGGTCAAGATAATGCTCTATTCCTACTAGAGAAATAAAGGAAATAGATTATCTACCGCTAAAATTTAAAAATGTATTTTTCCTTCAAAAAAATAAATGACCAGTAATCCACAAACCCGGGAGTAAACATGTCATATATTTGTCTAATATTGACTTTAAGAACTTTTCCCAAAAGATGGATGAGGCACATGTAATGCTAACCCCATTATGAGAAATCAATTAAAGCCCTAAATAAATGATAGAAAAAAACATCAAAGCATTACATCAAACGCAAACAGATCATTAATATTTACCCTGTTTGAAGACTAAGTTATTATAAGAACAAAATTAAAATATGGGAATTCACATAACCATCATATATTTGTATGCACAAGATCTAAAAACATGTGCTACTACATATTATGCGAACATCACTAGGATTAAATTGCAATGCAAACCCCAATTAAGGGAAATCAATGTAAGCCCTAAATAAATAATAGAAAATATCATCAAAGAGAGGTTCTGTAACATTAAACCATAAGGCTAAATATGAGGTCAAGAAAACCAAAGGCATTAATCATTTACAAACTTTTGAAGACTGGTGATTATATAAGAGAGCATTCATAATCTATTTCTCATAACTATGGAGTTTGGTTGCTTGGTTATATGTGTGTTGCTTGTGATTCTATTATATCACCGCCTAAGAGATAAAGACTAGTCTGGGTGGGACCTTTGAGGGAGTAGAGCTATTAAGGCTTTATAGAGGTTTCCATACCATGAGCTCAAACTTACGATATAAGGAATTTTTTCATTCAAATCAGCTTGACAAAGCTTGGGAAGGGAGGATTTGGTGTTGTTTATAGATGGGTTCACAGAGGAGGTTCAATTATAAGGTGAAGACAACAGGCACCTAACATAGTCTAACTATGCTTGGCTAAAAAGTTGAAGAATAATGTTCGACACTTAAATATACCATCTTTGCCATGGTTGTCTTTTTACTAATAGCCACTTACGACAAAAAATATAAAGAAATTAAACATGATCTCAAAATCCTCTGAGGACAATGTTCCTTTTGATCACATCTTGGCATCTACATAATCCTAAAATGTAAACAGGGAAAGGAATGCGTGAAAAGAAAATTTGAAATAGACCTGAGCGAGAAAAATTAATGCATAAATTTGAAGTCTTCATTCCTTCAAAGGGCTCTCACTCATCATAGTTTAGGCCAAATGACAAAGCTAGTATAAATGTACATACTAAATATGCTGATGTCTAAGTTGTTAAAAGCACGTAGATTAAGAGAATTTGAAAGAATTGTAAATATATAATTTGTAAATAAAAATTGTTATTGCTAATGTACTTTTGTAAATCAATTTTAATGTGAAAATTGGGAGGCCTTATTAATCTTTTTGTTTTTGAATCCCTTCAATCACAAGTATTTCCATTTATAATTTTCTACTATTGAATTTTGTCTAATTTCGTAGATTCACCAAGTTGCTAAAAGCTTTATCTATACAAATTGGATAAGATAGGAACCAGGCAAAATTTCCTTTTACTTTTAAGAGCCTTTTTAATAAAAGTTTTGATCATAAAACTTTCAATATCTCTTTGATTTTTTAAGAAATTAATTTATTTATAGTGCTTGAAAATTGGCACTTATGGAACTTAAAAGTAGATTGAAATATAGCTACTTGGATATAAGAAGAGAAGCATATGAAGTTAAAGATATAGCCACAAGGTGGATATTACTGATGATAGGAAGAGCTAGTTAAATGCAAAACAAAAGAAACTATGAAATTTATCTATCAAAAGGTTTTTTCACATTAAAAATTTGAGAAAGCGTGAAATTTTACAATGAAGCAAGTCTCAAACTTAAGGAAGTAAGAGCTATCAAAAACATAAGACAATGTTTTTTCGATCGAATAACTGAAAGAGCACATAGTAGATGTTTGCAGCATATAACTACCTAAACTACTTTTATGTACAAAAGTTTAATGAGCACGCCAAGATACTAGTTTTCATTTTTCTTGGCATTTCCTTTTTCCCTTCTTGACATTAGCAATTTTTTTTGCCCGATGTGGTTTTTTCCCTCTAGCATGTATTGCGTCTGCAGTTATTCCCATCTTTTTCAGTTTGTGATTAGGTTCATATTGTAGAGCATCTTCAGGATGATCATATGCAAGGCCAAATCCCCTCGAGTTGGGGCCTGCCGTATGGAACTTGGAAAGGTAAAGAGGGCAGGAAGGATGTAGGTGGAGACGTTCTCTAACCAATTCAACGATCACAGGTTTTGCCGGTTTCAGTTGCCTACAATGGAGCACATTGACCACAAACTTTGTTCGGTTGAAAGCATCTTCCCATTCCAAGTGCGGAGTGGTGATTGTCACACCGTGTGGAGGAAGAACAATTGTATTCCGAGTCTTCATTGCTGCAATTTCACAAGCAACCCAAAGCAACAAAATGTAAAAATTAATTCTATAGAAGTTATGCAAGCCTCGATAAGTTCCATGCTAAAAATGGAAGTCAAACACATTATTTTTTTGTTGTGGATCACCAACAAGGAATCAAAGAAAAATATTGGTGTGTCATTTGTTTCGGAAGGAAGCTTTAAAAGCCTTTCCAATGGATAGTCTAACACCCAATAATGGGTGCTCCGATGTGGCATCCCACGGGCAATAACCCCTCAACACACACCGAATCCTGCCATTGTCGAAGGCACTTGCCCCTTCATGCTGCGGTTAAGATTGAAAGCAAAAAAAAAAAAATTTTCATGCAACACATACAACAATAAGATGTTTTAAGATAGATAAATTCACCCACATAATTAAGTATCTATGAAAATGTAGAAGGGAAAAAATGCAAAAAAACAACACATAATCAATAACCAATTTTATAAACAATATGGTAGGGAATTTTCCATGAGATAAAGAAAAAAAAGGTTATTTTGAGAAAAACCTTAAAGTTCATGAACACAACAACTACATAAAGGCAAGCGAGACACTTCGTTCACAAAGAAGAATATCATATTCTAAGAGCAATCTTAAAGTTCATGAACATCACAATTATATCTTTGCATTAAACAATCAACAATGTGCATTGAATGGAATTGTGGAGTTCTGTAAACTGAAAGGAAATAACTTTACATGAGAGTACACAAAGAAAGTAATGCAAAACAACAAGATCAGATCTACACAAGACAATGTTTATTTCTTAGATGGTTTATTCTACTAACACTTAAAGATATAATTTGGATAAATCAGTATAAAAACTAACCATAGCGAATATAGAAATTTAAATTAAAGTAACTAGTCATGGAATAAGCTTATAGATGATTGATTTGATTCAGGAAGAACTTTTCTAGGTAATTCTATAAATTTTGATCTGGATTGTAACTAAACTATAAATCTATCTAGTTAAGGAATATGCAGAGGAGTTAGAAATCCTTCCCAAGGGCAAACTACTTTGGCTATCTCAACGCAAATATGCATATCACATGATAGTGAGTAGACTCTTTATGAACTGTGGTTTGTAGAATTTATGGGTCATGACAAAGCATTCAATGATCCATTTTTTATTTTTGTCAATACACGTATAGGTTGGAGTCGGTCAGATGGTTCTCTACCAAGCATCTGGAACCAATGATGTCAGGTTTTATGCCAGTGCAATTTTCAAACCCTACGGTAAGAAAATTAGTCAATTCTTACTTTTGATGCATCAATCCAAAGGTATCCGATATCATTGAGGTGTTTTTGGACATCAACCTCCTCCAAAGAATGAAGAAAGATATAGGGACCCTAACCTTTCCAAAAGCCTAACATGTCCTAAACACTCTACAAGATGCGGAAGTATCTATGATATCATTGTTAATGTTTGGGCAATGTCAAATAAAGGCCAAAGGCTACATAGTATAGAAATGCATCACATTTGTGATAGCATAGAAATAAATTACATTCATTGCAGCACAAAGATGCCTCTGTCACATAAATCTTAAAAATCGCATCTATCAATTTGAAGCTCAAAATCATACAAACAACTCAAAGAAA
The DNA here is from genome assembly GCA_018340775.1 of Taxus wallichiana var. yunnanensis. Classification (NCBI taxonomy): domain Eukaryota; kingdom Viridiplantae; phylum Streptophyta; class Pinopsida; order Cupressales; family Taxaceae; genus Taxus; species Taxus wallichiana. The sequence continues at coordinate 378,132,377 of CM031244.1, read as the reverse complement.
GGTATCTTGAGTCTACCTCGGAGAGTTTGTAGTGCCATTTTGAAAATGCCTACATATCATCCCAACCAAACCGATGATAGTCAAGTTTTTGAAGATTTCAGATCTCTCCACTAATTAGTGACCTATTTTGAAAATTTGGGTTAAATCTATTTATGACAAAGTCATTTTTTTAGTTTATGGCTATCCGAGACACTAACTCGGCATATAAGAGCACCATTGTAGAAGAACACAATGGTATTTCTTCTTTCATTCACCATATAATATCATATATGGAGGAATAGGGTTCCACGTTAAAAGTACATCTTGAAAATTATCGTCTTGCTTTTCCAAAAATGATTTCCAAAATGTATTAGGGTCTTTAGTATTATAGAAAAGTATGGAGTTTCCAAAGATGGAATATATACGTATGCATTCTAATGGGCTTTAGTCATATTAATTAAATCTATGGTTCATAAATACATCTCTTAGCCACTAAATAAAGCAACATCTCGTAACCATTGTCAACAAATATAACAATTATAGATTATAGAATGACATTGTGACTTAAAAAAGCTACCAATACCTAAAATTTGAAACTCGTGGAGGCAAGTGAGAGACAAAAGTTCATCTTGAAAATAATCATCTTGCTTTTCCAAAAATGATTTCCAAAATGTATCGTGTGGTCTTCGTGATTATAGAAAAGTGTGGAGTTTCCAAAGATGGAAAATATACATTCGATTCTAACGGGTCAGTCATATATTAATTAAATATATGGTTCATAAATACATCTCGCTACTGATAAAACAACATCCGTGACCATTGTCAAGAAATATAGTAGCAAGATTACGTAACGACATTTTCACTTAAAAAAGCTACCGATAACTGAAATTGCAGAAGATTGTTTCTAAGACAAATGACTATACGAAAATATGTTTTATTTAGGTCTCTAACAAAGGGCTTGCCATGGGTCGTTTCATGGTTGGGCCGTCATTCTATATGTAGGCCGGGCTTAGATGTCTCAAAATACAAAATAGATTCATTATTAAGGCTGCAATCAAGGTAAATATGAATCAAATGACGCCCTAGGCAAAGGTCTAACAAAGATGTCCAAGCCCATACAAATGCGTATATACATGTCAAACTTTTGGTTCAGCTCCTCTCGCATCAATATCCCAGCCCTCCCACACTTTAGAGGTATGACATCTCAACTTGCCAAGGATGTTATTGCTCTTCAAAACTCTGAACTAATTTTTTAGCAAACACCATGGAACAATTGTAAGCATAAACATCAGACTTTGCAGCATTAATTTTAGCCCTTGGTGCCCCACAAAATCTGTCTAAAGTTCTTTTCAGGTGCCTAGCTTCTTCCACAGAAGAATATCCCATTAATTATGGATCGTTAATGAATTGTGAATGGGTGAACTTATCCAAAATTGAGGAAATAGAGGCACCCTGAATGTGCCCTACTCTTTCGCATGGTCGAGCATATAACTTATCAAATCCACCATAATTACCTGCGAAGGGACATGAACTCAACAAATCCACCATGATTATATAGGAAGCCGGAACAAGAGGCAACCTTGCCTCCTTGCGTAGACCTAAAGAAATTTGAAGTAGCTTTGACTAATGCTCTCTTCCACCCATCTCACCGATCGACTGATGTTCATAGACTTCCATCTTACGCAACACCACAAGAAGGAAATTCTTGTTGAGAAGGTCATAGGTTGGGGAAAAATCAATTTTAACCATCATGATTTTCCTTTTACCTTGTAGAGCAATATTTACTTCATCAAAGATCTTAAGTCCTTTAACAGGCCCACCTCATTCCTCCAATATGACACGAGGAAGGCAAGTTTGCAGCCTAATAACCATGATTTATAGATAATTTTGTAAGAAAAATTACAAAGAGATATAATCCTCAACGTATCAATATTGTTAGCATTATTTTATTTTGGGATTGAAGCGAGAAAATTAAATGCCTTTCAAACTTTTCCCGAGACCCTGGAATCATCCACACATACGGAAGGAGTTGGCCTCGAAGCCATCTGGACCTAATGATTTGTCCAATTGAAAGGAGAAGATGACTTTTTAAATCTCTTCAAGGTTTATTTCCTTCACTTTCTTTTTAACCCTTTAAGCTTTATTTCCTTCACTTTTTTTTAATCTCTTTAAGCTTTATTTCCTTCAACAGCCTCTCATTCATATCTTCTGTACCAATATTTAGGATAACCTCAAGCAGATCTTCTCGAGCCTCAATCCTGCCACTATTATCATCAGATAATGATGTCTGAAAATGATCCTTGGCTGCCTCTCTAATTGTCTTATCCTCGGTTAAATCCTCCTCACCTTCTCTTTTAACCAGAGCAATATGGTTTGTCAGTCTGTGAGCAACCACAATCTTGTGAAAACTTTGGTATTTGCACTTCCTTGTTGAACCCATAAAGTTTTGGATCTGAGTCACAAGGAACCCTCCTCTTTCTCCAAGTTCTCCAACAAAGACAATAATTCTTTTTTCTCTGTTCTGATGTCATCTGATCCTAGCCGACTTATCACCAGACTAATTATCACTTCCATCCTCCTGCACACTTATTTTTTTGACTCAATCTTGCTTCATAACAATTCCTTTGTTGTATATTTCAGTGCAATGGAACCTATACATATCAGACCCTTCTATATCGACTCCATTCCACCATCTTCTGATATTTCCAGAAAATTTTTTATGTTCAATGAACTGAGGATTAATTTAAAAAGAAGCGTTTTTGGGTTGTTCAAAGCCACGAAGCATTAACAGAGCAGGAGCATGACCTGTTCTAGCATCAGACAAGATAAATGATTCAGCATCAGCATTAATTCCCAAAGGGGTGGAACTTCCTGTTGTTAACCCTCACATTTTAAGAGGATTTCACCTGTTGGTCCGAAAATCACACGTGGACATGATCTATGGATGATTTAGCCAACAGCAAGGTGTGCGTGGCTTAGCCCTCTTTGAGACAAAGAAAGCGAAACTGGTTTATTGCTATTTCTACTAGCAGGAACCTATGCAAGTCTCACAGATTCTACCTTCGGGGGTTGGGATCTCATCCCAGTAGAGTGTTTCAGGCTGCGAAAAGAAAGGAATGAAAGAGGGAGAAGAGAAAGAACAGATCCGAAGGAAGAAAAGAAATGAATTCCAAAGCAGAAAGGTCAGAAGATTTATGTTTTCAGTTTGGTAGTAAACAGAGCCAAACCTACTTGCATAAATAAACAAAGCAATACTGATGAGCAAGTGACGGAAAATTAGATATGAATCCAACAGATTAAACGCATACAGATCTAACGTAAGAAAGATCTAATGTATAACACAGCTATTGAGCACAAAGTCTGAATAATTGTATTACTGTTCTCTTCTGTTACAAGAAAGCTCAAAGTCTTTCTCTCCTCACTTCTATTTCTATCTAAAAATGTTCACCCTGAATACAACAAGTATTCCCATATTTATAGAAGATGAGGGAGAGAGAAGGCAAAATGGAGCCAACCACTTATTTACAAAGATATTTACAAAATATCTAAAAATCATGTTGACTTTGACAACTTGGTGGATGACATCATCCCATGATGCAACATGGATGATGTCATCATTTGTATCAACACATTTTAGACATTTCAAAAAGAAAGCCAGAGAATAGAGAGAAGAAGAAGAAGAAGAAGAAGAAGAAGCTACTCATCATCATCATCCTATACGAAAAGGGGTTGCCTGCTTTGATCTTTGCTCAGAGATGATATGTGGAATTGAGCGCGGTATTCCAAAAACTTGCTAATCATCCACCCAAATTGATCCTGTGATGGATCCTTGTGCCGTTCACCGATTGCTTTCAGCAAGTCTCCCGCTTGTCATGAGCTTTCCGGATTTTGGAATAATCTTTCCCTGCCTCGATAAGGAACCCGATGAAGTCCCTACAGGCCAGTAGGTTGTTGATAGATTCAGTGTCGAATGTGACCTCTGGCCCTGTCCCTTGAGAAGCTATCTCCTTGAAAATCCGGATAGTGTCATCAGCTGATCTCAAGGTAAGGGAAGGAGAGAGCAACCCTGGAGTCATGGCGAGGACAATTTTCTCCATTTGATGCATTGCATCCAGGGCCTCTTCCTTCACCTTGTCTATCTTTTCCAGAACGAATTCCAGCTGATCCATCCGATAGTCCAGAGTGGACATAGTTTTGTTGAGGGCCCTTGGATGGCCGAATACTCCGAACTTGACCAGATCTTCGACTGAACAGTCGAACATTTGTTGGAAGGTCTCGTGCTGGAGTCTAGCATGCTCTAACTCTTCTGATATCGGACCCGCTAATGCTTGGAGTTCCTTATTCACCTTTCCGATGTTTAGGTATAAACTGATATACTCGGCGATTACTCTTTCACTATCCTTGAGGATTTGGCTCCTCCAAGCAGAAACGGCCATACCCTCGCTTCGCGATCTTTGAATACTCATTGATCTTCTCCCCGACCGAGCACTCAGAGTCTCGCGGCAATTGTGGGAGGTGCACTTCCCATCTTCTCGTAAGGCTTGAAGCAGTATTTGTTCTCCGCTCCTTGAGCCTTTTCTCCTCTTTCGCTTCCCCGAAGCTTTTTGTAGAGTGCATCAATCGGAAAGAGCTTCCCCTGAGACTTTCGCAGAGATGTCCCCATTGTGACTTGGGTCACGGTGAAATCTGGGCTTGAGATGATCTTCTTTCTCTTTGAGGGGTCAGGGTACGCTATTTCCATGACTCTCTCACTGCAGCGCTCTTCGAGAAGCGTGTAACCGCTTCGCTTTTTTGCTCCTTTAGTGGAATGACCGAAAAGTCCATCGGAGCGATGGGGACTTTCCTCTTTTGTTGGCTCAATTTCGAGAGATCCAAGCTGGTCCTATAGAAGAAGGACCAGAGATAGAGAGGGAGGCGAAGTAGAGGAGGGGAAAATGTGGAGATACGCGGCGGCGGATTGAAAGAATAGCCAAGAAGTGTCCACGGGAGGAAGGGAAACCGTAACTACAGAAGACATAGGAAGGGAAGGGAGCTCGGAGATGAGGGAAGAAATAGAGGAAGACAAATTAGCGAGGAGGAGAAGACAGATGAAGAAGCAGGGAAAGGGTAGAAGAAGGGGCGGAGGACACGACCAAAGGGGGTCGTTTGAGTCACTCGAGGAGGGGAAGGAAGAGAAGAAGAAGGGATAGAAGGGACCTCTGGGTTGTAGTGACGCCACATCCCGGGTGGATGGGTGTATAGGACTATCCTCTCACAATTCTTCCTCCGCAGTTATAACTTTGCTTTCGCCTGAGGGAAGAGGACTTTCAGGGGCTTCTTCCTGAATGGTGCTAGTTTCACCTTCTGCACCTTTGCCTTTCAGCTGCTTCTTGGACCTTGGAGGTGCATTGCCCAATGGGGAAGTTGTGAAATCTACCCCTAGGTAGATTAGTCCGTTCATGCGGCACCAATGCTCTGTTCTCCGCATAGTCTCTTTGACCCTCTCCTCAATTGTTTGAGGAGCCTTGTTCCTGTCAATGGCCGGGAAGGGCCAATTGTCCCCATCTATGTCATTATACACCTTATCTACTTCATCTTCCATAGTCTGGAAGCCTTTGGGGACAATGGCCACTCCGTATTGGATGATTTCCGCCAATGCCAAGCGAGAGTGATCCTTTCTTCTCGAGTTCGCCTCATGGAGAACGCCATGTAAATATCCTCACCTGAGGGGACATGGATCGGATCGAGCTTCGCTTTTGGCTGGTGTAGCTTGGGTCGAAGGTAGGCCTGGCTGGGAAGTCATGCTTCAAGTTGAGTAGCTCCAGCTCTGCGAACATTTCCTTTGCCTTATGGTGGGTGGAGCATGTGTATCGGCACTTTACACCGTGAGGGGGAAAGGAGTTCCACCCTTCTTTCTTTTGAGGCACTTCTCATGGTATGTGACCAGTGCCTTGATGCGCTCTAGTAGAATCACTTAGGCCCGAAGATACCTTGGTAGCTCTGGTTGGCTCTCCCAAAAGTTGGCAGCCCTCGATAGGTGAACGTGGGAAATTGGGTGAACAGGGCCTCCCATTTCTTTGTGGATCGCCACTATGTTTTTGGTCGTCCGCTTATGAGTCATGTTTGGCCTCGTGGCGAGATGACATGATGAAGAATGCATTGTTAACTTTTGTGAAATGTTGGATGCTATTCTCCACCTCACTGGGTAGTAATCAAATATCTTGGCTCGAGGCCATACTCCACTTCGGTTCAGCCCCTGGATAATCCTCGCGACGCTGTGTAGAGACTACATAGGAGTTCATATGGAACACTCTGTTGTGGCGAATCTGTCAGTATGCTTTCGTAGATGGTGCTGCTTATTATTTCACCCCAGCAAAAGCGCTGATCGGGTAAATTTTTATTCATTGTCTCCAAGTACCGCAGCATCCACTTATGGAAATAGTGGGCATCTGAAAGCCTGAAGACTCTGCTCAGGAAGGTGATAGTATCGCTGAGCTCCTCTGAGAAATCACTTCGGTGGATAGTCTGTGGCCACCGGGTCACCACCTTCTTGTTCTTTAGGTAGACCTCATTCATCAACTGCATGCACTGGTCTTCGTTGTCTTCCCAGGCCTTGATGCATTCTTGTTGGCTAACAGCCACGAAGTTCCGGTGGTGAGGGATGCCGAGCATTATTTCAAAATGACGGGCAGTGAGGTTTATGACTACCTCGCCCTTGCTATTTTCGACACATCTTGTGTCTTTGTTGTAACATTGGGCAATCACCATCATGAATTCGTTGTTGATAGCCAGGGCGACGGGATTCCTCCGTGAAGTGCAGTGGCACTTGCTATTAACTTGTCCATCCATGGACTTCTTGAACTTTCGAGTCCTAACCTGCAATTCCTCCATGTCAATGTGACCCACCTCCGAGTCCCTTACATCCATACTTTGCACTCACTGTGATTCGGGCATCCCGACCCTCGATATTTGTATTTCATCTCTTCTTCCGCGCAGCCTTAGCCTTTCCTCTTGGTTTGGTGGGTTTCTTTTGAGCGTAGACATGTGTTCTTTCGAACTCGGGCCGCTGATCTCGCATGAAGAAGAAGTGAGACCCAATCCACAAAAGTTGAATTAGTCATTTGATCTTCCATTGGAATGCTAGCAGAAGAAAGAGTTAGAGATTTTAAGGCTCAGGGCGCAGGGTGCATGAAAATTGCATGTTGCAGGCCAAATGGATAAGGCGCACAGAAAAAGAGTGTTGCAGAGGTTATACTGGCGCCAAAGGCGCATGGCGCACGGATGTAGCAGATTGCATTTTATAGCAGGGCGCATGAAAATTGTGTGTTACATTGGGATTCGGTGCGCCCTTTGGCGCATGGATGGATCGTGTAACATGGACTTTTCGTGCGCCAAAAGGGTTTACAAAACATCATGTTACTGCAATCGGGGGTGCGCCTGCGCCTTTATAGCTTTATACTTGCGCGAATAAGGCTTGTGTTGCATGGAAGCTGGGTGCACCCTTTGGCGCATGGAAACGGGATGTAACATGGATAAATGGTGCGCCAAATGCTTTTAAGGGGGGCGCGGGATCAACACTTGTAGCATGCGAGAAAGGCGCGCTTTGAGGGCGCATGAGTTCTAGATGCGGCATGCAAAGATGACAAATGGGTGCGCCATCATGCAGTTTAGATCATGTAACAGAGTGGGTAGATGCGCCAAAGGGGCGCAACTATTTTTAGTGTAACAAGGCGCGCCAGTGCCACATAACTAAACTCATAGCTCAAACCTTTTCTTTCTTTCCTCCATTTCAAAGGTTGCTTGGACATATAAGGTTTCATAAAAAGATTTTCAGACCAAGCCTTTTCAAAACAACACTCTTTACCAGCAGATCTAGAAAGAGGGAGGGAAGGGAGGAGGAAAAGAAGAAGAAAATGAGACAGGACAGCACAGGGGAGGAGCTAGCTTAATCATAATCTCATTTTAAAACCGGCCAGCAAGCCAAAACACAGACCAAGAACACTCAAAGAACCGAAAGCACAAAACGGAGAAGAGGGAGAACCTCTCACCTTGGATATATAGCAAAAGTTTGGAGAGCGGGTCCACAGGGTGATGAAAACGACGGAGCAGAGGCTGACAAGTCCAGAACGATCACGTGCTTTGCAAAAGAATGAAAATGACATTGGGCGCGCACGTATATTTATAGAAAAACTGGTCATCAATGCGCCAACCACTTTTGAAATGGCGCATGAAAGTTGCTGTCGACAGGGGAAAGCGTGCGCCCTTTGGCGCACCAAAACTTTGTGTTGTAGCGAGATTGTGTGCACCCTTTGGCGCACCGAAAAGTGGAGCAACAAAATCAATGTCAACAATAAGGCGCATGCGCTTGGCGCACACAAAAGAGACTCAACATCCTTTGCGCACCGAAGACGTGCTAACATGGAAAACCATGCGCCAAAGGCTTTTAAGTGGGCGCACCAAAACTTTGTGTTGTAATGCAAATCCATGCGCCAAAGAAAAAAAGTCTCAAAAAGACTAAGTTCAAAACTATATTTCCGGGAAGGGATTTTACAACGTTTCAACGCCAAGGATCCCTAACGAGGGATCGAAACAAATTTTTGGTATGGTTATCGGTGAAATTGCCCTTGTCACATTTTATGGGATAATGCACCCCATGTTACAGTTGATGCCGGACACATACCAGAGTGGAATTTGTTATTCACTTCCTTAGAGATATTCTTTTCATGACGAGGTTTGAATATGGTATTTTCTTGAACTTGCGATCTTTCAATTTTTTCATAGCGCTAACAAGTATGTTGGTCTTCTGGGCAGGTGGGTCTGTGGATATTTGGAGGAATGATTAAGGTGGATGTTGTCACTGCAGCAATCCTTGGTTTGTCTGTCCTCCTATGCACAGGAGTTGTGACATGGAAGGAGTGCTTGGCTGAATCTGTAGCTTGGGACACACTTACATGGTTTGCTGCACTTATTGCAATGACAAGATATCTTAATAAATATGGGCTAATATCATGGTTTAGCCAGACTATCAGTACCAAATTTCTAGAGCCCTTATGGAAAATCCCATACATAAATTCTTAATATAAACTATATTTTTACGTAGCTAAATTTTTGTAACTCTTTCTAAATTTCTAAGAGATACCCTATAGGTCCATCATTGGAGGGAGATGAAAAAGGATCCTTTTTCGTAATCTTTTGTACTCTTTTAATAGTATCTTAGAACACCGTATTTTGTGTTGATAAAAATAAAGACAAATGGTTGAAAGGAAGATAAATCCATACTTGCGAGAGCATCAACAAGAATAAACTTCCTTGATTATTGTGGGTGCTGTAGAGGATTTCGAGAGATGGATAATCATCAATGACATAAATTTGAATACTTTGTGTTCAATCCCATTTATATTATGATCCATTGGATTCATCTTTTCAACCTAAAAACACCCAAGAAATCCAAAGGATGGGATGATTCTTCCTGCAATCAGTGTCTTGTTGGAGGGTTTTATTACTATTTTAGCCTAAAATAAAAGTAAGAAAACCAAAACCCAAAGTAAATATACATGACTATGGTTTTCACAATTTTACATAGATTGAATTTTTGGGCATTGCTCTGCTCATCCCATAAAATGCAAACCAATCAAGAGAATGGGAATTTAAGTTAATATCAAAATGAAAACAAGGACAGTCCTTTTTCTCGAATTTGATTTTCTTAAATCGATATATATGAAATAATGAAACAACACCGAATCCTCGAACAGGGGAAGAGAGAGGTAAACCTTAAATTCACGGCTGCGATGCTGGATGGCTTCCTCCAATCACGTAGTCTCCAACTCCAACCACACTCAGCAGGCAAAGAGAAATGGACTTCTTGTCTACAATGTTTGATGGTAAAAACACTCCTCATTACAAAATCCTTCCCAAACCCTAAGCAAGGCATTTTTAAATTCTTCTTGGACTACTACGTATCGGTATACTACCGACCAGCCATACTCCCCTTGTTTTATCGATGATGATGCATGCTTGCCTCCATGCTGGACTCCCGCAATCGTCCTCTATTTCTAACTACCTATACGACTCTCCCTCCTTCAAACATGGTCCTCTATTCCATCCACCACATCTATGGCTCTTGGGTGTTCGTCCATCGTCGACCGATGAAGCCCCATCATTGATGCCCTAGTGCATGTCGAAGGCCTCCGCCATTCCCACATAGTAACATGCCTTTCGGCGTAATTAATATCTTCAAGAATCCCATGAATCAAAATCTTATCTACCATGTAGCACATCAACTATACATTACATTCATATAACAAACTTAATGAATTTGATCACATAGAGAATTGTGCCATAGATTTCATTTGATCGTCTTTTGTTTATCTACCATGGATGCCTCTTGATCAACAACTTGATGGGTGTCTGCATTTGAGGAAAATCTAATGCTTTTCGCCCCCACCGGTCATCATCTTTCATTCTTCTCAAAATCCATGATATTTTACCCATCACCAAAACATTATATTTTCCTTGTTTCCTTATTCACCAGTGTTGCTTTGAAGCTACTTGAAAAGCTCCATACCCAATTTGTCTCTTTTCTCACTGAAAAATTATGCCTAAAATACAATCTCACCACATCGAGGTGCTTTGTAGTAAGGAATGTAGAACAAGCTCGCCTCCTCGGGATTCGAAACCAGGCACGGGTGCTTCGAAATCCTGGAATGGAAAATGATTTCCAGAGCATATTGGTGGGTCTGAAACCATAGTGGAAAAAAGGATCTATTCGATGGGTTTCCCCATACCTTGGTTGTTGAAATAATCACACAAGTTGAGCCATGCAATCAGACCGTGACACTGATTGACCATGTCTACATTGAATTTTGAAATAAGATTATACGCATATATATTCCTTCATGTACAAGAATGTTTTTGTTTTCCTGTCATTGCCTTGGGCATTGATGCGAGATATGATTGTTTTCATTTGGAGTTTCACAACATTCTAACCATGAATCTTCTCTTTCTCTATCATTAATGCACCAATTTCATTAGATTTAATGGGTGAGAGATTCTCATGGACTACATTGCTAGATTGTACAACATCCAACCTAGGATTATCTTTAACAAGGGTATTTAAGGTGTGGTGGTGGATGAATTCTAGTACACATCCTAACCGGTGAAGTGTGGATTCCACCTTCACACCCGCCCGTCAATACGAAATATTATCTCTTCAAATTTTTGTTTGATTTTTGATGTCACTAAAGACTTCGTCAATATTGGGGTTGTTTGTTTATGAGGGTACCAACCTTATCATATGGGATTGCACAAGAAAAAGAAAAATAATAACACAAATAACTTGAATCAATTAATACATGTGGGAATACAAATATATATGAGTACAATCTATTTTAATTTAGGATTCAAGGTTAATATTGTAATGCCTACAAATCCTCTCAATCTAATGTTAGTGAGTTTTTGAAACAACTCATGTATCCAAAATTACATTTACTTAATTACTCTCAATGCATTACTATAATTATAAGATACTCATATGAATGTACACACTAATACTTAATTCATAACATTCCCCCTTTAGTGTGAACATGCTAGAAACACAATCACACTCTTAATCGGAGTATGCTCACTTTATGGCATGCCCATCTTTGTGGCTCGTGACCTTGATATAAATGAAATGATAAATGATCAACCTTTTATGGTTTTAAACGAGTTTACCATAAACCTTGACGTGAACATGAACCCACAAACTGTCCACCTCATGGTGGTTTTCTAGATCTACCACAAACATTTTCAAGATCCATGAACTATATTAGATAGGTACTTTTTTCTCTATGATATTTTTACATCACGAGGTTACATAGGAATCTGTGCACATAAAAAGGAAAATTATTCACATTACATTCATGTGTAGAAACAAAATCACACACTTGGGTAGATTTTTAGGTCCTAAAAGCATAATTGCATGTATGTGATACCTAAGCAAGAAAACTAGTAATTAACAACTACCTTTGGCATATTTTATTTGTTTTTTATTTTATTTACATGTATGTGATACCTAAGCAACAAAATCACGCATCATATATTTGGAAAATTATTCACATTACATTCATGTGTAGAAACAAAATCACGCACTTGGGTAGATTTTTTAGGTCCTAAAAGCATAATTGCATGTATGTGATACCTAAGCAAGAAAACTAGTAATTGACAACTAACTTTGGCATATTTTATTTGTTTTTTATTTTATTTGCATGTATGTGATACCTAACCAAGAAAACTAGTAATTGACAACCTACTCAAAACTTGATCAATTTATCTTTTATGACTTCGACACCAACTCCCGGCACGATATAATCTCCTAGATGCTCTTGTCCCTCCGAGAGCCCATGACCCTTTATTATCTTACTCGATCCTTTTGGGTATAATTTATATTTTGGCAATTTTTTCACTTATGGGTCAGCCTTCTAGTTGTCAATTACTAAATAAAAACAAGGGAATCATGTAAATACAAAATTATTATTTCAAAACGCGGACTAAGCACTAAGCATATACTATCATCACCTAAGCTTGCATCCGAAGTCACTAAAGAGCACTAAAGGCATACATCTAGCATCCATTTAAGGGACAAGGGTTGCATCAACTCTGCATACAATGCATAGGAAGGGGAAGTTCATTCTATTCCATTCACACATGCTATACATTTCTACATTCTAGATCTAGTTTGCTATCAAGTGCAACTTGCACTATGACATCCTAGGGCATCATTCTTACACATACACACAAGAAATACATGGAGTCTAAGCTATAATTCAACACTCAGTTGTAAGTTCATTCTCGAGGTGATTGCTAGGGTAAATCTGACTCCCCATTCTACATCTTTATTTTTAGGTTTGATGTGGTTTGTGGGCTTGTGTAGGTGAACACTTTCTTTTGCAGTCTATAGGTATCTTCGGTGATCCAAGAGTGACTATAATGTAATAAAAAGGGAATATTTGTGACATCTCTTTGATACAACAGAGACCAAATTAAGATATTTTACGCAGTCATGAGCACCCAAATCCAATCATCGCGGCTGCTAGCGCCCATGTCCTCGCTACAAGTGCCCCTGCCCATCCTGGTTTGTGAACTCAATAATTTATAGAGGCCAATTACAACATCATTTACATCCTATTCATTACTTATCCATTCCCCTTTTAGTTCCAGATTGTGCACATATCGGCTAATTCATCTTCTCTCTATCTCTTGCTTAGGTTTCCTACTTTGTATGCCATTTGTCTTGTGTCATTACTCAGTACCTTATTGCATATACATCATTTATCATATCGTTGACTTTGTAATACTTAGATTTAATTATTTCAAATTTATTAAATCATTTGGTGAACCTATTTCTCGAACCTAACCCTACTTCTAGGAATTTTCCCATCTTTTACTATGGCAGTAAATATATGCACCCTTTAATGATGAAGACCTTCATGATCTCAATGCTCATATTGTTGAACATCCACAAGATTTAGATCTTATTCTATTCACTTTGCTGTGAGGAAGCCACCAATCTAGTTGAGCTCAAACATACTACCTCCAATACTTCTTCTATTCCTATTGCCACAAAACCTCCCTCTTCCAACCTTCCACCTTCCTCTATCGTTATCATTTCTATTCCTACTCCTACCTTCCATTTCGTTCACCCTCTTACTTTTCACAAATGACAAGTCTCTTATTTATTTTTCTATATCATGATCTAAAATTCAAATCCATCAATTACAATAAGCTACTTCACGCTCCTCTCCATCTCTTGACTCCTCATTTCTACTACATACCCCTTTTGCACTCATCATTTCTGTTTATCCACTTCCTCCAAACTTCATCACATCTAATTTTCCTACCTTTAATGGCCATGGTGACCCTTAAGAGCATCTCAGATCTTTTCATGTTGCATTTCTCGACTATGCGGATGATCATACCTTCTTTAGCTAAGTTATTTCCTAGAAGTCTACAAGATTATGCCATACATTGGTTTTATGATCTACCCGTTTACTCAAGAACTTCCTTTACATATTTATACGATGCTTTTCTTACTCACTTTTCCATCAATATCAAGTATTTAAGATATTGTATGCAGAAATTTCCCAAATCAAAAAAATATCCATGAGTATCTAGTTGACTATGTTTTATGTTACAAGAACAACCTAGCTAAGATGACTAATGTACTTGTTGATTCAGAATTGTAAGATATTTTTGTTCAAATCCTCTTACCACCACTTCAGAGAGTGTTATCTTTGAGAATTCTCCTTCTTTTGACCAATTATGTCATATTATCAAAATTCATGAGGTAAAACTCCTATGTATTGTCAAATTAGAATATCACAATACTTCTACATATTATTCTAATAAGCTCCAAGATAAATCAACATTCAAGCCATCTCCTAAGCCCACCAAAGAAAAGGAAATTGTTAATTTTGTCTCTCCACCTGAAAATATTTAATGCTAACCTCCAAAGAAATTTTTCACTAGATTACCTTATACACCTCGCTTTTATTGCCTCAACTTATTGAAAGGAATCTAATCATTCTTCCACTTCTACTCAATCTTGACCCATCTCAAACTCGTGGCCACAATTATCATGAAAATTGAAGATGTGATTATCAAAATGTGCTAGGAATTCTACCGATCATTGTTTCAAACTCAAGCATGTCGCTTAATATATTTTTGACAATAGTTCACTCGAACTCTGTAAGCCATCTACTTCTAAACAAGGTCAACTATAATAAAAATATAAAAATCCTCAACCCTTTTCCCAAGCATGACTTGTAAGCTCCTAATTCTTCTCGCTAATTATATATATCGAGTTGTGCCCCTCCCTCATCAAGGCCCCTTGAATTCCTTGTCACTTCGGTGATGCACCACAACCAGTCATTTCATTTTCAAATCATGATTATCATGGTACATTCACTTTGGATTCATTACACATCAATGCTTCTATCGGTTCGTACATTGTCAATAACACTATGATCTATCCAACAACTCCTATTAGTATCTTCTCAATTGCACTCCTCATGGCTATAAAATGTTTAATATCTAATATCACATATGTAGTTCCTAATTATTTTAGCTACATTAGACTTCCCATTATAGTTGGGCCTCTTACCATGTTTGTGTCATTCATTGTGGCATCTTCAATCAAAGGCTATGAAATGTTCTTAGGTATCCCTTGGCTCCATGTCACTCAAGCTATTCCCTCCATGAATCATTTGTGTCTCAAGTTCATTCACAATAAGCAAGTTATCACTATTAAAGGTGTTCCACCATGCACACCATTTCATTAGTGTTAGGAAATAAGGGGATAAAATATGTGGAACAATCCCACATAGAATCGCAATAATAGAAACTAATATGCAGAAAGATATTACATATCTGAAATAAAAGTGTAGAAAATAAAAGAACACAACATAGAGACATTATTTAACATGGTTCACCCAATTTTGGCTACGTCCACCAAGAATTACTTGCTTAGATTTTATTACAAGTCATCTCTCTCTCAATACAACACCTGATCTGTCTGGAGCTATGCTTAACAAACTCTTCTGAATTCACACTTGAACTCACACACACCTACAATGATATGTCTCACTTACAAAAGTACATCAATAGGCAATTGCTTAAGTAGTTTTTACAATACCGCGGGTACCAAAACCATGGGCCAAAATCACCCCATAAACCTATGGGTCAAAAATACCACCCATATGAGAAGAGCATATTTCTTGAGATATTGAGCACATTTTTTTCTCGAGGACATAACTTTTTTCAGTGGTCGCATCCCTGCACTCTCGCTTGGGGCCCGTACTCATCCCCTAACCCTGATGAGAAAACTTTGGAGAGTGTACAGTACTTTTAGTGTACAATCTTCAACACTTCCACACAATAAAAAAGGCTCCACAACATAACTCTAAGCCTAGTCTCTATGATATCCTTCCACTAGATACAACATCTAGGCCTCCAGTGGCCTCTCAAATATAAGTTACATTATGCACCTAGTTCTCTTATTCAATACCATTGAGGAAAGGGATTTTTATTGAATTCCATGGTTTTCGATCTGCTAAATGGTTTTGGTCACCTAGCTAGGTTGAGGAGACTCTAGAATTTATCACAAATGTGTCAATAAAGCCTATGGTGGTTGTGTGGGTCATTTTCTTAGTGATTTGATGAATGAACTTTAATCCAAGATGTGAAAATTTCTAAATAAGAGATTGAAAAAGGGCTAGGGAAAGTAAGCCAACCGCTTACCAATGACAACCCCACCACTCTTGTTCGCTTATCGCTCACATGCATGGTCTTTGTAAATTTGTCTTTCATAATTTTTTACTCTTAGTTCTTCATTTGCAACGAAATAAAAAAATATAAACCCTTTAATTTTTGTGCAATTGGTTATTGTTGGTTCGTCAAACCTGCACCCATGTCTCAGATCTAGAAGAACCGAGTCATTTGTGACATCAATGGAACTGTCCCCAAGTTGTGGGACCTTACGTGCTTGGGATGAATCTTTGGAAAACGCCGGTTCCTCTATCTAATTCTAGTTCTACTACTACTCCTATTGTTGAAAGGGAAAGCTAAACTAACAATGTCAAGGGACTAAGGATAAAGGGATAACATGAAAGGAAACCTACACTAAAAGGAGATAACACTAGGAAAGAGGGATGAACACTATCATTACCCGAGTGAAAATGAAGGAAATGTGTGAAAAAGGCTAGGCACATGTAGCACAACTTAAGACGTATTTACCATATCGCTTTTAAGGAACACTAAATAAGGAGCTACAAGGGACGTAGAATGGCACAACTAGCACACAATGCAAAAGAAAGGCAAGAAGAAGGAATGCAAACATAAGTTAGGATAGAGAATAGTAAAAATGATGCTTCTATTACTTCCGTAAATGCACAAAGTCACATACAAGCAAGGTGAAAGAGGCCGATATCCACATGCAAGAGCCGATCAAGAGGTCTACAACTCGTAGTACGTAAAAATGAAGTCCTTAGCAAAAATGTGTAAGGATCCAAAATGTCCAACATTAATAATGAGCCCAGCTCTTACATTTATAGATGAATCCATGGAAGAAGAAGAGAAGGAGGGAAAACCTGAATTTGAAATACAACCACCAACAAGAAGCATTTAATGCCTGTAAATCCACCTGTAAATCTATCAAATACATTTCCCAAGTTTGTTTGGCGTGTTGGAGAAGGAAGGAGGGTGGATCATATCAAATTAGGTGGTTGAAGCAATCGATCTACTCATTAATTCCCATAAATACATTTTCCCATTTCTCACCTACCGATCTACTAAGAATTTGAATTTGAATGTTTAGCACTATAGCCCATGTTAGCAGCTATTGATTGAGGCTAGGCACATGCCGATAGGATATTTGTAGAAAAAGATATGGCTATCGTGATAGGTCAAATCCATTTAGGAACACAAGACACGTGGCACACATGGATTGACTGAAGAAATTAGCCAACCATTCATTTGATTTGTCATTTCTGCCACGCCTTTCATTGGTTGGTTTTTTTGATTCGGCACCCCATTGGCATGCTTTGACTAGTCATGTGTGGCACAATCAAGCGTGTCAAAGGATGACATGGCACAAAATGCATGAAGGAGGGTGCAAAGATAATGCGTGCGGAAGAATGAGGTGTGGGAAGGAGGCAAAAGGAAGGCTCGTAAGGGGAAGATGGAACAAAGAGGAAAAGGAACAAGGAAAAGGGGAAAGTGTGCAAGGCATGCGAGGAAAATAAAGGGGGTGTGAGGAAATGCAAGCAAGGAAAGTGCCAAGTGAACTTGAGCACATGTAACCTTGTAATGGAGAATTCAGAGCCAGAAGGTGTATATAAGTTACCTAAATAACTAGGAGAGTTATTTGGATAACAGTTTTGGCAACTTTTGGGGTCATCTGACCTACTAGATGAAGGAAATCAATAGCTTGAAGCATCCATTGGGCATGGAGTCTGTTATGTAATCATGAAATTATGATTTGCAGATTTGAAGAATTAACCCTAAAGTTACTTGAAGGATCATTTCTTGATTCCATTCCGAATCTTGCAAAACCGTTGAAAATTGTTGACATTCTAGAAGCAAAAGAAGAGTGCACACAAGAAGCATGTGAGAAGAGATAACTATGTATAAACAAAAAGCGTGCACACAACACACACTAGAGGAATTGAGACTACTCTAATATTTATAGAATGATGCAATAAAATTAATGGAATGGTTTGATATAGATCCCATTTACTAGGATTTGTTGCACCTCCATCAAAATGAGTTAACTCGAAAGAGTTAGCCTCTTTTCATGAATTGATGATGTATGGGCCACTCCAAAGTGCATCAAACTTTGAATGGCACCCTAGTTTAGCTCTGTCAACATCCCATTTTAAAAATAAGTCCCCGAATTTGAAAGCTTGAGGCCTAGCCTTTTTGTCAAACAATTTCTTTGTTGTTTGTTGATGTTGCTCTAACCTGATCATGACAGAGTTCCTTAACTCTTCAAGATTAACCAACTCTACCATTTTGATTTCCCGTGGTCTCATGGCTTCAAATTCTAGTTCTTGGGAAAGTGCTAATGAGTTCAACTCTAGCATCAAAGGAAGGGTAGCCTCTTTTCCATAGACAAGCTTGTAAGGAAAAGTTCCTATTGCTTTTAAATTGTGATTCTATCTTCCCAGAGTGCGTGCGAGACCTTGGTATGCCACTGTCTTTGGTTGATGTTCATTGTGTGTTTCATGATTCTAATCAGGTTCTTGTTTGTTGACTCTGCCAGACCATTGCCTTGCAGGTAATAATTGGAAGAAGTTTTTAGATAAATGCCCAAATTTAGAGCCCAATCAAGTGATTCTAGTCCCAAGGAAGGATTTTGCATTATCGAGATAATGGTTTGAGGAACGCCAAACCTTATGACTATACCTTCAAGAAATTCAAGGATGACTGACTTGGTTGATTCTTTGAGCGTGATGCACTTTTTGTCCATCTCGGTGAAGTAGTCCATAGTCACAAAAGATCTATTTGTGTTCAACACTTGAAGGCGGATTGATCATGTCCACGAAGTCGAGACCCCATTGTGCAAAAGGCTGATCCACTTGAATTGGTTAGAGGAGAAGTGCTTCTAATATCTTCTTTCCTAAAAAGAAAGTGCATTCCTTGCATTTTGTGACCCACTTGTGTGTGTCTGCAAATAGGGTAGGAAAAAATATTCCTGCCATTATGATCTTCATTGTTGTAGTTTTGGCAAAAAGTGTCCACCAGAGAATCCATCGTGAAATTATGCTAACATTTTTTCACCTTGCATGTCATCGATACATCTTAACAACCTTTTATCAAGATTTTTCTTGAAAATAATTCCATCAATCAAATCATAAGGGATAGATTATAACCTCGATGTCTTCTCTTTGCCTTGTTTAAGCTAGGAGGGTATGTGCCCTTGGAAAGGAATGTGATCATGTCCTTCATCTAGTTGTGTATGCGTGGGTCTCAGATTGTTCTCAATTTATGCGTGTGGGAGATCCTCATCCAGAAATAATGAAGCCTCAGCTCATTCTACACATCCTCAACAATCTGATTGCAGAGTATGCTACCTCTTACCAGTTTTTTGGCTTTAATAATCACATCATATTCCATAATTTTGTGACCCATCATGCTCTCTTTTCACTAATCTCTACTCCCATGATGAAGTCTTTGACATAAGAGTGGGAGACTAACACCTTGATATGATTAGTGGCAAGCATACTTTTGAGTTTCTTGAGTGTGTGCATGATGAAAAAGACCTACTTCTTCATGTGATCAGTATTATAATTCATAATCCTTCAACATTTGGTCAAGAAAGCCACTGGTTGTTCCAATCCTTGTCCATTTTCTTGTGTTAGGATAGCAACAACGCTCACATTAGTTCCATAAGCATAAAGGATGAAATCCTTTGAGTAATTTAGGTTGATGAGTGCTGGCATGCAAGCAATTTCTTGCTTTATATTCTTGAAACTTGCTTTTCATTTTTTTGTCCATCTTTAGCATCGGGTGACGAGGCCAAATTAGACCTCGCAAAGTTAGAAATGAAGTGCCTAACAAAATTGATCTTACCAAGGAAGGATTGCAAGGATCTTTTTGTGTGCCGAACGGGAAAGAACTAGGATGGTTAAAATGTGCTTAGGATCAATTGTGATGTCATCCTTTGAAACCGTATATGACCCAAGAGCTTGCCATGTGCCACCGCAAAATTACACTTCGGATTTAAGGGATACCCCAATTTTTTTGCATCTCTCAAATAATTTATTTAGGTGCACTATATGATCCTCGCTCTACTTTGAGAAGATGGTTATGTCATCAAGGTAAACCAAAATGAACTCATTGATGCAACCTTTGAAGGCAATGTCCATGGTGTGTTGAAATGTAGCGTATGTGTTCGACAGACCAAAGGGAATATTTTGATACAAATATGTTCCCCACTTGGTTGTAAATGTTGTTTTGAATTGATCATCTTGCTTGACCATGATCTGATTGAAACTGGAAGACCCATCTAACATTGAGAATATTTACGTACAACCATAGTCTGCAAAACTGCTCCATCAAGAAAAAAAGATAATGATCCTTTAGATATGCCTTGTCGAATCTCTCTAAAATCAACATAGAGTTTGATTTCACCGTTCTTATTATGCACTAGAACTAGATTCACAACCTAAGTAGATTACTTGATGGGAAAAATAATTTTCACCTCAATGAGTTTGGATAATTCCTTTCTCATGAGGAGATTTATCTTTGTATTGACTGGTCGTTGCTTTTGTTTGATGGGCTTGATTTTAGGATCAAGGTCAATGGAGTGTTGAGCAACACTTGGATCAAAACCTTTGAGGTATTCATACTCCCATGATAATATATCACTGTATAATAGCAAATGATAAAGGAATGCCTAGCGATTACTAGTTCCGGGAAGTGTGATATTTCCTAGATGGTTATCAATCCACTATTTTTTAATCAAATCAATGAAAGTAAATATGAGAAATAAGGTCCTATTGCTAACACTTTGATTTAGGTATCTCAAAATGTTATCAAAAACTAGATTAAGAAAAGTATACAAATCTAAACTAATCTACCATCAGGTAAGGTATGTATCTGGTTGAGACAGGTCACAGGGGTGTTAGGTCACAGAGGTATCTGGTAAGGTCTAGGTGGAGTTTAGGTGATGTTAGAGGCAGTTTGGTGAAGGTTAACATAAAACAAAGTGACCAATATTGGTCCAGTTACTGATTGTTGGTGTCTAAACGCAGCACCCCTGGGACTCCGCAACGCGATGGGTTGAAAGTCTCAGTGCGATTGCACAACATGGAGCTTTTCCCAAGTGTGGGACCTCGCGAAATCAAAAAAGCTCTCCAGATGAAGGCCGGCTCCTATTCCTCTGCTGCTCGATGCACCAATGAAACGCAGAGGTTTACCCAAAATACCTAATCTAACTACCAAGGAGACAGGGAGAGAGAAATGCATAAAAATAAACCTAAGCTAAGGAGGTGATGCACCGAGGAATGTTGAACATTTGCTTTGCAAAAAATAAACACAGACCACACAGATGTAACACAACACCATGCACAGATAGCCAAAATGCAATAAAAGATCAAAAATGACAGTAATAAATATGTAAGAGGGTTTAAAAGCAACCACGTACACACATATATTGCTCAAGGATCGATTCAATACATCAGAATGGCCAAAAGGCAAAAACGGTGTTATAAATCCATATGGGAGGTTTGAAAACTCCACAAATCCTCTCGAATGGTCAGGAGAGAAGGGAGGATGCAAAGTAGAAATTTCCAACATTGAGGAAAAGCCCATCCTTTACAATTTATAGAGGGAAAGAGATGGAGAAGTGAGAAAATCGAGATTTGCCCAACCACCTCCAAGACTACGCCTAACTCCTCATCATGGGCGGTAGGGGATCCCAACCTGCTCAAAACATGGTGAACTATACTTTTCCCGCTGTGGTCTATCTTTTCTAGTCGGGTTTGGGTTTCTCCTCCGCATTTGCATTGGGTTCTGGAGGGTTGCTCAACATGTGTTTGATGCTTGTGTTTTCTCGAAACCCGCTTCCGCCTACTATTACCAAATTTCCTGTGTTTTCGGGTTCGGGGTATGACTTGCATATGCATCGGGTTTGGAAGGTGGCTCGACATGCTTTCGCCCCATGCTTTTCCGACTTGTTTTCCCGACCCGGAAACCCGAATTGCCTTGTGTCGGGTTTTGCGACCCTTCCGACATGTCCTTCCTGTCGGGTTTTTCCACCCCTCCGACATGTCGTTCCATCATGCTTCTCCGCCCCGAAAACCCGATTTCCTTTTGCGTCGGGTTTTGAGACCCTGCTGCATCTTGTTTTACCATGCTGTTCCGCCTTGCTTCTCCGCTCTGTTTCTCTGATTTTCCCTTCGTTCATCCATATTTACCCGGGGGTAAATATATACAACAATTTGGCGACTCACGGGGTTACCTGCCTGCTAGGTAGAAGATCAATGGCCTTTTAGCAATCCATTGGGCACGGAGTCATAAGCAATAACCTGAAACCGACCTGATACCGCAACTCCTTCTCCGAGAACACGCTGAACTATAGAAAACCAACCCAGGAGCAACAAAACCTGTGCCAAAGCACTTAGGGAAACTGAAACCTAACTACAACAAGACAATGTGCACATGCACTTAGAGGAATTGAAATCTAGGCTAATATTTACAAGGGTAGAACTTTTCTCTTTCAAGAAAGAACGTTTAAGATAGATTCCGTTGACCCGAATTGGAAGTCCTTCTCCGTCCAATGTAGACAATTGGAAGGCATTGCTATTCTTACATCCCGTGACCATGTAGGGGCCACTCCAAATGGCGTCAAACTTGGAATGCTTTCCCGGTTTTGCCCGGTCTGCATCCCATTTCAGAACTAAGTCCCCTTCCGAGAAGGTCCTTGCTCTTGCTTTCTTATCAAACCATCTTTTCACTAAGGCCTGGTCTTTTTCGATTGCTTGAACTGCATGTTCTCTAATTTCTGCCAATTCCATCAACTCTGCATACCGGGCCTCCATTGGTTCGAACTCAGCCAACTCCAATTGTTTCATGAACTCCAATGCAGGCAGGTTCTAATGATATAGGCACACGCTTTGCTCTTTCCATAGACCAACTTGTAAGGGGAATTGCCTGTAGACCTCTTTGGTGTTATCCTGTCAGCCCACAATGCTGATTTTAGCCTGGTATGCCATGTTCTTTGATTTTCATCCAGAGTCCTCCTGATGATCCTTAGCAAATTTTTGTTCGTGGACTCTGCCCACGCCATTACCCCGGGTAATAATTTGAAGAGGTGCTCAAATAGATTCCATTCTTGATAGCCCATTCTATAATCTTGGAACCTATGAATGCCAATGCATTATCTGATATGATAGTGGCCGCACACCAAACCTGGTCACTATTCCTTCATAAAACTCTAGTATATTAGACTCGTTGGCCTCTTTGAGTGCTACTGCTTCACCCACTTGGTGAAGAAGTCCGCTGCCGTGAGAATCCACTTGTGGCCTTAGCTTGAGTTTGGGTTGATGACCCCTGACAAAGTCCAATCCCCATTGCATAAATGGTTGGTTAACCAAAATTGGGTGCAATGGAAGTGCTGCTAGTCTTTCCTTTCCCGTGAAGAGTGCACATTTCTTGCACTTTCTTATCCATGTATAGCAGTCACCGAACACCTGTGGGCCAATAATACCCTACTTTCATTATCTTGAGAGTCATACTCATGGGGCAAAATGTCCGCCGTTAATCTCCATCGTGAAAATCTCGTAACACCCTCTCAATTTGACCTGTCCCAATGCACCTCAATAGAACTCCATTGACGTCCTTTTTGAACAAAACACCATCAACAAGCACATATGGAATGGCTTGTAATCTAAAGTATCTCCTCTTTGCTTTGCTCATTTCTGGAGGGCATAGGCCTGTCTGTAGGAAGTGTATCATATTCTGAGTCCAACAAGGAGTAGGCACATCATCATTTTCATGTTCTTGACCATCTTGTAGTACCAAGGTAGTCTCCTTTTCGCCACCTATTTCAACTTGTTGACTCAAGGCTAGCTGTTCACATAGTCCCTTTCCACATACTAGCTTTGTGACCTTGATCTCGATGTCATATTCCATGACACGAGTGATCCACCCTGCACGCTTCTCATTCAGATCCTTGTTTAGAAGGAAATCCTTGACTCCCGCATGGGAGACCATCAATTGGATCTTGTTGTTTGAGACTAGGTGCTTGAATTTCTTTAAACTCCTGATCACTGCAAGGACATGCTTTTCAATGAAAGAGTATCTAGTTTCGTATTCCTCCAAGCCTTGACTGAAGAAAGCAACTGGTTGTTCTAATCCTCCTTTGTTCCGTTGTACCAGGATTGCAGAAATTGTGTCTCCACCACCGAAGGCATATAGCATGAAGTCCTTAGAGAAGTCTGGATTGACGAGAGTTGGGGCTTGAGATATAGCCTCTTTTATTGCCTCAAAACCTGCCTTTCCTTCAGATGTCCACTTAAATGCCATGCTCTTCTTTAACATCAACGTTATTGGCTTTATGAGAGCTGCAAAGTTTGGAACAAACCTCGTGGATGAAATTGATCCTTCCTAAGAAGCTTTGAAGAGCCTTCTTGTGACTTGGCAATGGCAATGTCTCAACTCTTTCTGGGTCAATCGTCAACCCTTCCTTTGAAACAATATGGCCTAGAAGTTTTCCCTCGTGAGCCAAAAATATGCACTTTTTGGGATTCAATGATACCCCAAATCTTCTACATCTCTGAAATACTTGCCTCAAATGAAAGAGGTGATCCACTGCATTTTTTGAGAATACAGTGATGTCGTCAAGATATATTAGAACTATTTTATTGATCAACCCCTTAAATGCCATATCCATTGCCCTTTGGAAGGTGGCTCCAGCATTTGATAGCCCAAATGGCATCTTCTTGTAGGCATATGTTCCCCATTTGGTGGTGAAAGCCATCTTGAATTGGTCATCTTCTTTCACCATCACCTGATTATACCCTGAGTAGCCATCTAGGAGAGAGAATCTCTCTGAACCGGATACTACTTGCAATATTTGTTCCATTGAAGGGAGTGGGTAATGATCTTTGAGAGATGCCCTGTTGAGGTCTCGGAAGTCCACACATAACCTAATTTCTCCGCTCTTCTTCCTGACCGGAACCAAGTTCGCAACCCAGCTTGAGTGCTTGATCGGGAATATAATGCTTGCCTCTATTAGCTTGTTTAACTCTTTCTTCATTAGAGGCTCAATGTGAGGGTTGACTGGTCTCTGCTTCTGCCTGATGGGCTTAGCATCCGGATCCAATTCTATGGTATGTTGTGCCAAATTTGGATCGAATCCTCTTAAGTCTTCATAGCTCCAAGCGAAGACATCTGGAAATTCTTGGCAAAGCTGTATGAAATCTGATTTCTCCTGCTTAGTGGCCACTTTACCAATTTGAAGTGTTTTGTTTTCCCAACCAGAATTGGCTCTGAATCTTCTCTCTTGACCCGTATGTTAGCCTTTTCCTTGTGGAACCGGTCGTTAGGGTTGAAGATAGACTCCAACGTTACTAAACCCTTGGGAAGCTTGTTTGTTCGCAGCTGCACTACTTGATCCCCGTACATTACTGCTCTAGCCTATCCTGATTTCTAGCTGAGAATTCAGCTTCTTCTTGCAAGAAATTGACGATCTGTTGATCGTTCTCAAACACCTGCCAGCTTGTGTTGTTATCTAGAACTGCTGGCCTTACAACCACATGGATGTGTGGCTGCGTTTTTTCTCTTCTGATGTTGTCAACCACATCAAACGTTGCTCCAACTGCTGCGAGCCTGTCCGCAGCCTCATTTTTCTTCCTGGGTATGGACACAATGTTGAAAGCTTCGAAATCCTCAATGAGGTCCCATACCCTATTCTTGTAGCTCTTTAGCAAGTCATTCTTTGTAGCATGTTGTCCCCTAACTTGGTTGATGATTAGCTCGCTATCTCCAAACACCTGTAAGTTCTTTATGCCCCTTTTCCTGGCCCAATGAATTCCATGAATCAAGGCCTCATATTCAGCTGTGTTGTTTGAACAAGAAAACTGGAAACGAAAAGCTGAATAATACTTGATGTCTTGTGGTGAAATCAACACTGCACCACCTCCAGCACCTTGCCTACTCCTTGATCCATCGAAAAATAATTTCCATACCTCATTGTTTTCGTCCTTTTGTTTAGGCTGAAGGATGTCAGGAATGGGTGGATTTTCTTCGTGTACACAATACACACCCAATTCAAATTCTTCAATTTCCTTGTATGGGTCAAATTCATGACTCTTGTTTGCCCATTCATCCAAAGTTAAATCAGGAATTCCCTCGACCTTAGTACCTGCTTCTAGATCACTCGAACACTCCTCCCGATCAAAGGCTAAGCAATTTGCATTGATAGGACCTCGGTATATGAGGCTCAATATGGAAATTGGCAATTGGCTCTGACCTGATTGTTGCTTTGGTCCCATACCTTGTCCTGAAAATCATGTGCGACCAATCTGTAGATAAATATCCACCAATCTTTGCAAAGAAGTCTCTTGATAAACATAACGCAAAGAGTGGCGGGGTCAATTACATGTATACATCTTGCAAGACTAACATTAGGACATGAATGTAGTGTTAGGCTTAACCCTTTGATGACCCCAACTGTTCCTACTACTGTTCCATCTAGTTGTACTACCCCTTTCAAGACCGGCTCATACTTGAGCACTCCGGTTGATCCGCTATTTGCTTTGGCATCACTGAACTACTTGCTCCTGAATCTATCATGCAGTTGTGTACCAAGTGGTTTCCAACAATCAACGAAACATAGAATGGTGGAGGCTTAAAATTTTTCTTTGTCTCGCCCCCATCATGTTGTTGCACTTTATTAGTGAGAACTTTCTCATGTCCTGGTTTGATACATTTGTGGCGGATCAATTAGCCATCAGTAGCTTGCAATAAATCTCGTTGCCCCGGGATCGCAAGTGATTCCCACATGGAAATGTTCACATGTGTCTTCTTCATTTGATCGATGATGTTGAAGGGGGATGAACTGTCCTTTTGCTGCCCCTTACTTGGTGCAACCTTTTCTGGAGCTTGAACGGGTGCATGTGTTGCTACAACAGGTACCTTAAGCTGATTTTGCACATTTGGAGCTATGTTTGGTCTACTGACCCCCTGTTGTGTAAGAGTGGGTTGAGAAACAACTAGATTATACGGTTGTCCCTCTACTATGCTTCTCTTCTTTGGCCGACCGTATTGGCAGCCACACCTTGAAAAGGTCGTTGGTTAACTCCACAAAAGTCTTCCGCTTTGCCAATTGGCCAATGTGGTTTCCGCCGAGAGGTCCTTCTTGCTGCGTTTCACTGCCGGTTCCGTTCTTGGCTTGGTTCTTGAGGAACACCAATGGTTTGCACCATCAAGGCCTGATTCAGTGCACCATTAAAACATGCTGACTGATTGTGAGGTAGATTGCAAGGGTAACACCAGTTGTACTCCTGTGCCATGTTATTTTGTGTCGGGACCAAGGCTCTTGAGGATGTCGTTGCATTTGGATCATACGGCCGAAATGGCCTGGCAGCTTGAGGTTGTCCTTGGTTTTGGTTTTGATTTGCAGCCTGAGGTGGTGGTGGTCTATTCTGTTGGTATGAGGGCCTAGCTTGGTACTGCGCTTGAGGCTGATACGGTCTAGCACTTTGAGCTTGCTGTCTTTTGATAGTCACTAGCTCGTTTCCAAGGTTCTACAGTTGTTTCATGACCTCCTGCAATTCCTTTTCAAGTATTTGAAGATGTGGATGCCTCATTATTGCTTTGATTTCAGGAGTTGGAATGGGATTCAACTCGGTGCTTGATCGTCAGAGGATTTCCCATATCTAGATAGAGAGGCATTGGTGGCCTTGGTGCAAGCTTGCCACTTGGATCAAACAGCTTCTTTGCTCGATTGCCGTGTCATAGACCCTCGAGCAGTGTTGTCCCTCCCATTGATTGGATCATCATGGCTATGTCTCAATTTATAGCCTTTAAGAAATAAAGGAATGCTCCTTCGGCGCTTGGTCTAATAAATATTGGAATCCTGTCCCATGTCCTGTTGGAACTCAAGTTGAAATCTGCCATTTGTTCGTTAGGAGCCCTTTTGATTGTTGTCAGTTGTTCTAATAAGGACAAATTGTCCGCCCTCTCCCCGAATTGGTTGCAAAGAGCTGAACAAAGTTGGTCCCAATTCGTAATAGACCTGCTGCTAGGCTCCTAAACCATCAGAAGGCCTTGCCTTTAAAAGACAAAGCCAACAACTTGACTGTAGCATCCATTTCATTTATTTTGTGGATTGCGCATACATTAGCAATATCCTGGATGTGATCAATAGGAGTAGTATGATTTTCTCCTGTGAAATAGGGTATATTCTTTAGCGCTGCAATTGGGATCCGATTCTGAGCATTTAGGGCAAGTGGACTACTTCCCATGAAATTGACAAAGGGATTCGGTGGTAGATGCACCATTATGATTGGCCTAAGAACCCTGGTTGATGCGAGAAAAGGCCTACCAGGTGGAGGCGTAGACAAAGTCCTGTTAGGTGGAGATGGCGATCTTTGTGATCTTCTTCCTCTCCTTCCCCAACCTGGTGAAAGTTGCAAGTGGAAAAATAGTCCTTCTTCTCAAGTATAAGACCTTGTCCGAATTCTTCTCATGTGCCTGGGCAACTCGTGCTGCTACACCACTGAACTCTATCCCTTCGGAGTCGCCAGATGTGTTAGAGAACAAGCCTCTAAAAGGCTGGATTTTGCCAAGTTACACACCAAACTTGACAGTATTGAAAATATGATTTGAAATTCAAAAGACCCGGAGGAGACAGACTTCAAATCGGAAATCGGGCCTCTTGTGTAGGCAAATGCAGAGATCCCCGATTGGTAAAGGCGGAACTCAGGTCATGCGATGCAACTCACAAAACCCGAATTACTATGTGTCTGAACTTGGAACATGTCCGACATCCCTCAAAAGCCGAAAAACTGCTTTGATGCTCTCGGACCCCGAAAACCCGAAATCACTGCTGTCGAGGGTAGGACCATGCAATGCATCCCCCGAAACCCGAAACACTACTCATTTCTCGCTTTGGTTCTCTCGATCCCGAAATCCCGAAATCACAAAAACTCGAAATTTTGAAATCGACTTTCAAAAATCAAGGATACCCATTTGAAGATCATAGTTAGATCTACCAACTGGTGAAATTTTTACCATTTTGAGCAATATAAACCCTTGAAAATTGATTTCGAGTTCAGGCCAGGAGGTGCAAAATCTGAAATTTGTAAAACTACGATTTTCTAGCCCAAAACTCATGAAAACTCCTTCGAATCTTGATGGAATGACCTCTTGGTCCCACCGGGCGTGCCAAAACTGTTGGTGTCGAAACGCAGCACCCCTGGGACTCCGCAACGCGATGGGTTGAAAGTCTCAGTGCGATTGCACAACATGGAGCTTTTCCCAAGTGTGGGACCTCGCGAAATCGGAAAAGCTCTCCGGATGAAGGCCGGCTCCTATTCCTCTGTTCAGATGCACCAATGAAACGCAGAGGTTTACCCAAAATACCTAATCTAACTACCAAGGAGATAGGGAGAGAGAAATGCATAAAAACAAACCTAAGCTAAGGAGGTGATGCACCGAGGAATGTTGAACATTTGCTTTGCAAAAATGAACACAGACCATACAGATGTAACACAACACCATGCACAGATAGCCAAAATGCAATAAAAGATCAAAAATGATAGTAATAAATATGTAAGAGGGTTTAGAAGCAACCACAGACACACATATATTGCTCAAGGATCGATTCAATACATTGCAATGGCCAAAAGGCAAAAAACGGTGTTACAGTCCATATGGGAGGTTTGAAAACTCCACAAATCCTCTTGCGAATAGGAGAGAAGGGAGGATGCAAAGTAGAAATGTCCAACATTGAGGAAAAGCCCATCCTTTACAATTTATAGAAGGGAAAGAGATGGAGAAGTGAGAAAATCGAGATTTGCCCAACCACCTCCAAGACTGCGCCTAACTCCTCATCATGGTGGTAGGTGGGATCCCCAACCTTCAAAAAATGGCGAACTGTATTTTCCCACGTTAGGGTTTGTTTCCAGCTTGGGTTCGGGTTTCTCCTCTCGCATTTACATCGGGTTCGGAGGGTTTCTCGACATGTGTTTGATGCTTCAGTGTTTTCCCGAAACCGCGCTCCGCCGCTATTACCAAATTTCCTATGTGTTTTCGGGTTCATGGGTATGACTTGCATATGCATCGGGTTTGGAAGGTGGCTCGACATGCTTTCGCCCCATGCTTTTCCGACTTGTTTTCCCAACCCGAAACCCGAATTGCCTTGTGTCGGGTTTTGTGACCCTAGTATGGTTTGGGTCATAATATGATTGAGAATACTCAAGGATACTAAGAAGGAGGTTTGAATGATGAAAAGGCTTAGGATGGTTGAATAATGGGTTGGGGGAAGAAGGTGATGTACAAGAAACATAGGAAATAAACTATTGAAAGGAGAAAAATATATACAAAAGGAATAAGTCAAATGATTAGAATCACAATACTTACTTGATGTCTTATATATCTTGGGAGTTGGAATGGTTTATGGTTGATTAGAGAAGAAGTGCTTGAGTAAAGTGCTGCAGTAATACGACCTATGTGATCTCGTGAGTATTCCAATGCTCTGGAAGGGAAAACAACTTGCTTGTCTTGCACTTTGGTTGTGTGTGTTTGTCATCTAGATGCAGGAGGGCTTAAAGATTCATGCTTGAATGCAATCAAGATCTAATAATTGAATGACCAACCCATGTAAAGAGTTTTGAAAGTGTATATAAGGTAATCGATGATGGTTAGGTGACCGACATCGGTCGAGGGATAATCAGCGTCGGTTAAGGAGGAAAGTCTAGGTTTACCAAAAATAGGTAGATCTTTACTATTTTTGGTGATTTTGATTGAGTCTCACTTAGGGAAGTGGAGTTCATGTGAGAGAAGGTAGGAAGGTCATAGAAGAAGTCCAATTAGGTTTAGGAAGAAGTCTTAGTTAGTTAGGTTAAGTGGTGACTCAACACTGGGAGTGATGACTTAGTGCTGAGAGTGATGACTCGGTCATTGTGAGTTAAATGCCCCTGGAATGGGTCTAGGGTGAGGTGTAATGATGAGGTGGAGGTGTGAGGGTGAAATTAACTTAATTAAAATAATTAAATTAATTAATAATGTGAGGATGAATATTAGTATAGGATGAAGGGGTCATGATTAATTAAATATATTACGTTAATTGATTGAAGGGGACCAAGGGGAGTGTGACCCAAATTTGGTGTCTACATTTTCCCCTTTTGTCATGTAGCTTGTATTGGTAAGTGATGCTAACAAAAAAAGGATTCGATGTCCTAGGTATAAGTGGAGGTTAGGTTTCCCCAAGTAGGGTTGAAGGTGATCCCCTTAAACTACGAACCGATGAGGTTGGAAAAGTAGTCGGGAGTGGTTTGATAAATAGGTGATTGATGAAAGTGAGGGTCATTAGGTAAGGGTATGGTCATTTTGGGTAATGGGTAATGGTCATATTGGGTAATGGGTAATGGAAATCAAACACACACACGTAAAAATTGTGATACGGTACCAGTGGAAGAGCTTGCAAACTCTACGTTGTCAAAAGGGTGATAGGTTTATCCAAATGAGGTTGAAGTGATTCAGGTATCCAAGGTATAGGATATGGTCATGAAGCACAATGAGGTTAGGTGTAGGAACGGGTAATAGGTTTTGTTCCATGGCACCAAAGGTATGGTCGGGATAAACATCACGTCATTAGGAAAGGTAAGGTCATTAGGCTAAACAACACGGTAACAACATCACAAGGTATAACGAGTACACAAATTCAAATGTCACAAAAAGGTGATTCAGGTCAAGGTATGTAGGTTAGGGTACACAGTAAGGCCAAGGTATAGGTAAATAACATGTCCCTAAATGTAGTTAAGGAAATGTACAGGTAATGTAGGCTTGTAGGTAAGGTGTAATAGGTGTTGGTAAGGTCAAAAGTTGTTGGATCAATAATGTTTTTAGGCCAAAATGGGCATAGGGTAGGTCAAATGGTTATGTTAGGTGATGATGTCGGTTATAGTGTAACCGACATGGTTGGCTAGAGGCTCAACATGAATGACATTGGTCATCATGGCGATTTGAGGTTAAAAAAGGAAAATTCCACTTTTTACAGATTCATTTTAACCTTGCCACTTTTATAAAATGATGAGTAGAAGTGTGAGTGAAAAACAATAGATATGGGTGTTGTTATGAGTTGGTAAGGCACATAGTAGGTGATTGTTTATTTGATTTGTGGGTCCATGAGACCAAGTTGATTGATTTGATTGGTTTTGAGGGAGGAGTTGATTTTGGATATGAGGAGGTGAGGAGAAGTGGGTAGACCACCCTGATGGATTCAATGACCAACGAATGTGTGACCACAAGATGAGTCCTCCCATGAGTAGAGGTAGATGAGATCAATCAATCCTTCATTTTTGAAAATAGTTTGTGAAATTGGTTTTGTTTAAAATTTGGGTGTAAGTTTATTTGTGAAATTTTGGGTAAAAAAGAAGGAAATGATGGGTGGGAAGGTCAAACGTAGCATTAAATTAGGGTTGGCAAATGCTAGGATAGGTTTGGGTGGGTAGGAGTAGGTTTTAGGTTATTTTTGGTGAATTTTGGTGATAATGGTATGAGGGTTTTGGTTTTCACTGGTAAGAGTAGAAGATGATGGAGAAAGAAAAAAGCTGATGTTAGTTGGCTTTGGTATATTGTCATTCGGTGAGGTTATTGGTGACCAAAAAATCAAGAGGACATAGTGATCTGTCAAGGTTTGACTGATGTCATCATGATTTGAGAATTTAAATAGGGAAAGAAGGGCTAGGTAAGGAAAGTAAAATAAGAGAAGAAGGGGTAGGTGAATATTTATGTAGAGGGAAGAGGGTAAAATGTTATTTTGATGATGTGGGATAGGTAAGTAGATGAAATGAACTAATATAGTATGGTAAGGATGATAAGGGACAATAGGTTTTTAGGTAAATTAGGTAAATGAGGGGTAGAATGATGTGGTTGAATTCTTATTTATTGATCCTTAAGGGAAGGTGAATGATGATCTAGGGACAAGCATTTATTGAATAAGATGATCTAGGAATGGTCAAAAATAGAATGGTTGAAGATGTAAGGATGAGGGCTCAGTTTGGGTTTACCTTCAAGTGAAGAAAAATGATAAGCACCTGATCCATAGGTATGAGTAACGATATAGGGTCAAGCCAATTAGGAGAAAATTTTCCCCTTTAACTTTTATCCACTTTTGTTACATGTTGAATTTCCTTTAGGATGAGACTTAGGGTTCTTTCTTTTGACATGTTTATCATAATAGCACATTTTGATACATTTTTGGTAGATTTGGAGGTGATCGAGAGCATTTAGATGACATTTGTCTAATAACTCAAGTTGTGCTAAATGGTCATGGAAAAAATCATCATCGTTGAGAATATATTTGAGTGAGATATGAAGAGATAGTATTTGGAATTTTGAGAGGCAGGACAACTTATGTACCGTAGACCAAAGAGAAAGGTGTGGCAATAGTTGAGGTATAAATACTAGTGTGAATAAGCCCATAAGGAAAAATTAATGTGCATGTGCCAATTTTTTCCAAGTATCATCAACCACTTTCATAATAATTTTGTTTAAGGTTTTGTTGGTTGATTCCATTTGGCCATTTTTTTTGGGGATAATAAGGTGAAGAAAAACTGAGTTGAATGTCAAAGGCATCACATATAGAGTTTCCTCCGTAGGGTTTTTTTTTTGAATTATTTTTCCGTTATCGTGATGAGGAAGGTGAGGGACACACCAAATCAAAGTGAAAAATGATGTGATGGTTGATGAATTCACATATTTTCTCAGACTTTTATAGAAATAAGAGGTACATTTCCACCCATTTAGTGTAATATTTGGTAGTGGTAATAATCCATTGATGACATTGGGAAGAATGAGGATTGATCTCTCTGACAAGATCCAAACCCCATTGAGAGAAATTCCAAAGGTCTCATGTGACTTGTAAGGTGTGACTAGGGGTGTGATGAAGATTAGCATGTTGTTGACACTTCACACAATGCTTGACATAGTCACAAAAATCATGGTTTAGGGTTGGCCAGTAATAGCCCAAGGAAGAGATGCATTTAGCGACAACTAAACCACTAAAGTGACCCCCAAAAATTCCATCATGAACTTCCTTGATGGTGTAGGGAATTTCAAAACTCATAAGACATCGTAAGAGGATAGCATCAAAACCACATTTATAAAGAAGACCACCCATGATGACATAGTGAGAGAGACACTTTTGAGAAAGGCTCATTGTCCATTGCGAGTAAGATCTGGAGGTAGAATGGAAAGGGAAAGGTAGTCAAAAAACTACTTATACCAAAGGTCACGTGGGTCAGTTTCAATGTTTCCTACAAGGTTGACATCTCTTATAGATAAGAGGTGATTGCAACCTTTGTACGGTGAAAATATTTTTGAGTCGGAGGGTGAAGTGGGGATTTGAGAAGCAAGAACAGGCCATGGTATTTGCAAAATTTATTAGTGGAATGCGGGGTGGTTTGAAGTTCATAATGGTCAAAGGTAGTCAAAATTATGTCAACATGATGCTTATACTTTTGAAGTATCTCATTACGACACTGGTATATACCATTAACTTGGTTCACAAACTAGTTGAGAGTCACAAAATATATTAATTGATTTAACATCTAAGGCTATGGTGGTTTGAAGACCTAACACGAGTGCTTCATATTCGGTGATATTGTTAGTACAATCAAAATCTAGTTTGAAAGATAATGGCATAGGCTCACCATCAAGAGGAATGAGGATAACTCGGCACCACCCCCCATGCTAACATTTGGAACCATCAAAGAATAAGGTCATCTGGTAAATATCATCCAAAGAGAGGGTAGTGATGGATTCATCAGGGAAATCAAAGTTAGAGGATTGATTTCCAGAGAGGTGTGCATCTATGAGTTGGTCAACAATTGTTTTTCCTTTGACAAATTTTTGATGGGTGAATTCAAGATCTAGGTCTGCAAGAAGCATGAGCCAACATGCAACACGTTGATGTTGGTAGGGCTTAGCATACATGTAATGTAAGGGGTCAGTATTGGTGACAAAAAGGTTTTTGGTTGAGTAGGTAATGGAAAAGTTTAGTGGTGAAAAAAAAAGGCTAAGCAAAGTTTTTTGGCATGAGTATATCTAGTTTCATAGTCTAAAAGTGTATGACTTATATAATAAACCACTTGTTCCCTGTGTTTCTCATCATGATGAGTGAGCATGACACCCAAGGAATGATCAATAGTAGAAATGTAAAGGTAAAATGGTTGGTCATCCTTAGGGAAATGAGCATAGGTGGTTGAGGAGGTATTGTTTTAAGGCATCAAAGGATTTGTGGCATTCATCATCCCATTTGAAGGAGACATCCTTTTTTGAGAGATGATGAAATGGATGGTAGCGGTCGAAAAGCTGAGAAATAAAGTGATGAATAGATTACAACTTTCCTTAAAAACTACAAAGTTGAAAAGGTTAGTAGGTGGAGGCATTTCAAGAATAGCCTTGATTTTAGTGGGATCAACTTCAATGCCACACAAAGAAATAATAAAACCAAGGAGCTTTTTGGAGAGAACAACAAAGACACACTTCTTAGGTTGAAGGTGAACACAATATTTGATGAGATGGTCAAAGATGACCTTAAGGACTGTAAGGTGTTCGGCCCGATGTTTGGATTTGGAAAGAAGATCATCAACGTAATCTTCTAATATGTGATGCATAATGTCATGAAAGATATAAGTCATAGCCCATTGATATGTAGCACCAACATTTTTAAGGCCAAAGGGCATGACATGATAAAAAAAGGTCCCCAAGGAGTGATGAAGGTGGTTTTGTGTTGATCTTCTCAGGGAAAGTAATATTTGGTTATAACCCGAGAAACCATCCATGAGTGATAACATCTCATGGCCGTGGTGAGATCAACTAGTTGGTCAATACTAGGTAGAGGAAAGTCATCTTTGGGGCAAGCTAAGTTAAGGTCATGGAAATCCATGCAAATGTGAGTCCCCCCTATCACTTTTGTGATGAACAATGTTAGAGATCCATTGGGGATAATCAATGGGTAGGATGAAGGAAACCAAAAGAAGGCATTGGAGTTCTTCTTTGACAAGGGAAATGCGAGGATGCATTTTCATAGCTTTTGTTTCATGGGTTTGGCCTCAAGAATAGTTACGATATTGTGGACCACAATGTTTGGGTCAATACTAGGCATATCAGTAGGACCAAGAAAAAGCATTGCTATGATCCCGGAGAAAAGAAGTAAAAGCTTCTTGTTTTCAAACATCTAAAGATTGGCCTATTTTTAGAATGTGTGGGTCATCTTGAGTGTGAATATTGATTTCGATGGTCGATTCATTCAACATGGTTTGTGTCTCAAAAGGTAATGACCGATGAATATAAGAATCTTCCACACCAAGGTAGGTGAGAATAGACTCATCATCCTGACATTGAATGACATTAATAGAAGGTGTATCATCATCGATCATGTCGGATATATAAGAGGAAGAGAAGAGGGAGCCTCACCATCTCATTGATAAGTTAGAGGTCCCAGGGAAATGGTGTTCATGAAAAAAAAAAAAAGTTAGGAGGAATGGATTCTGGATCCATAGACTCTGTAGGTGAAGGTGGTGAAGTTGGTGAATGGGGTGGGAATGTTTATCATCCTCAATGAGTTTGACTTGGGCCTTCTTGGGAGATGGTTCGGAAAATCCAATACCACTATGTGGTCTTTATGCTTATGAGTGGTGCATGGGATGATAATATGGTGGCCTTGTTCATAGAAACCAAATCCAAAGCCCTTCCAAGCACAACGATGGAGGAAGGTGTGGGTGAAGTGGTGGTTGGTGAGAGATTGAAGGTCGGATGAAAATGGTCGAGTTTGGGAAGGTGGCTTGGGTGAGTAGGTAGAAGCATCAAGTCCCCATACATTTAAGTTGGTGCGAAGGTGGGGAGGACCATAGGGAAAACCTCACCTATGTGGTGATCATAGTGGGGATGTTGGTGAAGTTTACCATACTCTTGAGGAGTAAGGAATGTGTCAATATTATAAAGGCGGTACTCCCCCAGTGAGGCATTGAAAAATACCTTCTAAGGGATCAGTAGTTGATATGTGGGTAGTGGGAATGGATGAATTACTGGATAATTGGGAAGAAGAAGCATTGGTTGGTTGAGAAGTAGATGGGTTGGCTGATGGGTCAGCTATAGAAGAAGTTGTGGCAGTAGTGGGAATAGAGGAGTTAGGTGTGGAAGAGGTAGCGGCAACATTGGTGGATGGGGTCATGGGTGAAGGGGAAGTGGTAGTGGTGGTAGATGCCTTAACTAGGTATAAGGACATCATTGGGTCGATATAACATGTTACAGGTCTTGAATGGTGAAGGGTTCAGACTAGAATGGTATAGTTGTGTCCTTCATGTTCAAATTTTAAACAATGGTGTAAGGTTGAAGGAACACAACCCATGGCACATGGATCCAAGGTCAGCCAAGCAACATGTTGTACTAGAATTCCCCTCTAAGACATAAATAATTTAGGAATGGTACGGGGCCCACACAAATGTGGAGAATGATGGTGCCAAGGGTGGAAGTCATGGCATCATTGAATGAACACAACATAACTAGGTTATTATGCATGTAATTGGTAGGGATGCACATTTGCATTTGGTTGTACACATGGGAAGAAATGATGTTGATATTGCACCATCATCATCATAACATCAATGCATATATTATCAATGTAGATGGAAATGAATAGGGTGGGATCAGATCATCTTGATTGGAGAGGTACAATCTCATCATCAGAGAAACTGAGAGTGGCTACTTGATGAGTGGTAGTGGGTGCAGAGGAAGGGGATGAAGTGGTGAGAGAGGCCACATGGTGAGGAGTGATAATGGATGCCACAAGGAGTAGGGTCATTAGGTAAAACCTCAATAGATTACAAAACCTCAATGAGGGCTGTCATGATGAGACTCAGAGGTTTGGACAAGGTCATCATAAAAAGACATTTTGAGAGAGGAGATTGGTGTAATTGTTTAATCATTATATGATGGGAAACCCCATCAAAAATAGGGTATGTGGGTCCACGGATGGTGATTTTTGTGCAGGTGTAGATGGGATATTGGGTAAAAGAGTGGTAGATGGGCTGGTTGTTTTCTCCTTTCCTTTTTCCTTCTAGGCTCGAGTGGTAATGTTAACCATATTAATATGTGGTAAAGGAGAAAGTGAGTCATGATAGGTGTAGTGACAGATGGGAAAAAAATATGGTGAGGGCATATACTGGTTTTGTGAAAAAAATGCAATGCATTGGCATTTTGGTGGAGGTTTGGCTAGCTCTCTTATGTGGACCATATTGATCTCAAATGTTGGAGGAGGATAAAAGGGTTGTGGAGGGGAGATGAAGGTCATTGAATAGGTAAGGGATGAGGATGTGTGGTGATAGGTGGAGGTGGAATAGGGTCCTCATCTAAAAATATCATCATCATCAAAATTTTCTTCGAGAGGACATAGTTGGAGAAGAATAGTCTTAAGAGCCTTATATTTTCCACATCATGCCCTGACACATGATGGTAAGCACAAATTTTTGTATCATCAAACCCTTCTAGTTTAGGTTTGAGTGGGTCATAAGGTCTAAGTGGTGGAAATGTGATGACAAGGTTTCCAAAAGGTTAGCTAAGATGTTGGCGTAAGACCCTGCCAATGGATCACAATGTGAAGTAAGTGTGGGTCTAGATGGAAGTGTGGGTGATTTTGGTGGGAGAGGCACCACAGAGGTGGAATCGAGGTTGAGTCAATTTGACCACCTATTTGGTAGGTAGTATGGTTTTAGGTTTGGATTGCACCTTCTTGGGTAAAGATGTAGCAGATGAACTAGTGGTTGAAGGTGGTGTAGGTTTAACTACCTCTTTGGAGGGTAGTGGGTTTTTGGACTTTGGTTGCACCTTCTTGGGTAAAGGTGAAGAAGAAGTGCATGATGTAGAAGGGAAGGAAGATGGCGGAAGGGGATGGTTAGCCAAGGTGATAATGGAGGTGTGGTGAAGGAAGGTTGTGGGAAGAGGCAAGGTGGAAGGTACTTGGTTGAAGAGAAGGAAATATCATAGGTAATGATGAGGATACTAGAAGTGGTGTAGGTATAGGTGGTAGAAAGGATGCAAGGTGATGAAAAGGCATAAGTTGTGTAGGTAATTTGGGTGTAACTAGAGGATCGTGATGAGGAGGTGGGTGTTGTGCTTTTGGTTTACCTTGGGTAGGAGGATGTTTGGCCAAGGTTGATGGGTGGGGTCCTAGGATAGATGGAAGGGTGAAGGTGATAGAGGGGTAGTGGGAAACCAGTGTATGTGGCCTAAGAGGTTGGGTCTTCCTCTTAGGTGGGGAATAGTCTTTGCATTGGCTTGTGAGGATGTGGCTAAATCCAATTTGATAGGGGGATGGACTAGGCTTGATGTCGGCATGACTCCCAATGTGGCAATGGGTTTGGACATGGAGGAAGATATAGATGTAGGTAAGGCTTTAGGCATTGGAAAAATTTCATTCGATGGTAAAGGTTTAGGTGTGGGAAAGGGTGATGAAGAAGAGGTCACTACAAATAGCATGGGCATGGTTGGTTTGGTTGTTTGAAACACCTTTGGATAGATCATGGAAGTATCAACAAAAAACATTTGCATCTGAGTTGAGAAAGGTAGCCGAAGGCATCCCCAAAGCATGGAATTGTCGACATAATCCAAGTGGTCAGCCAAATGTGAAAATGACACCATTGTAGGGGGGGATGATGTTGATTTGGTAGTAATCCCTGTAAAGAATGTCTATGAGATAGGGAAATGGTTGGCTTTAGACTCTGTGGGTAAAAGAGTCGAGAGAAAATCAACAGGATCCTTGAAAGCCAATGGAGAATTGTCACCAATAGGAAGGGGTTTGCTAATGGATCCCCTATGGGTAGGGGAGATGACAAGTAGGATGAGGTAGGTTCATCTTTTGGTGAAGAGGAAGGTAAGCATGACTCTCCCATGGGTAGGAGAGTAAATACTATGGGTTTTTTGTCAGGTTGAGAGGTGTGTGGGGAAACTGTCTCGGTAGATATGGTGACTCCTCCATGGGTGAAGGGGGAGATAAGGAGACTCCTCTGTGGGTAAAGGAGTAGATGAAACAAAATCCCTCATGGATGAAAGGGGCTCATGCAAGAATCTCCTCGATAGATGGAGTAGGAGGAAATTGAGGAAGAGCTGGTATGATGTCAAAAACAACATGAACCTCACGAACATTATTATCATTGGTTGAAGGTTTTCTGGTTTGGTTAGATGATGAGGTGTGGTTTGGGAATGGTTTCTTGAAGATGTGAAGGTTCTGATTAGCTAGTGTGTTAGGGTTATCCAAGATGAGATCTCCACTATCTAACATTTCTTGGATGATATTTTTGAAAGTTATACAATTATTGTCATATGACCTTTAACGTGATGATGATAGTTGTAGTAATCATTTTCTTTGTACCATGCAGGCATAGGATGAGAGGGGTCAAAACCTAGTATGTGGTTTGATGGGTGGAAGAGTGATTGCTCTAGATTTTAGAAGTTTTTCTAAAACCGAAGAGTAGGGTTCTCCTATG
This sequence comes from Taxus wallichiana var. yunnanensis, assembly GCA_018340775.1. NCBI lineage: Eukaryota > Viridiplantae > Streptophyta > Pinopsida > Cupressales > Taxaceae > Taxus > Taxus wallichiana. Next base: position 378,091,662 of record CM031244.1, on the reverse strand, counting down.
GGAGTATATTTTTTTCTCCCACTTGAAACTAAAAATCTTGAACAGAGAAAGGTTGGAAGAAGGATTTGATTGGTTGGATGGATGAGATGGGCCAGATTTCAAAACTACCACATGTGTGGGTAGATCCTTTTTCTTTGAGTAATTATTTTGTGGTTTGGAAGAAGAAGAGGTATCATTTGATTTAAATGCAACATTCTTGTTATGTAATTGTATCTTCTTCTCTTCAATGGCATGAATTTCAAGTTTTCGGGCCATGGTGAATGCCTCATCAAATGTGTGGAAAGGTTTGAACTTGGAGAGTTGGTGAGATGTGCCTAGCACAAGCCCTGTGAACAACTCTATTAACTCGGTTTGAGGTAGTTGAACATGAGCTGGTTGATTAGGCTTTGCCAACGAGTGAAAAAATCTGTGATAGATTCATCTTCTTCATATTGGCATGTCAAGTACAAGTCGGTCATGGTGACTTTCTTGACATGTTGATAGAAAAGTGGTCTAGGAAAGCTTGAGCTACTTGGTTGAATGAGAAAATGGAGTGCCTAGGTAGAGCACTATACCAATCCAACGCAGGTCCTGTCAAGGACATTGGGAATGTTCACAAGAGCAAAGCATCATCATGAGCGATCAAATAACACCCATGTTTAAAAGACCAAGTGTTTTTGTGGTCTTCTTTGTTGTTAAATCGGTTGAATTTAGGCATTTCCCAATGCGTAGGGTATGGATGAATCAAAATGGATGGGTGAATGGGCTCATTACAAATCTCATCATATGTCAGAGAATTACGTGAGCCGAGAGACCGATGCTTCCAATGTCTACATCTTGTCCATCATCATTTTGATAAGATCATTAGTAGGTTGTGATGATTGGGCACCCCTACAGTATAAAGGGGTAGATGATGAAGGTATGATGACATGGTGGATCATCCAGTATATGGTGGTGTCGAGTACAAAAATTGTGAGGAGGAATAGATGTAGGTGGCAAGTATCCTGAATAAGTGATAGATGAGATAGGGGGTTGTTGGTGATAAGTGTAGGTAGGTGGAGTGGATGTAATGAAACTCTCATAGTAATTAGAGGAAGAGACTGCAGGGATGGAGAGGACAATGTTTTGGAAGGGAGTATGGGCTTTCGACACCATGGGTGGCTGAGATGCAATAGGTATATGAGAGGTGGTGGTGTAGATAGACCTACACTCAAGGTAGTTGATAAAGGAATGGTTGACATCATAGGAGAAACTGACATCAAAGGCATGACATATGTCATAGGTGCAACAAATATCGATGATGTAGGGTCAAGTTGGGACACCACAGGTGGTAAGGTGGAAGAGGGTAAGGCCAAGCTAGTAGTAGTTGATGCAAAAGTGGGTGTGAGGGTAGGAGGAATGGACACATGCATGTCATATACAAGTTTCCCTTGATGAATCCCAAGTGGATGAATGGGCTAAATAATATTATAAAGCAATGGGGTTTTGATCAAGGAGTCTTGCAACTCCTCATCACCGGTATTGATGGTAATAGGATGACTTGGGATCCATAGGTGATAGAATGGAAGGTGGTGATGGGCTAGGTGGGAGTGGTGAAGGCTAGCATGGAACACGAGGGTGTTGGCTTGGCTACAAGTCAAAACCATGTGACTTATAGTAGACCTAGTAATTTGAGCTCTGTAAATGACACATGAGTATAGAAGGAATGGAGAAAATGGTTCCAGAAGGTGAAAATTGATCATTTGTTTTAATTGAAAAATTAAAACACAATGACCAAGGCGATGGTTGGTAACGGTGTCGGTGATGAGGGTAACCGATGTATCGAGGACCGATACCGATACCGGTTTACTTGGGAAAATAAAAGGATTTGTAAATGTGGTAATAAATGATGAAAATGAAGCAAATATGGACTTTGACAGTGATTTCAAAGACACAGAGATATGGTGAGGTAACTGAGGAAACCCCGAAAAAAAAAAAATGTGATGAATGCTACTTTGGTTAAAATGACCAAAATAACAAGAAACCGACAATGGTCAATAAACCAATGATGATGGTTAGATGAGTAAACTGATGATGGTCCAATGGAATGCCGGTCAACTGTGAAATTTGTGAAAAGATGGAAAAAAGTAAATTTGGTGATTTAGATCAAATAAAAGACCAACCCAAAAACTTGAGTATGGAAATGATTGACCCTAACACACTCAGAAAGAGTTAAAATACACCAACTATGATTATGGAGTGTGAAAGGAGAAAGAATGAAGAAAACAAACTCACACCTCAAAACACAGATCAAGAAAAAACTAACAAACATGAAATCCTATGTGGTGGATTTTATGTTCCAACTTATGCCATTTAGGACTGACTTGTGAATAGAGTAGAGTTTTTGGTTTGATAAAAGTGCCCTATGAAAATCCAACAACTAAGGATAGTTTTAGTAAGTTTTGGCAGGGAGATCCTTTCTCTGAGATAATGACTAGATAGAGAAACCAGTTTGGAGCCCACTATCAATCCTTTGATCGTGTGATCATTGACAACTTCTTCCAGGTAGGATGTTGTTTAAGAAAATGAGTAATTTATTTTAGTGGTTTGGTGTAGAGAAGAAAGTGTGCACTACTGATTCAATTTTTCAACCATCATTGGGCATGACTTCCAAGCATATAGGTTGCCCACAATTTTAAATGAGCTACAGATGCAACACTCAAAAAATGATATGCAAATATTTTAGACCCAAATCCACAATGACATTCATGAGAGAAATGATGAATAGAAAAGAGTATGTCTTTCACTAATGCAATACAAAAATAAAAATAATGGTTCTTTTTAATCCAAAATATGAGTGTCAATGAGACAAGTAGAGGAGAAAGAATGTTCCAAAGGAGAAAATTTAATGTGAACTCTTTCAAAAGGAAATAGACACACAATCTTTCACCTAGGAATGAACAATGCAAAAGAACCCAAATGGGTCCCACCAGGCATGCCAAAATGTTTCACCAAATAATTGTGCGATAAAACAAATAAGGTAATGGTCAAGGAGGAATACCTATGATATGTAGGTTGAAGGTTGAATGCACATTACTTGAATTTATCCAAGTTGATTGTAGAGAACTCCTTTTTTCTAGGAAGGACTACCTATAGATACAAAGAAAGACCACCAAATGATATTAAATAGCAAGAGTCAGAGGACTACCTAGCAAGGCTAGATCCGGGAAGTGTGATGCTTCCTCGAATGGTTGTCAATCCTCTATTTTTATCAAATCAATGAAATTAAATACGAGAAATAAAGGTCCTATTGCTAACACTTTGATTTAGGTATCTCAAAACGTTATCAACAAACTAGATTAAGAAAAGTATTGAAATCTAAACTAATCTAGCATCAGGAAAGGTATGTTTTTGGTTGGGACAGGTCACATGGGGTGTTAGGTAAGGTCACAGAGGTATCTGGTAAGGTCTGGGTGGAGTTTAGGTGATGTTAGAGGTAGTTTGGTGAAGGTTAACAGAAAACACATGTGAGTGATGTGATATCGATGAGACAGTGACCGATGACCGAACAATGTCGGTAGAGAGGGAGACCGATGATGGTTAAGGTGACCGATGTCGGTAGGGGAAATTTGATAGTAAATTATTAAAAAAGGTTTTTAGGCTCTCTGTGATTGCACAGAGAGAGAGGGTAGTATGGTTTGGGTCATAATATGGCTGAGAAGACTCAGGATACTAAGAAGGAGGTTTAGAATGATGAAAAGGCTTGGGATGGTTGAATAATGGGTTGGTGGGAAGAAGGTGATGTACAGGAAATAAAGGAAATAAACTACTAAAGGAGAAAAAATATCTACAAAAGGAATAAGCCAAATGATTAGAATCACAATACTTACTTGATGTCTTGCAGATCTTGGGAGTTGGAATGGTTGATGGTTGATCGGAGAAGAAGTGCTTGAGTCCAGTGCCATGAAAATACAACCTATGTGCTCCCATGAGTATTCCAATGCTCTGGAAGGGAAAATGGTTGCTTGTCTTGCATTGTGGTTGTGTGTGTTCATCATTTAGATGTAGGGGCTTGAAGATTCACACTTGAATGCAATCAAGATCCAATAACTAAATGACCAACCCGTGTAAAGAGTTGTGAAAGTGTATATAAGGTAATCGATGGTGGTTAGGTGACCAACATCGGTTGAGGGATAACCGCGTCGGTTAAGGTGGGAAAGTCTAGGTTTACCAAAAATAGGTAGATCTTTACTATTTTTGGCATGATTTTTATTGAGTCCACTTAGGGAAGTGGAGTTCACATGAGAGAAGGTAGGAAGGTCATAGAAGAAGTCCAATTAGGTTTAGGAAGAAGTCTTAGTTAGTTAGGTTAAGTGGTGACTCAACACTGGGAGTGATGACTCAATGCTGAGAGTGATGACTTGGTCATTGTGAGTTAAATGCCCCTGGAATCTAGGGTGATGGGTCCAATTTAATTAAAATGAGGTGTAATGATGAGGTGAAGGTGTGAAGGGGTCAAATTAATTATATTAAATTATAATTAAATTAATTAATAATGTGAGGATGAATATTAAGTGTTGTGTCATGGGAGGTGACCCTCGGTACATTCATATTATAGTTGGATCATTGTTCATCCTTTATTGTTGGAAATATAGTTATGATTTTCATCTTGTGGTTCATGTGGATTTTTTTGTCTTCTTGTTGGGGTGAGGTTTCATCATTGTGTATTGGAGGAATAAGGTGTAGCTAGTGAAGGGAGGAATAAGGGAAATGTGTGTTTGTTTTAGAGGAAATAAAGGGATTCATGGCTAGTCTTAGTGGAGGGGTAAAAGCATGTTATAATAAAGGGATAAGTTGACATGTGGAAGTTGATGTGGTGTGTTTATTTTTGGAGGAACCATAGCCAAAATGTCGTGTGTGATGATGATTATCCTAAGTGATCCTATGTGGTTTCGTGTAACAAGTAATGAAAGTAAAAACAAATTCCGCTATTATATTTTTGTATTTATGTGCATGTTTTTGTGGGCATTTTACATTTGGTATCATAGTAAAGGTTCATGCTCTTGAACCTCTGGGACAATTGGATTTGTGATGATTATGCATGATGGTGGTGGAGTTGGAAGCGTAATGTGATACTATGTTGTGATGTGACAAGCATTGTACTTGTGATTGTATGAATGCACATGTTGTGCACACCACTTAGTGTGGATTTGTTATGATGTTATTGTGTTTCGTGATGAGAGTATTCACTCTTTCTTTTGTGAATTCAATGTGAATTTCACATGTGATGTACCACCTTGTTGTGTGAAATAAATGTTATTGTGAACTACGAAAGTGTTGCAATGTCTCATTATCATGTAATATTGTATATATGTACTAATGTGTTGTATGATGAGAGTGCTTGGCAATGAATTGTGTCTTATTATTTTTCTCCATGTCCTATTGTGGTGAATTGTGATGTTAGGTCACCGTGTTATATTGTGATTGTTTGTATGTTTTGATGTTACCCACTATTTTCATCATACATATGTGTTAATACGTTATATTATGGATTCATGTTGTGAATTTAGGGGTATATGGTGATCTTATAACCCCTATTGTACTATATTTGCACTTTTGGGTGCGTTGTGTGAAACGTGGCATGTATGAGATGTGGAAATATTGTTGTGTTACACCCCATAATTATGCCATGTGTAAGACACTATGACTATTGTATGTAAATCATCATTGTGTTAGTATGTAGTTATGTGTTATTATTTGTAACCTACACTAGTTGACCATAAGGAAGAAATCAACAAAAAGTGTATGTGTGGAGTGAGGAAATGTGTATCGTTAACTACCAATTCAGACAAGTATGAGATAAGAAGTGGAGTCTTACATAGATTGAAAACCCACTTCTATTTGTTTGGTATGTATGGTACTTGATCAATGGGTGCCATGTATATTGTGTTTCATGGACACCTTAGGCTCAATAGATGGTGGCCTATACTCTTTTCTCTCCCTATATGGTTTTCGTATAGATAACCTATGCCACGACTATGACTATGTTGAGCCTTGTGGGAGTTATGGAGGGATGATTCAGACAAAAGATTATGATAATTATATTATTTGATTAGTTACTACCTTATATTATGAGATGATTTTCTTGATGTCGAGATGCGCACTCAATGATTTAGTACCCCAAAGTGAACAACCTCTTTAGATGTTACTATAGTTATTGTGATGTGAATATTTACATGTGTTTTAATTATTAAACTCTATTGTACTTGGAACCAACACTTTTATTTGATTTTTTCTAAGCTTCGAGACTCTTTATCTATTTTTGGGTCATTTGTTTTTTTGGTTGATTACGGCTACTTATTCGCTCTTCTTGATTTATCAAAATTTACTTTGTTGTAGTTTCTTTTAGAACTTGAAGCTTAATACTTTTGATGCCACTTGCTATCTGTTGTCTAGTGTGGACCTTTTGAAATGTTTGAATGAGATGGTTCTACCATGTTATATGTGCTTATATATATTTTATTGACTGCTACATAATCCATGTGCAGAGTGCGGGGGTACACTCAAAGGTCATAGAATCTATTTCCTAAGGTTGCATGTCGCTAGAACTTTAGTTTTTGAGGTGACAAATATCTAAGTGTCCATGTCCATATAGTGGCTCAAGATGGTTTTGATATTATGATTCTCTTCTCTTCTTGGGAGGTTTATGGAGTTATTTTGGGAGGCTTATGGAGGATGGGAGGTATATGGAGTTGATATTTATGATTCATGATTACTCATGTGAGTCCTGATTATGTTTTGTGATGTTGAGGATTGATGCTCCTCATTGATGATATGATGTTGATTCCATCTTGACATTTCTTAGTTATAGTTATGGTTTCGAGTTACGTGAAACCTATTAATGTGTATTGTTAGGGAACTTTTTTGTTTTACTATGCCTATGTTATTAGTATTATTGTACTAGGGGCATATGTGTGTCTAGTACTATGTTATGTGGATTATATGTGTTCTTATCATGGTTAAGTTAAGGCCTTTTAATGTGATAAAATTGTGAGGGTATGTATCAATATGTCTTTAAGGGCATTGGTGTTGTGTTTAGGCCTTCTTTGACATTGTGATGTCAGCTACTATTGGGCAGCCACAAACACAAGTCAATTGAAATCCTAAACAATGAAATATTAGGAACTTGAGATTAAGAAATATTGTTAAGGAAGAAGCTTGAGATTAAGACATTTTGTTAAATAAAATATTAAGTAAGTAATAATTTTAAAATGGAACTACAAATCTTCACAGAACATTAAGAAATTGTCAAAACTTACCTTCTATCTTGTGGTCATGTTTTAGTGACAAAGTTTCTTTCCCTAGACATGCTTTGTCATTGTTGACTTTTCAGCTCAAATACCCTTTTAGCCTTTCCTTTACACCACATCGAGGATGATGCTATTATAAGGGGAGGGGAATGTAATGCACTATTTATTTTCCCTAACCAAAGAAGTGTGGATTCCACCTTCACACCTAGCCCATCAATACGAAATCTTATATCACCAAATGCTTGTTTGATCACGTTGATGTCGCTAATGACTTTGTCAACTTTGGGGGTTGTTTTTTTCATGAGGAAACCAACCTGATCATATGGGATTTCACAAGAACAAAAATAATAATTACACAAATAAATTTAATTGATTAGTACATGTGGGAGTACAAATATATTTTATTACAATCTCCTTTAATTTAGGATTCAAGGTTAATATATTAATACCTACAAATCATTTCATCTAATGTTAGTGAGTTTTGAAATAACTCACATATCCACAATTACATTTACTTAATTACTCTCAATGTATTACTATAATCATAACATACCCCTATGAATGTACGCACTAATACCGAATTCCTATTATTCCTCCTTTAGAGTGAACATGGTATAAATACAATCATACTCTTAATTGAGTATGATCTCTTTATGACATGCCCATATTTTTGGTTCGTGACATTGGTACACATGAAATGATGAATGATCAAACTAATATGGTTTTAAATGGGTTTTCCATAAACCTTAACGTAAACACGAGACTACAAAATATCCACCTCATGGTCGTTGTCTAGATTTACTACAAACCTTTTCAAGATCCATGAACTATATTAGACTCGGCACTTTTTCTTCTATGATATTCTTACATCATGAGGTTACATAGGAATATTTCCACATAAAAAGTAAAATTATTCACATTACATTCATATGTAGAAACAAAATCACATGCTTGGGTATATTTTTAGGTCCTAAAATAATACTAACATTTACATGATTCCTAAGAAAGAAAACTAGTAATTGACAACTATCTTTGGCCTCTTTTATTTGTTTCTTGTTTTCTATTTGGTCTTACACACCCTACAACCTAGTCAAAATTTTACTGATTTATCTTTTATGACTTTAGATGCTGTGTCCCATCTAGGATAGAAATGCCTAGCACTCTTATCACCTCCGAGTACCCTTGACCCTTTCGTATCTTACCTGCTCATTCTAGGTATATTTTATATTTTGGTATTTTTCACTTATGGATCGGCCTTCTAGTTGTCAATTACGAAATTAAAACAAGGGAATCATATAAATATAAAGTTATTATTTCAAAATGAGGGACCAAGCACTAAAAATATACTATCATCACCTAAGTTTGCATCCAAATGCACTAAAGAACATTAAAGGCATCCATCTAGCATTCATTCAAGGGACAAGGGTTGCATCAACTCTGCATATATTGTATAGGAAGGGGAAGTTCATTATATTCAATCCACACATGTTATACATTTCTACATTCTAGATCTAGCCAGCTATCAAGTGCAAATTGTAGTAGGGCATCATTCTTACACATACACACAAGAAATAAATGGAGTTATGAGATGTAGTGCAACAATTAGTTGTAAGTTCATTATCGAGGTGACCGCTAGGGTAAGTCCGAACTCCCATTTTTCATCTTTCTTTTTAGGTTTGATGTGGTCTATGAGCTTGTGTAGGTGAACACTTTCATTTGTAGGTTACAGGTATCTTCAACGATCCAAGAATGACTACCAGAAATAAATAGGGAATATTTTTGACACCTTTGCGATAAAAACAAAGACCAAATTTAGAGATTTTACGTAGTCATGGGCACCCAAATCTAGTCATCGGTGCCCAGTGCCCATGTCCTACTCGCAGCACCCCTTCTCATCCTACTTCGTGAACTCTAGAATTTATAGAGGCCAATTATGATGTCATTTACACCTATTCATTACTTCTCCATGCCCAAATCAGTTCCATATTGTGTGGATATCAGCTAATTCATCTTCTTTCTATCTCTTTCTTAGGGTTTCCTACTTTGCATGCCATTTTTCTTGTATCATTACTATATCTTATTGTGTATACATCATTTATCATATTAATGAATCTACAATACATAGATTTAATTATTTCAAATTTATTAAATCATTTGGTGAACCCATCGCTCAAACCCAACCTTACTTCTAGGAATTTTTCCATCTTTTTACTATGGCTGAAACATATGCACCCTTTACTGATGAAGACCTTCATGATCTCAACACTCATTTTGTTGAACATCCGTAAGATTTAGATCTTATTTTATCACCGCTTGTGAGGAAAGCACCAATCTAGCAAAGCTCAACCCTACTACCTCAAATACTTATTCTATTCCTATTGCCACAAACTCCCTCTTCTACCCTTCCACCTACCTCTACTATTATCTTTTTATTCCTACTCTTACCTACCATTTCACTCACCCTCTTAATTTTCACACATGGTAAGTATCCTCTTCTAGAACTCAAGAAATATATTTTCTATATCATGATATACAAATTCAAATAAATCAATTATAATAAGGTAACTCACACTCCTCTTTATATCTTGACTCCTCATTACTACTGCATACTCCTTTTACACTTGTAATTTTTGCTTATCCACTTCATCCAAACTTCATCACCCCTAAGTTTCCTACCTTTAAAGGCCATGGTGACCCTCAAGAGCATCTTAGATATTTTCATGAGGCATGTCTTGATTATGCGGATGATCTTACGTTACTAGTTAAGTTATTTCCTATAATTCTACAAGATTACACCATGCGTTGGTTTTATGACCTACATGTTCACTTGGTAACTTCCTTCACATATTTAGCTGATGCTTTTCTTGCTCACTTTTCTATCAATATCAACACCAAGGTATCTTATGAACAAATTTATGAAATAAAAAAACATCTGATGAGCATCTAGATGACTATGTTTTATGTTATAAGAACAACCTAGCTAAGATACCAATATACTTGTTGATTTAGAATTTTCAGATATTTTTGTTTAAAGCCTCTTATCACCACTTCAGGAGAGTGTTATATTTGAGATGTCTCCTTCCTTTGACCAATTATTTCATACACTTAAAATACATGACGTCAAACTCCATCTATCATCAAATTAAAATATCATGATACTCCTATATCTTCTTTTAATAAGTTTCAAACTAAATAAACATTCAAGCCATCTCCGAAGTCCACAAAAGTAAAGGAAACTATTAATGTTTTATCTCCACCTAAAATTATTTAATGGTAATCTCCAAAAGATAATTTCACCAAATTACCTTATGCAGCTCTTCTGTTTCCTCAACTTGTCGAAAGTAATCTAATCACTCTTCCACCACCGCTCAATCTTGATCCATCTTTCCCTCATGGTAAAAAATTATGATTAAAATACAAGATGTGATTCTCAAAATGTGTTGGGAATTCTACCAATCATTATTTCAAAATCAAGCTTATCAATCAATATCTTATGTACAATAATTCAGTTGAGCTCCATGAGCCATCTACTTCTAAACTAGTCAACAATAATAAAAAGATTAAAATATTCAATGACCCTTTTCCCAAGCATGAATCAAAACTTCGATTCCTCTTCTAATCATGCATATCGAGTTATACCCCTCCTTCATTAGGGTCCATTGACTTCCTTTTCACTTATCTTGATGTATCACCACCAACCATTTCATTTTCATATCATGATTATCATGTTACATTCACTTTAGATTCATTACACATCAATTATTCTATCGGTTTGTACACATCAATAACACTATGACCTAGCCAACAAGTTCTATTAGTGTCTTCTCCATTGAAATCCTCATGGTTATCAAATGTCTAATATCTAATATCAAATATCGAGTTCCTAATTATTTTAGCTACATTAGACTTCTTGTTACAATTGGTCCTCTTACCATGTTTGTGTCATTCGTTGTGACATCTTTAATCAAAGGTTGTGACATACTCTTAGGTATCCCTTGGCTCCATGTCACCCAAAATATTCCCTCCATGAATCATTTGTGTCTCAAGTTCATTCACAATAAGAAAGTTGTCACTATTAAAGGCATTCCACCATGCACACCATTTCCTAAACCTAGTATTGATGATATCCTTCCACTAGCTACAACATCTAGGCCTCCAGGGCCTCTCAAATCTAAGGCACATTCTCGCACCTAGTTCTCTTATTTGTACACTACCTACTTCATGAATTCTTCATCTGCATCAATCCATTAGTCTATCTTGTCGATCTAAGTCCCCTACTCATGAAACCCCTTCACATAGGTTTTCACCACATCCTTCTCCACATATGTTTCCTTCACATGTACGCCATTAATCTCGAACACCACCAATCTTAGAGAGTAGTCACATGCCTTTATCTCCTCATATATAGGGGAGGGCCCTTTCCCTTCACTATCATCAGATATCATTCTATCCTCGCCACACTTGGGGGTTATCATGATTTCTTCCCCCTCCTAGCATCATCATTTGTCTATAGTATTTACTATCACACTTCATGCTTCACACTTAACCTTTCTTAGTACTCTTACACATCTTGATACACACCTTGTATCATCATACGCACTCTATTTCCATGGTTCATACTTGACTAATGGGGGTATAATTCTTATTTGAACCTCACATAATCCACACTTTATGCTTTGTGCTTTATGGTACATATTTCTAACATCTATTTGTTTTACACACTTATTTCCCAATGGCACACTCTTGTTTTATGGTTCATTTTTATTGTTGATGGGTCTTTTTATATGTGAACCTCATCTCATACACATCCATTGGGAGCACATTGCTCCTATCATACTCACACATTACATACTTGTTTCATCACACTCATACATCACATTTTCATATCTTGGTTGCACTTACTATTGGTTTCTTATACTACTTACATGATGGACTTTGCGTATTATGTTATTTAGATACGCAGATGTCATTTTGATTTCTTTATACACACATGCGCATTCACTTGGTCATTTTGAGTGAACACGTAGATCTCTTATAGATTTTCACATGCTACAATGATGCTTGACACTATATCCTTTGCAAGTCCCATTGAGGCTCTTGGGGGCATATGCCTTTCTTATTCTCACACATTAAAAGTGTTATTGTTTCATTATTTACTAGCTCTACTTTCTATCACATTTATTTTCATTGATACATGCATGTTTTGACATAATTTAATATTTCTAGCATGCTAATGGGTGCTTCATGTGTAGAATTTGATTTGCAAGACTATATGCCACCATGGTTATCCGATACAATTTTCTTGACATTGTTTGACTATTGTATTCTATTGTTTACATGTTTTTCCCTATATCTTGCATGCTTATTGTATAATTTTGGTTGTTTCAGCCCTAATTGTCTTGTGACACCGTGAGCGATGTCGCATGTTTGAAACCCTCTTTTCAATTTCCACTTTTTTACACACTTATCTATTACATTTTATTCCATTATATACTTGCTTTATTTTCTAATAAAACATGTTACTAGCTACTTTGTTTGCATTTTCCTTGGTCTATACCATGTACATCCCCTACCCCTTATAGGTATACAATTCAACTCGAATCGTGTCCTCTCCTTTGGGTTGCATTCTCCTACCAATGTTACATGCACCCCAAACAAGGGGCCTACATTGGGTGAGAAAATTACCCATACAACAACTCGAGCTACAACACAACACAAAATAATACAAAAAGGCATAGTAACACAATCACATAATGACCCAGCACTTAGACTTAGATCAAACACACAATACAGATACACCAACGCCTAGAACCGGACACTAGCATCCGGGAACTCCTTACCTCTCATGGGTGCTAATGTCCTAAGGGCACATACTTGTCGATTCTCGATCAAAATAGTTCACAACAGTCTTGAGAGAAGTTCTACGATTATAGGCACAATACTCTAGTCACAAAATACATTCTATCTCCTTCAATCACTACAATGAAAATAATTTATAACTAATTCAGAACAATTGGGACAAAAGTAACAATAATAACCAAATTGGGATGCACCATCTATAGTGGTGCTTATTGGGTAAAGTCATAGATGAAGAGTAACACAAGACCTCTCTTTGGTGCGAAATCACCCAAAAAAATCTCACTTGGCATGAGATCGCCCAAAAAAACTTGCTATTGACGTGAGATCACCTAAAAAACGTGCTCCTCACAAAATTTTAGGACACATTTCTATCTTTTACACTCTTTTACATCCCATGTACACTTTACTATACTATTACTTTTACACACTTTTACATACTTTTTCATACTTTGCTTAGATTATATATGACTTTGACTACTCTTTTGATCTATTTTTCCATGTGCGTCCTCAATACACAAAAAGAAGAAGCATACAATATAAAATAAAGCATAATAATAGGTACAAAGCAATGCATACACTTCACCCCTAGGGTCACTTTCCATTCCTAGTCCCCATTCTTCACTTTGCATCATTTTGTGCTTTACTTGTCCACCGGGCACACTATTCGCCCCATGCTCTACAAGATCATAAGGTACACATCTCTTATCTACTTTATTTTATCAATTATTCACTCAATAACATAAAGTGGGGAAAATGTAGACACAAAATCATGCACTTGGGTCAATTTTTAGCTCCTAAAAGCATAATAACATTTATATGATTCCTAAGAAAGAAACCTAGTAATTAAAAACTACCTTTGGCCTATTTTATTTGTTATTTGTTTTCTATTTGGTCTTTCACACCATACAACCTAGTTGAAACTTCACCGATTTATCTTTTATGACTTCGAAAACATCTCCCAACTAGGGTAGACGCACCTGGCACTCCCGTCCCCTATGGGAACTCCTAACCCTTTCTTATCTTACTCACTCCTTTTGGGTATCTTTATTTTTTGGAATATTTTTCACTTATGGGTCAGCCTTCCATTTTTCAATTATGAAATTCAAATAAAGGAATCATATAAATACATAGTTATGTTTTCAAAATGAGGGAACAAGCATTGAGAATATAATATCATCACATAAATTTATATCCAAAGACACTAAAGGCATCTAAATAATATCCATTCGAGGGACAAGGGTTACATTAACTCTGTATACACTACATAGGAAGGGGAAACTCATTTTATTCCATCCATACATGTTATACATTTCTACATTCTAGATCTAGCCCGCTATCAAGTATAACTTGCACTAGGGAATCTTAGGGAATCATTATAACACACACACATAATAAATACGCAGAGTTTGAGTTGTAGTGAAAATATTGGTCGTAAGTTCACTCTCGAGATGACCATCAAGGTCAATATGTCTCCCCATTCTACATCTTTATTTTTAGGTTTGATGTGGTTTGTAGGCTTATGCAGTGAACACTTTCTTTTGCATGTTACAAGTATCTTCGGTGATCCAAGAGAGTATGCCAAGTGATCAACATGGAATATTTATGACACCATTGTGATAAAAAAACCAAATTCAAAGCTTTTACGTAGTCATGGATGCCCGTATCTAGTCATTAACACCCACGCACCCCTTTCCTACCGCAAGTGCCCATGCCTAACCCGGTTCGTGAACTCCATAATTTACAGAGGCTAATTATGACATAGTTTTCACCATGTTCATTACTTCTTCATGCCCATATTAGTTCCATGTTTCATGGATATCAGCTAAGTCATCTTCTCATTATCTCTTACTTAGGGTTTCATACTTTCGTATGTTATTTTACTTGTGTCATTATTATACCTTATTGTGTATACATCATTTACCATATCGGTGACTATGTAATACTTAAATTTAATTATTTCAAATTTATTTAATCATCATAAGAACCAAATATTCTTAATTTTATTCCATTTTTTGACTGCTTTCCACTCAATCTCAAACAAGATAGGAAATTGCCACTACAACTTGAAGTTACCTTTGACTTTAGCTAATTTGGAACAAAATGGAAATGGAATATTGGTTCATATCCCCCCACAATGTGAAATTTCCATTTATTCATAAAATAAAACAATCAGGAACATTGCAAATGAAACACACCACATGTAACTAAAAGAAAGCAAACTGAAACAAATGCTACCAAATCATATGTGCGGACCCATCATTAGCGATCGATGCGAGGTCATTGTTAGACCTCCAACCTCCTATGCCTCCATCCTCCAGTTAGATATTGCTAACTTAGGGAAATTTGATTAAATGTAACTCATTTTTTAGGAGAGAGAGAAATTCCTCCCAATTTTGATAGTCTTACTAGACATTGGATTCCACCAAAAATGCATTTGTAAGACTTTTTTCTTTTTACAAATTTTACAATGACGCAATTTTAATACTTGATTCACATCCACAACTTGAATTACAACATTCAATATATCCTATATACACATGATCTATAATAAAAAGATAATTACAAATCTAAACAATGAAAAATTGAAAAACCAAGAACATGTACTTAGAAACACATACAAATACTATATTTGTAATGTTAATTAATCATAAATCAATGGACGTAAATATACTAAATTTTAAACAATAAACACTCATACTTTTGGAAAGTGGTGACTTTATATTTTACAAACACACAATAACAATAGTTGACTAGGAAAATAAAACGCAAATAACTCTTGACTTTCCATGATAAAATTGAAATAAATAGAGACTACTTAACACTCGCATGCGGGTTGAAATTGAGAACCGTTTAGACATTTTTCATGATTTTATCTCATTAAATACTTGCAAAATTTAATTTGATTGTCACATGTGACTTGCATATTTTCATTATGACAAGTAATTTTTCTATAGATTTATATGTAAATTATATTAAAATATATAAAAATAATTAAATATATATAAAATAATCATTTATATATTTTATTAACAATGTAAATATAACACTAGTTTACATTTTCAAGGAAATATTTGAAAATAACCATAACCTAAATTTTTTTGACATGTAAAAGTGGTTGTCAAACTCAAGCCCTTCTCACAATATTACTACAATAAAATGAAAAAGAGTGTAAAGTACCTCCTAAACGTGTGATTATAGACCACTTTGTAGAGGTAATAATACATAATATCTAAAATCAAAGACACACAATATAATTATAATACTATTTTTGTTTTCAAAATTTCCTGCAATGCATTCATGGAAGTTTGCCATGCATGCAGAGAAGATTATGAAAGTCTCGCACGAAAGGTGAACTTGTCAAAACCGCATTGAACAAAAATAATTTGAAATCCTCCAAAGATTAATACAAATAGACCATACATGGAGGAATATCAACTAGCAATTGCACATGAGTTGCAAATTACACCGGAGAGAATGACAATATCCTGTTTGTTGGAGTTGTGATTTTGAGTGAAATATATGCTTTTTAAAATTGTTTTAAGTTTTTTTGTGATGGAGAGGAGAGACAAATGTAATACAACGAATTTTGAAAAAAAAAAAAAAAATACCTCCCATTTTATCATGAAGGATGTTCATACCTTGCTCCAAAAATCTTATCTTACCTAAATGTTATGGGCATGCTTTGGATAAATTCTAAGTGAACCATTTTGATTTAATGAAATAGGAAGAGGAGATAATCAAGTTTTTCTTTAGCATCCAAAATATACACCTAACAAATCTCCATCAAGTACCACAATGAATGAAGGAAACAAATATTAGCATTTGATAGAAATAAACAAATCCTACAATAAGAAATAATGTAGAGAATATTATGATCTCTTATAATTAGTTCAATACCAGTCAATTAACTTGTAAATGTAAGTCCACACCAAAACACTAACGGGGTGCTTGATAAAACACTTACAAATTTGCTTGGCATATGATAGCCTTTCTTAAGCGGAGGTTGTAGACTTGCATGGCATAGACATGCCAGTTATGGAAATGATCTATTACCGTGTTTATCATAGTAATATTAACTACGCCTTGTAGTTACGGGTCTTAATTAGATGGAGACCTATTGTGTTGCAATGACAATGACATGAAGTAATGATAAAATGTGAAGTTGATATTGTTGGTGATGATAATGTTGATGATTGTTGGTGAAATCTTATAGAAATTTCTAATTATACATTTGCATTCTTCATTTTATCCTAACTTGTCTTCGATCTTTTTAACTTAGCACCGACAATGTGAATGGAAAATACATACCTTAGCCTTTTTATGACATAAATTATTGATTCCATCGCCATAAAATGCACTCAAATCCCAGAAAACGTGAAAAAATACGCAACAAAATTCATACGATTTCTAACCTCGAGTGGAAAATTGAAACATAGCAAATTCCAGTGCAAAAACACTAAAACTTAAATAAAAACCTTGTCGTGCAACCAAACGAGTCACAATAACATATATAATTATACATGATTGATTTATTCTCTCATTTTCCAAAGGTAGGTAGGCAGAAGGATTGGCACGATAGATCACATGTCAATGGAAATGTGACCAATTTTTTATGTTTTATGTTTCCAACAATTATTTATGTGCGTATCGAATCATCTCATCTTCATTTTAGTGAAGATGTTATATAGAGTAGAATTTTTTTGACAATGGATCACCTTGTTGAACTGCTTTATACCTAATATGGTGTTCTCAATGCCATACATTCTTCAGGGGTTTCATAAGTGAAGTGGTGATATGGCCATGAAACATATATTTTACTTACTAATTATGTAGACTTAATATGTAAAGGTTTTCATCATTTCTATTGATTGGTTTTGACTTTAAATGATTCTATGGATAAATCTCCAAAATATTATTAGCGTGGATGCATTCATGTTTTTATATGCATCCTATATTTAGTTTAATTACTTCTATATTCAAATTCTCTCTCACTCTAAACATTCTCATTCATTTAAACAATAATAATTGTTGTCGCACTAACATAAAAATTCTAATATACTATAATTTTATATCAAAAATATAATACCATAATTGAAATTAAAAGCAATAATATATTTTTAATGTTTAAAACATTAAAATTTATTTAAAACAAATTAATATTACTTCATTTTTTTAAAATAATAAACTATATACTTGCCTACGTTTTATTATGGAATATGTATTAAAAATATACTCATACACTAAACATAGCAAAACTATATATATCAAATTTGAAATTACCAATTTTTTTTTTAAAATTATAATTAAAATATGGTACGCAAAGCACAACATGAAATCCCTAACGAATTTCGCATAATTATTTTGAAAACAACACCACCAATCCTCTTGGAAATATGGAGTTTGTGGGCTCAAACTTATTTCTTTGCTTAGAGTCAAGTTTCCCGGAGGTCAATAGCCGGTCCATCTCGTGCTTGTCATGCAGAGCTCACTAGACATGAGGCTGCCATCCGCCGACATTTTGTCAAACAGTTCACTTTCCTTATACATCCTTCCACACTTTGCATACATATCTAACAGAGCATTTGCAACTATAACATCAGATAAAAATCCACTTTCCATTATGCTTTGATGGATGTCCATTCCATATCCTAAAGCTCCCATTTTGGCACAGGCTGGGAGGATGGTAGAAAAAGTTGCACAGATCGGCTTTACACCTACCAATTTCATTTGCTTTAAAGTTTCCAAGGCCTCATCAACAAACCCATTTTGTGCATATCCGAAAACCATTGCAGTCCATGAGACAACATCTATTTGTAGCATATTGTAAAATAGTTTCCATGCCTTGTGTATGCTTCCACATTTTACATACATATCTATCAGCGCACTTGCAACTACAACATCTGACAAAAAACCAATTTCGGTTATGCTTTGATGGATGTCCATGCCCTGTTCCAAAGCTCTTATTTTGGTACAGGCTGACAGAACATTGGCGAACGTGAACTGATCGGGTGGGACACCTGTTCGTTGCATTTGGTGAAATAATGTCAGTGCCTCGTGAGGATACCCATATCTTCTGTAAGCTGCAATTATGATATTCCATGAGAAGAGGTCTCGTTCAATCATTTGGTCAAACACTTGGCGAGCATTAACCAAACATCCACACCGGTCATACATGCGTATAAGAGCATTTTGTAATACTTTGTGGATTGAAAACTTAAAACCACTCTCATTGATGTGGGAGTGGATTTGCTTACCTTCTAAAAGGGTTTTCTTGGAAATGCAGGTCTGCAAAAGTTTAAGGTATATGGAAGAGTTTACATGGGGACTGTGTGTAGTAAGCAGAATGTGTAGCGCCTCTTTCAACCGATCTTTCTCTACATAATGTTGTCATGTTGAAATTGGCAGTGGATGGAATTGGCATTGTATGGTTATGATTGAAGCGTTGGAAATCTACATTGTTATTCAATCTACTTCTACCACACTGAGAATAAAATATTGTAATTGTATGTGTCCTCAAAAGTGTTTTTATAGGCATTTATTAATTATCTTGTGAATGACAGTGATTCAAAGGTCTCAGATGTTAACCAAGAAATGTAGAAAATGAAAACATAAATACCGTGAAATTTTTCTCTCCCGTTAAAAGTTGTAGAGCGGAAATATTTCTGTGAGGAGGCCCACCGGGTTTTGACATTTTCCAGTAGGACTCTTTTCAAAAGAGACACCTACGGTGTAATAATGAGTTGTATCTTGGAACTTGAAGATGATATATTGCAAATATTTTAAAAAAATGTGACCCTTCACATGACATGAAGGTAATATATGTTTCATGTCTATACTTTTCACATATTGAAAATTGTTAGCTAATTTATTTCAACTTGCTAACGACAAGTGTTAACTATATAGCTTTGTAAATTCCTTTAATGCTTTAACCAATAGCTTCTTAGTTATTTTTATTCAACTTTATCAAAAAGGTTGTACATCAAAACTCAAAAAAATTCAAGTATCTTATTAGTGAGCATGTGCTTAAATTAAAAACTATTATTACAAATATGTCACATCTCGTACACCATAGTCAATTGGATGATATTTTTCAATACAAGTTTACTTCAACCTATCAAAGATAAATAGATGTTTCACACATACCAATATTTAAATTAAAAATATCGATAGCTTATAAGCTATGAGATCAAGATCCTCATAGAAAACATGCTTTAACATGGGACTACTATCTTACATGTAGTGGCTCAAAAAATATCAAAGTAAAACACTACTCAAGGCTAATGCTAATGACACATCTACTTTTCAAACTAATAATGAGAAAAAAATAAAATCAATATGGTAGCATAACCCTATAACGTGTTTGTCCTATCTTTTGAGAGTGAATATAGTTCATATGTTTATTAGAGAGTCCTCAAAAGTGTTAAAAGGTTTTTATATGCAACATGATACTTTTATCTCATCAACATTAAATATTGACTTATTGTTGTATGAACTATTTTAAATAAATACAGTCACACACAAAGATAGTAGGTGTGTGTGAGGTAGGCACAAAGGGGTGTGTACCAGGAAGAATAGAAAATGTGCAAAGGATCGAGCCTAGACATGGACTATCCTAGAGTTAGCCAATTTTGGGATCACGGGTTAAAAATAGACGATGCCGAGTTTGATTACCGATTAAGAAATGTTCCAAATCTAGAGAAAAGTGTGGAAGCTTGGTGGTAAAGAAAGAGTTATTTTAGGATAAAGCACATGAGAGATGGAGATCAAAAGTCATACATGTATCACAATAATAATATGATTAAAACAAATGTTATTTATAGATTAATCTATTGTTAGGATTAACATGCATGCTCTGTAGTTTCTTTTATATGTACGCATGCCTATTATTGGAGCATGATTACTATTTTGAGATGCATGGGAAGTGAAGGGAAAGTCCCAACCCCTATAAATATGTATTGATCCGTGTAAATTTAGACACCATGTATTAGATCAAATCTATAGTAGAGTTATGTTGCTCTAATGAACCGACACACTGGAATCTCTCGGTGATTATTGTTATGTATTCAACTTCTGTTATGTAATATTTTGAGTATTAATGGATAATTGTGGATGAAATTTGGTAATTGATATATTTGAGTATGGAGACTACATAATACAATTGATCTTAGTAATTTTTTGATATGTTATGTTTCTTTATTACATGTGTTTCCTTATGACATCTGTAATGGTTTATATCCGAATATATGTTGGATAATGGAAATCATGAACATGCATGTTAAGATATTGATAAGATAACACAAAGGAATGACCAGTTAGCTTCATGCACTTCGGTGAGTGCTCACTTTATCTGGATGAAATGCCAACGTGCATAGAAATTAAGTACATAAAACAAGACTACATTTTGGTTCCATTCCTGGGACCTATTTTCAAGATGTTTTTCAGGATGTTGTTTGTAAATGGCATATCGATTGAATCTGGAGAGTATTGAAGGATGGATAAACAAAAGACAAGACAAGTTTGTGTAGAGATATATCACTAGAACTGATTTTGATGCACACAAATGGGTGGAAGAAAATATGTATGATGTGATTTATGAGATGTTTTTCATATTTTTTCTAGTAGAGTTATATGACTGGATATTAGCATATGTGATAGGGAAGTGCTGGAGTTATAGGTGAGACCTTGGACAGAGAAAAACTACCAAACTCTTATTAATGCTGATTTAGAGTGGAATAGAGTCTGTAGATCGTTGGTGGGCTAGAGTATTGTGTAATTATATTTTAGATTACGTTATCTCCATGTATATGTGTCCCGAAGAAACCAAGTTCCATTTCTTATGTGAACCCAAATGATATTACTTATGCACTATACCTTTATCAATCAAGATCTTGATGATAGAGCTAGATTTAGAGCACCTCCCTATGGCTAACTAAACTCCCATTGCGCGCAGGGTAGGAGAAAGTGTAGTGAAGATGGAGGACCTAGTGGTAAAATTGGAGAGAGAGGAAATATGGCTTAGATATAATGAAGTGTAGGAAAGGGAGATAGAAAGAGAAGTTGCAGAGTCGATGGTGTTGAGGGAAGAGATGGCTCGTGAAGGATTTGAAGTTCTCGTGGAAGACGAGGAGCCACAACATCTAGTTCTCCCAACATTAGGTAAGTGTAGTAGAGAATCCCTTTGGCTTTAGATGAGAGAACGTCTAAGGAAGCAATATTGAGGACCGCAGTGTGCATCTGATCCCACCTAGCAACCTAGCCCTTGTGCATGGTGTTCTAGTTCCAGAAGTAGTCATTGAGAAGTAGGATAGTGCAAGTAAGAAAACAGAGACAAGTAGGTATTGGTTTGTGTTACATTCAAGAGATAGAGTTAATAGTGCACCCATGGAAACATAGTCAACATCATTGTTTGGAGGTCTGATTAGAGGAATATTTTCTGGCGTGTCATCAAGACAAAGTGTGGGCACACATAACATTGGGAATATGTTTGGAAGTACTAAAACTTCACAAACTATTGGAGTTTAGTTTATTACTACAGTTGGGAAGCATGGAAGTACATCCATTGTCTGGTGCCTACTATAGGAGGGTTAGGTGGATCAGGAGGATCAGGATCAAGCGGATCAGGTGGTTCTGGAGGTGGAGGAAATACTAGTGGTGGTTTTGGTTCTAGATTTGGAGGATAAGACCCACATCCCCATTAACCCCCACATCAACCTCAACAAGTGTATTATGAGATGTCTCTCCACTTACCAGAATATAGAGGAATTGAAGATGTAGTAGAGCATGTGCACAAGTGTGAGCTACTATGATGCACCAAAGGGATTATAACTTCAAATAGAAAAGCAAGTCACTTTGTTACTCTTCTTCAAGGAACGTGCATAATTGTTATAAAAAGTATGATCTATGTTAGAATGCGGTGGATTATGATGCTATTTGTTTTACGTTTCTAAAAAAGTATCAGTGCACTCAAGCACATTAAGAAAGGATTATCTAAAAGCGTAAGGGAATATGACCTGTGCTTTAAAACTTTACTATCAAAGTTATCCTATGACATACATCCGAGTCAAAATGCACAATGGTTTGTTGGTGGGTTGTTGACTCCTTTCAGACGAGCACTATTTCATAAGACTTCTATGGACCTAGGTGAGCATTTGGAAACCACTCTGTATTGAGGTTTTGGAAGCATTGATACTAGAGTAAGCCTATTTTTAGAGGCATAGATCACATCCACGAGGAAGCAACTATAAAAAATTTCTGCTAATTGAGCTCATGAGATGGGTAGTGGAATGTAGTGTACATATTGTGAAGGGTAAAGACATACTAAAGAGAATTTCCCACATAGGTCGGTGTGCACACTCGTTATTTTATTGTGAAGTCTCATGTCACCTAAATCTTGATGTTCGAGATTGTTCATTATTATGGCATGCACTTACAAAGAAGGTGTCCACGTATTGCAAGATTTAGAAATCCCACACTCATGAAATCAATGACTTTAAGCTGATTGATCACATTCATGAAGCCATTGAGACAAGAGTGTGCCATACGAGTGTGGTTAGTAGATCTAAGGAGCATGAAGTCCATAACTATGAAGGATAAAGAGGCCAAGGTCGCGGTGGTGGTAGAGGCAGGTTTATAAGAGGAAATTATTATACTTGTGGATCTCTTGATCATTATCGCGTGAGTGCCCTCGAATATAACTTTCTGATGGTGCGAAAGCCAAACAAGTTGGAAGATTATCTAAAGCTATATGAGCACATGTGCAAGACTCATAAGAAGGAAAAGGGCTTCTAATCAATGGATGCCAAAGAAGACCCCTAATCCTGAGTTATAGATTGTGATGGTGACTATGTACGTTGAGGCTGCACGTAAATCCAAGATGTTGAAGGCTAAGCCACTTATTACAAGGGAAGAAGTAATACATGCCAAGTATCCGATGTTGTGCACATGAAGGAGTTTATCAGGATACCATGAAAGTTATTTAGGTGTTGCGGGGAAATACAATGTTTAAAGGAACAAATGCGTGACAGGATCATGCAAGGAAGGTTGAAATCTCGTAGAAGGATGTGGATGAATTGAAAGAGGTGTGTAAGATGTTGTGATAGGAGAACATCATTCCATTATTAGGGGAGTGGTTGTGAGAAAAGGTACCACGCATTGGGACTGAGCACAAAAGACAGATACTTCATGTAAATATACCACCTCAGAATCATGAATTTGACAAAGAGATTACACTTGATGCAATAATTGATGGTTGGTTATTTGGAATATTATGATTGATACTTGGTGTGGAAGTGAATGTGATAACTTTGGATGCTTGGAATTAGATGGGTAGACCAACATTGCAACCATGCTCAGATATAATTTATATGGAAAATAGAACTAGGTCATGCCTATTGGGTTACTGAAGGATGCATCTATTGCTATTAAAGGAGCCAAGTTTTTGGAGACTTTGAGGTATTGAACTTGCTGAAATAGAAAACTTCCCAACATTACTTGGGAGACATTGATGCTATGCAAACAAAGCATATTTTATTTTTGATAAGAAGTATATTGGATTTGAGAATGACAAGGAGTGCGTGATTATATCTCTCTATGAAAAGAAGGACAAGCCCTATGTTAATCCATTGAGCTTAAAAGAGATTAACAAAATATATGCACACTCATTGCATGATCTAAAACATTTAGAACCATCCAAAGAAGGTGTAATTCATTTGGAAGACGTGCGATCGAGTGACACTATGAGTGTTAATTTTGATAGTGGGATCATGGAACATATGAAATGATTAGGAGCAAATTGAAAAGACAAGTCACCATGATGATTAGACCACGCATGGTGAGGCGGTTGGGATTTAATAGGGTACCAACATACACTTCTGAGGGAAACCTTGATGTTTTTCTCGTGCACCATGGAAGCCCAATGGAAGAATGAAGGTGACTAAAGAAATATTCTATTATATACTCTATATGGAACAACAACGCATTGGTGGGATACACACAGAGGAAAATTACTCAAATGGTGAGAAGTGAGAATATCCTTTTATATTAGGATCATAAGGAGAAATTTTCCTTCTCGGATATGTGAATTTCATGGAAATTCATTTGCCTCTCATCACATCCATGAGTGTGAGAGATCTTGGTCGTAGGGCAGGGAGGCTTTACCACCATCACTCTGGGTACATAAGTTCTACTCCACCTTATGTGGTTACGCATGCACATGGTATGTCCATGTAGAGTTAAAAAGGGAGACTACTAATTGGCAAGAGATGACCTCAAGTATGATTCATACTTTTGATTATTTTTGTACTAAACCTTTAGTCAATGAAGCACTACAAATTATGAAACATTGGGAGATAATGTGAAGGCTGAAGAGATAATGTTGGAACTATTTGGAGAACCTGATCTTGAGGTGCGCCTGGATCTTGAGGAAACAGATGAAGAAGAGATGGTATGCACCTGAAGGAAAAAGAAAAGGGAAAACTTGTGTACATGATCGATGATGAGGAAGTAGATACATTGGATGTTAACCACATTGAAGGTATGTGTGAATAATGGACATAAAAGATGAGAAATCTCACACATATCACACCCCTATGAAGACAAATAAGGTTAGTATTATTACATATATAGAGCCTAAGGAGTCAATTATTGGTGAATGATGGTCTAAGCAAGAGGTGGCAAAGATTGTTGAATTATTGCGTGACTTTAAGGACTTATTTTTCATGGGGATATCATGAGTTAAAGGGAGTACACCTTCTTTAGGTGAGATGAAAATAAAACTTAAAGAAGGTGCACACCTAATTAGGAAGATTCCGTCCATGATGAATCCTAACCTACGCATGAAGGTCAATGAAGAAATCGATAATATGCTCAAATCTGGTATAATCAAGCCTATCAAGGAATCTGAATGGGTTATCCCCGCGATAATAAGCATTAAGAAGGATTAGAGGATACATATCTGTGTGGAATATCATGAACTTAATCTTGTATGTGTTAAGGATAAGATTTTTTTGGACTATGTGTTTTTGAATTCATGTTACCATCCCTACGTGATTGTGCACACATGAGGACTAATCGATGAGAAATTTGTGGAAGAGTGCATTGATAAACTAATGTAGTTAGAGGAGCGGCGTGGCACTACATGTTGGATTTAGAAGACCGATAAGGTGAAACATAAAGTATGACATGATATGAAAATTAGGAACAAGATATTTGAGGTTGGGAAGATGGTTCTTCTATATGATTCAAAGTTTGCATGCCACCCAGGGAAATTGAAATTGCATTGGTTGGGAGCTTTTGTAGTAACAAAGATACTTTAGTCGCACTTTTTAGTTGCGAGGCTCTAGATTACACTTTATTACTTGATTGATTTAATGAGAGTAGGGTGAATCCATATTATAAATTAAGATTCTTAGTGTTTGTAATAAGGTAGTATTGCCACTTAGATTAGATTTCCATTTTATGTGTTTCCTGTCATCATTGCTATGCTTTTTCATTTTAGTTCTATGTTTTTTTGTAATAAGTGTGCTCGTGCGCATGAGCTGATTACTATTTATTAAATTCATGTGTAAATAACCACACATAATTTTATTGTGGGGTGGATCAAGTATAACACAATAATTTTTGGCTTCCATTTTGGTATAGGTTGGCTCATCTAAGGATGTTTCTGAGAGATTGGTGTGAGAGAAAAAGGTGTTACAGTGTGTGATATAGATGAAGGTACTCAGAAGAAAATTACTCAGATTGAAGACCACATGCTGGGAATGATCACAAATATTAATGCAAGGTAGGTAGTGACATGATAAGCTACTTGGTATATGGCGCATGGATTATGTACTTTGGCATAGGGAGGCATGCGAGAGGATGTCTCGGCTTGTGAAGTAGTAAATTGTGCCGAAAGGTTATGAGTGCAATGCGAGTAGAAGTTGTCGAAGAAATAAAAAAGCACTAAATTTACTTTATTAATAAAGTGAATTAATAGTTTGGGTTAAGAGAAAATAAAGTCGGTGAAAAAGTATAAAAAGGGGCAAGTTGTAGTCATTTGCTACCTTGCATTTGAAGAGAACTTGGAGAAAAATAGCTATCAAGCAGCTTTGGGGAGAAAGAGTGAAAGGAGTGAAGAGCAATCTAGAGCATCATGTGAAGATGTGTGTGGATCCTTAGAGGAAGACAAGTTGAAACCAATAGTCAGGGCATGAGAAGGAGAGTTTGCGAGTGATTTGAACAACTATGGATTCACAACGCATGTATAGTGAAGGAAGTGGCATAATAGAGTAACTAAGACATGAATTTTAGGGAATGAAACTGAAAGGAAGGAAACACCAAACAAAGAGGGATGAGGTAAAAGTGGAGGAACCCTTAGAATAAATTTATTCAGAAGTATAATACCCAATCGAGTGCTTAGGGTTAAAATATGGAAGTCTAAATTCCCTAAGTGTAAAATTAGCGAGTATAATCACAGAGCATCGAAGCATGAGAAGATTTTGAAGGAGGATTTAGAGAGAGAGAGAGTCTTCAGTGGATAGACAAGGAAGGTAATATGCTAGTGGATGAATCCATCTAAGGGAATTTCGAGAAAGTGGGAGTTTTTAGCTGTTTGAACTTCTTTTCTTTGTGAAACCCGTGCATTTGTAATGGTGGTTGTTATCCACCTCACCCCGTGGTTGAATTGATAACATACATCGAATTCTCAAGTTTTAGGCAAAAACATGTTTCTAGGGCCCCTTCAAAAATTTTCTAACTCTCCTGGTCTAGGTTGAAAAGAACAAGAGAAAAATGCAAGAAAGTTGCAGAAAATAAGCTTGGGCCAAAAAAATTGTGAAAATCGGCTAAGTCCTAGTCCTGGGACAATGGGACATTTGAGACGAAAAGGCGCGGTTTGGCCAAACGCCTCCAGCAGCCCGCAGCAAAGCAAAGGGACATCTGGGACAAATGGATGCGAAATGCCCGAATCGGCCGAAAGAAAGAAAATTTGTCCAAGTCCTTCACCGAGAGCAAGCGAGACAAGAGTACGCGGAAGACCCGAACCGGCCGGTTCGGCCGAAACAGGAAACTTTCGCACTGGGACATCTGGGCCGTGAGTGCGCGGAGGACGCGAACCAGCCGGTTCGGCCGAAACGAAAATTTTAGCACAAGGACAAGTGGGACAAAGGGACGCGTGGGACGCGGATAGCCGAAGGAGCCGAAAGCCAATCAGATAACGCCACGTGTCACTGGCAGAAAGGGGACGTGGAAGCCCATTTCGGGCGAACCGGAAGAATTTGTCCCAGATAGCACTGGGACATCCGGGACAAAAAGACGCGGTGGACGCGAAAATCGGCAGGCTCGTGGACGAATCACAGCATGACACGTGTCGTCAAGGAAAAAGGTCCAAAAAGTCAAAGGGGCGAGTTTTCGAGCACTGATCCAAACCAATGAAATAGTGCCACGTGTCCAAGTTTAAGGGGCCCACAAGAAAAACCCATGAAAAGGTGGAGAGAGGGAATTGCCCGCGAATGAATCAGCACGTGCCACGTGTCATCCAGTGGCGTAACGTGGAAGAAATTTAAAAATCCGTTTTCACCTGTTTTGTGCCCTAAATCTTCAGACCTTTATATCTTTCGATCCAGAGCTCGGATTTGCATGTTCTTTATATCAATGGAAAGATGTTGAAATTCTCTACATGATTTTGGGATTAATCTTACATTTTGGTGCAGTTTGGAGGGAGAAAACTAAGAAAACGTCTCTGATGTGTGGTGATAGACAGAAGTAATGCTTCAACAACCAACTTTAATGCAGCAGAGATAGCTCATTGTTTCTACTAGATAGCCCTTGCTGCTCGCCAGATCCACATCGCTTCGCCATAATGAGATGATTTAAAATATGACCTGGGAGTGGTTGGGGTAGATTCGAATTTCTTCTCTCTTCCCTCTCTCATTCTTCCTATATATTGTAAAGAGGAGCTTCTTTCAAAAGAGAGACATTACAAGTTGTTCATCTTTTCTGCTCTGCCCTCCCTTCTTTTACTCTCCAGGGTTAAAAATGGAGTTCAAACCTCCTCCCTTGCTCTGTAATGGTGTTTTTGCCTTTTACTATTGAAATGATGTTCTGTGCAAACTTCTGGAGCAAAAAACATGTTTTGTGATGCATCTGTCCATCCTTGCTCGTTTTTGCTTGTTTTCTTCTTGCCTCTCTTCATTACAGGTATTTGTGCATGTTTGAATGTTCATTGTAGGTTTGGAGCTGTGTTCATGGAGTTTTGGGACATTTTCTGTGTGAAATCTATCCTTGGGCCTGTGATGCGTCTGTCCATCCTTCCCATTGCTCACCTCTCTCTGTTCCATGGCAGTTTTGATAGATGTTCAACATTCTCCTTCTCTGGTGTATCACCGTTTTAGTGTAGGCTTTTGCTGTTTTCCCCTTTTCTCTCTCTCTCTGTCCCCTTGGCACGGTTAGATTAGGATTAGATTAGCTTGCCTGCACTGGAATAGCTTGTGGCAGGTAGTTTAGGAGCAGGAACCAGCCTTCTCTGGAGATTCCTTTCTCATTTCTGCAAGTCCCACACTTGGAGAAAGGTTTCAATGTTGTGCAATCACACTGGATGCCTGAAGATCAACTTAGAAACCTGATTTGCATCCGAGGGTGTCTTGTGAGTCCGCAAAAATAGTGGCTTATGTCCAGGGTACATGAAGACTTCTTCTACTTCGTTGGTCAAAGGATGCGGATCATGAATCAATTGATTGAGCATGTTACAAGGATGAAAAGTAAAAGAGAGGACATGGGGATGGATCTTTGCGCCAATCCGAAGATAGATGAGTTAGTTGTAGCTTTGAATTATGAGAAGGGATGCATGCAATGAATATTGATAAGCTTGATGATCTTGTAACTAGGGTTATAGCCAGGCTAGTTAGCTACAAGATAGACACCTCAGAAAGGTGAACAAATGTAAAGAAGAGATTCATTTACATTACGCACCAAATGGTGAAAAAATCTCACTATAACATTGTGCAATTAGGTGATGAGGGAATCATTAAAGAGGCAAGGCTGCAAAATGATGAAGGGGAAAAGATAACTTGGGGCTTGATCCTTCTCCTAATTGTTATTTGGGAGATTGGAGTACCTAATGGGCTAGATGTCGACATGTGGGTATACCCACCTATAAAAAAATATCTTACAGTTCAATTTTCTGGGTGTACTTATGATGACATGATTACAAGTGCATACAAGTCAAAGATCAACAAATGGTACGATAATTTGAGGGGATATTTCAAGAACAAATTGTGCATTCTGTGTGAATTTCCCACAAAAGTTGGGAGCCGGTGAACTTCGCAGAATGCAAAGCATTATAGCCTTGCATGCTTTAGGATGGAAAATGGGGAGATGGGCCCTTGGTGCAAGCTACCCTTTGCATTCACTGCTTGGTACCTCAAGTAATTTGTAAACAAGATAAAATACGCACAAAGTTTACTCTGGATGCTTTGATAAAATTGATTCGGACTTTCATATTTTACACATGACCTACATATATGACTCAAGGTCTTTGTAATTAGAGATGGTAGGGCCAAAAATGCTAGATTTACACCCCTAGATGAATGTGACCATCATGGGACTGATCTATAGAGTATTTGTGTAATTGAGGATGAAGACACAAGGTGAAATTGAGATAGAAGTTACAAATTCCACATTTCTACATCTTGGAAGAACAATGGTGCCACCAGTAAAGAGAATTCATGAAGAGAGTCCCGTGAAAATAGAAGGGGATGAAGAAGAAGTAAAACTTGATCACTCGTGGTGAAAAAAATATGTATTATACAAGGAGGAATGGTGGTGGCACTGGGACCTCACATCATGGTAGAATGAAAAAGATAAATTCAAATATTGAGGAGCGACAATTATCTAGTGTTTAGAGATAGATTTGGAGTCATATTTGGAGAAGAAGGGGGAAACCTTGCACTAAGAGCTTAAGTAGAATGGGTAGAATAGTTAGCATAAAAGAATGTTCTAGAAGAAAAAATACATGAAATAGTGGGAGAGGGAAATAAGAGTCCACTTAAGGACGAGATGCCTATATAGGAGGAGACAGATGATGGAAAAGAGACTTATGACACTTATGTCATCAAGGAAGAAAAAGGCCCAGGAGTGGGTATGAGCACATGCACCTCGCCCCAAATAAATAGAGGAAAAATATGAAGGTGTAGAGGAAGAGATAGATGCCCCACTCACTGTATATGGACTTTGTAGATGACCCTAAAAAGATATTAAGGAACGTTTCCAGAGAAAAGTGCTGAATGAGAAATTGTATGCATGAGAGTTGATGGAAAAGGTTAGAGGAGTGTCACACATAAGAGATATGTTGAGTTGGAACTTGCATAATCATGCTGAGGAACTTGATTTCGAGGTGAGTAATCACTCCATTAGTGTTATTACATTGAAGAATGAGCCGGGAAAAGTATAAGGAATTTGACCCCAATCACTGACAGTGAACAAATGTGCAACACGTTAAATAAATTGGCCACGAGGTAAGATGTAGAAACATTGATATAAGCATCACTATGAAAAATTTGTTAGTAGATAAAAAGGAAAAAGAGCGCAAGGTCAAGGGATTGAAGAAGGACCTCTAGGGTGAACAAAAAGAACTAAGAAAGCATATGACATGATCAACACCTTAGTCAAATAAATTTTGGGACAGCCCAACTTTGGTAAGACAAGCTCGATGTGAATAAAATGATGAAATGAAGTACTTTGAAGACTTGGTTTGTATGCTTCTAACAAATATAAAGACTAGTGCGAGACCTACTGTAGTAGAGATTGCAAAGGAAAAGGAAGCTAATAAGGTTGATGTTAAGACCATAATTAATGAGCTTGAAGATTTGTTTGTGCGGCTCAAGGAAGTAAGTGGGAATGCTAATGTAGCATTTAAAATATGTCAAAAGTGCGAGCCTATTATTGACACGTAACTAGTTGATGAAGAATTAGTGCTCAAAACCATCCACGAGAAGACACCCATTGATAAGATAGAGTGCATAAAGGTGATGGATGAAGTGGAAAAGAAAAAGAATTGATCAAGGCCAAGAAAGATAAACTAGAGTTGTGGATAGGATACTTCCAAAATATGGTACTAGAATACATGAATATAGTTGAGGGGGTGGTTGTAGAGTTAAAAATGGTTAACCAAGAGTCAAGAGTAGGGTTGAAGAGTTGGTGCCCAACCAAGTACTAGAAATTGTATAGGTAATACACAGGAAGGATTTGGTAGAAATTGAGGAATGGAAGAAGGATGAGAGTGAGATAGATGTTGAGTTCCCAAATCTCTTTTGATAGCCTTCAACCCGATCTAATTTTGAGTTAGGCGAGGAGAATAATATTTGGGCATTGAATTATTCTTATTGTTCACTTATGATTTTGGATACTAATACATTTCCGAGGATGAAAATCTTGTTTAGTGTGGGGTAATGTTGCATTTCTCATTTTAACTAACTATAGGCCACATGTGAGGTAGGTGTTAAGGAGCACACCGGAAGAAAATACAATGCGTGAAGTATCACACCTAGATAGAGACTATCTCAGACTTAGCCAATTTTGGGATCAGGGCTAAAAATAGATGACTCCGAGTTTGAGTACCGATCAAGAAATGTTCCATATCTAGAGAAAAACATGGAAGGTTAGCGATAAACTTTTTTATTTTGGGATAAAGCACATGAGATATGGATATCAAGGGTCATGCATGGATCACACTAATAATAGGATTAAAACAAAGGTTATTTATAGATTAATCTATTATTAGGCTTAACATGCATGCTTTGTAGTTGTTTTTGTATGTATGCATGGCTATTATTAGAGCATGCAATCTATTTTGAGATGCATGGGTGGTGAAGGGAAATTCCCCACCCCTATAAATATGTATTGGTCTACATAGTTTTGGACACCAAGTATTGGACCAAATGTATTGTAGAGTTATGTTGCTCTGATGAACTGACGCGCATGACTCTCTGGTGATTATTGTTATGTATTCAACTTCTATTATGTAATATTTTGAGTATTAATGGATAATTGTGGATGGATTTTGGTAATTGATATATTTGAGTATGGAGACCACATAGTACAATTGATCTTAGTAATGGTTTGATATGTTATGTTTCTTTATTAAATGTGTTTCCTTATGACATTTGCAATGGTTTATATCTAAATGTATGATGGATAATGGTAATCATGAACATGCATGATAACATACTAACAAGAAAACACAAAGGAGGGACCTGGTAGGATTCACACACTTTAGGTAAGCAATTAGTTCTGTCTGAATGGAACTCCAATGAACCTAGGCAATTGATTACAAAAAACAAGACTACACTCATCTAGGCCTCTAACTAAGAACCACTACGAGAATTCATATTGTAAGTATCATTTAGTTTTGATATATTATACAATAATATTATTTATATTTTAAATAATATTAAGGACAACACTATTTAATTATATGGTCACCATAAGTTATATTAAATGAATTAGTCATATAACATAATCAATTCTTATGTAGACACCTTAATGTTTTAATTAGGTATTTGAAACCATTGATTTGGATTATATCCCTTAGTCAAGACTTATGTGTATAAATGGATCTAAAACACACTATTTAATTATTTCTTAAGGATTGAAAACATTTTGTAATCTCACATTCCATTACTTTATAAGTACTCATAAATATCCTACAACTCCCATTAGGAACTTATAAACCTTCAATTATAGTTTTATCCCTCCTAGAGACTATTATAAGTATAAGCACCTATTATCGATACCCTACATTGTTTATCCAAACTCATAGTTTCATTCAAAATATTAAAACATGTCTTTATATTCCTAAACCATGTCAATACCCTTGTTAAATCACATTTTACATGAAATAAATATATATTTCACTCACCGTAAATGACTTAAACCAACCACTCAAAACTCATCCTAACCCATTTTCACTCGACTTTATAACCCCCAACTCCCTCAAAATAGTTCTTAACCATCTTCACTTCTCCCCATACCCGAATCAACCCATTCGAATGTGGTTGAAACCACTTACAAGTGGGGTTCCCACTTTTTTGATCGCTAGGAATTCTAACGAATCACTGGTGATTATTTAAAAAATGTCAAACTTCCATAAACATGATCCTTAGGCATTATAATGAATCTCTATTACTCTATAGACTTAGATTACTGTATTTCATGCATCATGGAACCCTCATCATCCCTTCCAAATCCTTGGAATATTTACAAACTCTTTGAGATTCCCACCACATTGTGTTCTAACATTTCTCAGCAAAGGTAAGATTATGACTTCTATTTTCATATTCACTTGTCAATAAGTCATATTAAAGACCACATCAATATATAAATCACATGTTTCATATCCAATTTGTATCCTATTTAGAAATCAACCTTGTTCACAATAATTGCCAATGATTCATCGAATAACTAGAAACCACATCAAATAGTTAGCGATCACTATCTTTTAATCACATTCCTCATATTTACAATCAATATATCAACCTATTTTCTATTTGATCTACCTATTTTGAAGTTATTTGTTTCTATAGATTACTATACCAAGTCAGGCACATCCAATTACAAGCATATATGACCTTCTTATCATCCAAAAACCTTTTCTAGGATAAATTCAACATTACACACAAGTGAGACTTTGTGCCATCTCTTTGACTCTAGACGCCAATGACATCGAAGATCAAATTGAATTCATACAAGAATAATGAGACATTGCTTTGAACAAGATTTTTTTGAGTATTTTAAGGAGTTAAAGCTTGTCATAGCCTTTTCTTCTGCTTCTTATCAAGTGGAACATGATATCTCTATCCCTTTGGAGTTCTAATCACCCTCTTATTGTCAATTATTTTACTATCATTATAACTTAATTGTAAAATGAATTGACTATTGACCTAGATTATTGGTTCCTATTATCACCAAATCACAACACCCTTCGAATGATCAAGTGATGAATAGGGAATTTGATGTGATTGGGTAACATGAGATAACCTCTCAAATCGTGGGAATTTTGGCTTGAGGTGAACCTCCTGGAGAAGGATGACTTCCTCTTCATAAAATATGAACTACACTACTCCTAATGTAATAAAAACAACTAACTAGACCTATACTAACATTTCTAGGGGATTAGGGAGAGATATTTGTAAGAAATAAAACCTACACTAGGAAGTGGTGATGCACCAAGAAAGGGTTTTTCTAGACAAGTTTTCTATCTTCCAGTGAAGAAGGATGAAAATGAGAAGGATGAACAAGCACCACAACCCAACTGCATACATAACTTCACTCCCAAATAAACACAATAACTCCCAAAACCTATAATGGAAACTTGAAGTTGCATAGTATACCTATAAGCATGAGAAAGGAAAAAGAAGTATAAAAATAATGAAAGGACCGATAATTAGTCATAGAACATAATTTCTATTACTTCATCACATGCACAATGCATCATTATAGTAGGAAGAGGCAATGGTTGCCATTACAATCTTTAGAAGAAAGGCTTGAGAGTTCCCAAATCTACAACAGCTTAGCTTGTGAAAAGAGAGAGGAATTAGAAAATGTCTAACCCCTTGAAATGAGTTTCCCATTTACATTTATAGAAAATCCAAGCTAGTGAGAGAAAGGAGGAGAAATCCTAAATCTTGGGAAAAATTATAACAGTAATGGCCTACATGCTTAATTACATCATTAATTGCACCTAGGAAGAACATTCACCCATCATGCCCCCATAAATTCAAAAAATTGAATTTATCCACATTTAAATAAAAATAATATTTCTACTAAAATGCTAAGGCATTCCGGCCTTTTGAGGGGACCCAAAAGGTTTAACTTGCTTTTGGGGGTTTTAACTTGATTGGCCAAATAGCTCACCAACCAACTTGGTAAGCTGGTTGGGGAACTCCTTGCTTTGAATGGAGTGGAGGTATCCTTATATTCTCCGTCAAGTCATTTTGTTAGCCGCTTCATGTCGACTTATCACTCCCAACTTTGACCTCCACACTAACTCGGATGACTTGATATTCTTCTTCTTCCTCATGAGTTGCCACATGACTGTATTGACTCGATATGCTCTTTATATGTCCTTTGAGTCGCTAACACATTCTCAATTTAAATAGGTAACTCACCTTATGTTATCAGGCCCATTCGGTCATCACGTTGGACCCCTTTAACTTGGCATGGTTTTCCACTTTCAAGTTTAAGTTTCCAACTTCCCTCTAATGTCGAAGGATAGCTCCAAGTGTACATCATCAAGCATGTTGGGAACCTAACCTCCATGTTTTGCATTGAATGATGCTTTTGATCCCGAGGTAGGCTCATTAGATTATTTGAAAGATGTTTCATACTCACCCAATGATTGAGCATCTTGACACCCAATTCAATCTCTCGACACCCAATTCAGTCTCTTGATGACACTTGTTCCACCAGCTTCGCATTAATGGCCTACGGACTCAGCTTCAGACTTGCCTTGGCTTCCTCTAGCAACATCTACATAACGCCCTTGAGTGACACCCCCCACCATTTTCCGAGATAGGTGGTTGATTCAACATTTTCCATGAGACTCGGCCAAATTGAAGACTTAATCCCCATTGACTTGATGTATAGCTTGAAAATATCCCTAAATTATCTCTCTCGGACCCTAAAGTATGATCACACTTGTCATGCCAAGCTTGGCATGGTTTCCTCAACACAATAGTCCGATAGTCCAAAATGGTGGATTTCATACTTTGGATGACATTCCACCCATAACCAACTTTACTATATGACTCACGATCTCCAATTTTTTTCTACTAGTTCACTATGTACTTCATGAGCTTTCCACCGAGTTACCTTGAGCTCACCATTTTTTCCAACTCAAACTCAGCTCGCCTTGTCTCGCTTGACTTTCCTTATTTTCTCGGCTCCTTATCTACTCGAGCTTAGCTTCATGTTACATCAAGCTAACAACATGCTCACATTTCCGAGTTGTTTCACTTTTGATGTGACCAAGCTCATCTATTTCAATACATGCCCAAACTTCAACCTTTAATCATTTCTACTTATTCTCCAAGATCTCTGAGTGTAATCCATTTGAGCCCTATGCCATGTAATGAGCTCCACTCATCTCAAAATCACTCGATCGGACTCTACTCCAAAAGCACATATTCGTTGAGTGGCTTGGCCTCAACTTGACCCCCACTCGAGTCATATCCTTCTCATCACTCCACTTAAAACTACATGGACTCACCATTGGTTTTATCTCGATTGACTTAAAGATGCATCCTTACCTTGTATTATGCCGAGCCATTCACTAGTGATCTCATTGTGTTCGGTAGCCTTCACCACCTCTATTTCTTCTTGAACTTGTGCATGACTTGGGTCACTTCTTTGTTCCTTAGCCAAGCCAAACTCGGTATACAAACTCCTGAGCTCATATTCAAATTGTTATTCTTAAGATCCCCTTGCTCTCATTGTGAACACCTCATTGTTTACCCATGCATGGTCATGGACAACTCGTGTTCTTGATGATTCAATGAACTCACTCGCACCTCGTAACTTCTCTACATGACCAAATGAGCTATTCAAATATCCTCTATTCATAGTCCGAGCCATGGATTCAATTCTAAACTATTTGCATTTACCTCTTGTGATCCATCCCCATCATCTTATAGCCAAACCGATTCACCTAAGTGCTCATCATCCTAGCTCATTAAGCCATGCATGAGCTCACCCAAGATATTAGAACAACTCGGCCAATTTCCACATTTTTCTCAATATTTCCTTCCAAGTTATTCTTGCTATGTCTTGAATCAGTTCAAACTTGCCTCAAGTCCCTTCTTTTTTTACAAGCTCCCTTGAGTTTAATCCACCCGGTTTTTCACTTTGTGATGACTCGCTAAGCCTAAAACAACTTGACCGATTTACTTAAACCCTACAATATTCCTTCTTCCAAGCTTCAAACTTATAGTCATGATCCAAATAATACTCATGAACCGAGTTGATTTATCTTTAGTATGAATCCCTCAAGGCCTTCATTCATGTTTCATTCTATGATGAGCTAAGCTATGTTGCTTGTCAAAACCTCATGAGTGCTCTACACCCGACGACTTGACCACTCGGCCCTAGCCTTATCTCATTCAAACATGTTTTCATTGTGATCTTTAACACACCAAAGCCCAAGTTAGCTCCATGATCCTACCAAAAATAATGCTCTTAAAGATCGATCTCCAAATCTATGACGATTCACCTAAGCCATATTGAGATTTCCGCCTTGTTACGACACTCTGTGAGTCATTTCCTCACCGACTCGAGTCTCTAATACTTGAGCTTCGAGTCCATGCCACCAACATGGCTCAATTCACCAAATTCAATGCGATCTTGCTAAAATGAACTTGATTCATACTATTATAACTTATACATTTATTTTGGCTCACTCAAGCTATTTAGAAGGCTTCCTTTAGTATGCACAATGTGAGCTTGTTGAGCGGATCACTAAGTCGCTCGGTGACTTGTTTACGCTTGAGCCACATTGTGGTTGTTTTTGCACTCTTTCAACCTCTATACTAACCCTTTGAAATTTTTTGTAATTTTTCTCAAATTAAGAAGGCCATACAGATCGAGTAGAGTACCTTCAGTTCAATCCTTACTCTTTCCATTTCCAATTGATTTTTAAGAAATGAGGCCCTGTAGAGGTAATTTCTTAGTTCCAAACAACCCTTGAGCCTCCAAAACTTGAAAATTGAGGAAAATAATCCAATAAGATCCTAAACCCACCCATGATACCGTAATTCTCCTTAAATGCAAAATTTACTTGAAATGACCTGAAATAATTGTGAAGGACTTTTCCACCCTAGGGTCAAATAGGCCCCTGTTGTCTAATTTTTCCCCAAGGGGAAAAATTGGATAACATTTTTGGTGACCTCTCGGGGATGATTTCTTGCTAAGAAGTAGTCCAAAGAGCCTTAAACCATCCATTTGTCATGGAGTCAATGTTGGCATCCCAAAATTGATCTCGATCTTTATCATGGATCCTAAAATTCCTTCAAGCATTGCTGATTCTGGACTCTTGATAATGTCAAATAGGAAGTATACTGAATTTTCTAATCACTTGACATCCATAACATATTGCAGAGTTTTGAATGAAACATCTGCTGAGTTTGGGACATCATGGAACTCTTTTAAAACTTGAACTTTTTCCTTCTCTCTGAGAACCTCACCTTTGACACATTGTGCAACAACTATGATGAAACACAACACACACAACAATGAGGAAAAAAAAAGGAAACAAAAAAAACAACAATTTGCAAAGCACTTGGAGGAAAATACCTAACAAAACTATACAGGGGGAAAAATGCTAAAAAACAAGCTTTGAGATGTATCCCATTCACATGAATGGGTCGTTCTTCTCCATTGAGTCCTGGATAGGCAAAAAAATTCACCTCCTTACAAGTTGTAATAATATATGGCCCACTCTAGAGAGCGTAAAACTTGGTGTGCATACTTGGTTTGGCTCTTTCAGCATCCCATTTGAGAACTAAATCTCCCTCTTTAAAATTCCTGTTAGACACCTTATTCTCAAAAGATTTATTAACTTGAGCTTGATGTTTCTCCAAAGTATTCATGGCCTTGTTCCACACTTCTTCTAACTCCATGAGCTCAACAAACCTGACTGTCATAGGATCACTCTCCATAACCTCAAGTTGATGTGCTAACTCCAAAGAAGGTAATTCTAAGGATAGCAGAATTTTTGCTTCTCTTCCATATACCAGCATGAAAGGATAATTTCCGATGGCCCTTTTAGGTGTGATCCAATCTTCCCATAAAGTAGTTTTAAGTTGTGTGTGCCAAGTCCTCATGTTGGTTTCCATTGTGCATTTGATAATCCTTATGAGGTTCTTATTGCTAGACTCAGCCAACCCGTTTCCTTATGGATAGTAATTGGATGAAGTTTTGAGATAAAATCCATTCTTAACAACCCATTCACTCAACTTCAGACCAAGAAAATCCATTGTGTTGTTTGAAATGATTGTAAATGGAACACCGAACCTTGTCATTATGCCTTCTAGGAAATCAAGAACAAATTTTTCATTACCCTCCTTCAATGCTACTACCTCTATCCATCAAGTAAAATAATCCATTGCAATAAGGACCCATTTATGTCTATCACTAGATGGAGGATTGATTATTCCAATGAATTCTTATCCCCATTAAACAAAGGGATGATCAAATTGAATTTGTTGGAGGAAGGGCTACTAACTTCCGATCTGCAGTGAAAAAAGGCACATTCCTTACATTTATTTACCTAGAGATGGGCATCCTTGAATAAATCTAGAAAAATAATAGCCAACCCTCATGATATTTGTGGTAGTTGTGTGTGCAGAGTAATGCCCTCCTAATAGACCATTATGAAACTCTTCAAGTATTTTAATTACTTTCTCTAGCCCTATACAAGGAAAGAGAACACCATTCAAATCCTTGTGAAAGAGAACATTATCTACCAAAACATAAGGAATAGAATGAAGATGAAAGTTCCATCTTTGAGTCCTATCCATGTCAATAGGATATGTTCTTGAGAGAAGGAAAGCCTTCATCTTTAATAACCAATCAACCTGATCATTTTCTATATCATTATTTAGAAACATCATGTCCTTATCATCTTTTGATTCCAAATCTATGACAAGCTATTGACACAAACCTTTACCTCTAACTAGCTTGGTAACCTTGATGTGCACGTCATACTCCATCACCTTGGTAATCCATCCAACACGTTTCTTGTTCATATCTTTATTCAACAAAAATCCTTAACACCTAGATGAGACACCATCAAATGAATTCTATTGTTGGAAAACATGTGCCTGAACATTTTCAAAGATCGATGACAAAAAAACTTACTTTTCAACAAATGAATATTTGAGCTCATAGTATTTTAGAGACTGGCTGAAGAAAGCAATTGGTTGTTCCATTAGATTGTCATTCTACTGAGTGAGGATCCCAAAAATACTCTCCTAACCTATAAAAGCATAGAGAATAAAATCCTTATCAAACCTTGGATTCACCAATGTAGGCGCTTGAGAAATAGTTGTCTTAATGGATTCAAATCTCTCCTTTCCTTCCTTTGTCCATGAAAAAGGAATATTTTTCTTCAACATGGATGTTAATGGTTTAGCCAAGGCTGCAAACTGAGGGATGAATCTCCGCACAAAATTTATCATTCCTAGAAAAATCTGAAGACCTTTCTTGTGACTTGGGAGAGATAGGACAAAATTGAATGAATCCTAGTTGGATCAATAGAAAGTCCTTCTGCTGAAACCACATGCCTAGAAATTTTCCCTCATACATCGTAAAAAATGCATTTCTTTAGATTGAGTGAAACCCCAAACTCTCTGCATCTCCTGAAAACCTTTCATAGATGTGCAATGTGATCTTCTACATGCTTGGAGTACATAGTTATATCATCAAGATATACTAGGATAATGTCATTGATCAACCCTTAAATTCCATGTCCATAGCTCATTGGAAAGTAGCTCTAACATTAGATAATAAAAAAACATATTGTTGTAGCCATATGTGAACCACTTGGTAGTGAAAGACGTTTTGAATTAATCGATTCTTTTACCAGATCCGATTGTAACCCAATTATCTATAAATTAAAGAAAATGTTTGCACTCTGATTACTTTTTGGAGGATTTGTTCCATAGATGGAAGAGGATAAGGGTCTTTCAATGAATCTCGGTTCAAGTCCCCGATGTCCACACATAATTGGATCTCCCGTTCTTATTTCTCATTCGAACTAATCTTGGGATTGCTTGGCCTCTGTTTTTAACAGACATCGACTTAGCATTAGGATCAAGTTCGATGGTATGTTATGCTAAACATAGGTCAAATCCACACAAATCTTTATAACTCCATGTAAAAACATCATTATATTCTTGACAAAGTTTTAAAAAGCCTTTTTCTCCTTTAGGGTACACACTTTTCAATCTTTAGGAACTTTTCATTTGCTACCTCAACTTCTTCAAAATCATCCTCTTTGACTACCATGTTAGCATTTTGTCTTCTAACCTGATCATCTAAATTAAAAATGGACTCAAGAGTAACCAAGCCTTTTAGTAGCTTGTTGCTTTTCAACTATATAATCTGTCACTATATGCTTCTTGCAATTTAGTTTGATTTTTTGCTGGAAATTCCGCTTCTTTTTGTAGGAAAAGAATGATTTGTTTATCAATATTGAAAATTTTCCATCTACCAAAATTATCAGGAACTGCAATTAGATCAACCATTTTAATAGGCTACTGCTGATATTTCATAATATTAGTAGGGACATCATATTGTG
The DNA here is from genome assembly GCA_018340775.1 of Taxus wallichiana var. yunnanensis. NCBI lineage: Eukaryota > Viridiplantae > Streptophyta > Pinopsida > Cupressales > Taxaceae > Taxus > Taxus wallichiana. The sequence continues at coordinate 378,049,209 of CM031244.1, read as the reverse complement.
AGCCAACTCGTAGCAAGCCTATCAATATATTGATTTTGATTTCTATGAACCACGTGGATCCCGAAAGCCTCAAAATATTCAATTAAATCCCAAAATCGGTTCTTGTAAGATCTTATCAAATTATTTTTTGATGGAATAAAAGCTATTATTTGATGTAAAACCAGTTCACTATCACCAAAAATAATCTAGGTGTTGATCCCTTTCTTTTGAGAAAAGTGAAGTCCTTGCACAAGAGCTTCATATTCAATGACATTATTGGTGTAGCTAAATTGCAATCGAAAAGATGAGAAGTGCTTATATCCTTTAGGATAAATTAACATAACACCAACATCCACTCCATTTTTACTCCTTGAGCCATCAAAGAACATCTTCCAAAGTTCTTTAGAGCTATTTTGGGTTTTAAAGAGTTGTGGTATGACTATGCCTTCTTCATGAATAGAATACATACCCAACCATATCTCCTCTGAAAGTAGAAAACCAAGATTATCTTTTTCCAATGCATCAACATAATGATCAAACTAATGTTCTATACTTACCTCATCTAGTACAATATTAGGGACCTATTAGTACGTAATCACAATACCCCGAGTGTTTGAAACTAGATGGGTTGAGAATCTTAGTGTGATTGCACAACATGAAGCATCTCTCAAAGTGTGGGGAATTTGAAATCGAGAGATATCTCTCGGATGAATGCTAGTTCCTATTCCTCTGTTCATGTGCACACATAAAAATTTTAGAGGATCTATTCTGAAATCTATTCTAAATTTTCCAAGGAGACAAGGTGAAGAGAATGCAAGAAAATAAACCTAAACTAACTAAGGTGATGCACCGAAGGAATGTTGAACACTAGCTTTGCTATTACACACAGACCATTAAAATGTAATACAACCACCATGCAAAGATAACCAATACTATAATGAAATATCAAATAAATGAAATGAAAAGAGGAGAGGGTCGAAATCATCCATAGGCATGTATTATTGCTTCACAAGCTGATACTGAGAACATTACAATGACCAAAAGGAGAAAATTTGCATTACAGTCTTAATAGAAGGTTTGGATTCCATGAATTCATCTATATAATAGAGAAGAAGGGAGGGAGCAAAACCAAAATTTCCAACCCTTTACAATGAGCCAAGATCTTACTTTTATAGATACAATGAAGAGAGGATAAGAAAAGAGGTGGGAAACTTGGTTTAGAGCTCATCTACCAACAATCAATGCCCCTAAGAAATCCACCCACAATCTGTTAAGTCCACTTCTCTTTGTCTATCTGGCATGTTGAAGATGGAAGAATGGTGGATCAAATCGAATCTGATCGGGTTGTGGAAGCAATCAGATTGTATATTAATGGTATAAAGATGTTTTACTATTTTTTACCCACCTAATCTTCTCAAAATTAGGGTTTCAAGCCTTCATGGTGTAGAGGAGGTTGAGATATTTCAGAAAGTCTCCTCCCACCCAAATCTAAGCTCTCAGTTGAAAGATATGGTTGTCTAAAGGTCCTCGGTCGGGAACTTAATGCGGGCTTGTGATATGCAGGGGTCTATCCATATAGAGGCCACATGGCACCCTCGTACTCATTTGAGATTTCATCCCCTACCTTCGCTCTTAAAATTATGCCCATGAGACACATGGAATCATCCATGGGCCTGTTTGGGTCCCTTATTGTATTATGCTTAAGTCCCCTTGCTAGCGAGAGCACTATGCTCGACCCGAGACACGTGGAGGCTTCGTGCTTCTTTAGAAACTGCCCATAGATTTTACATTTGGAGTTGCATGGATATGACATGTGGAGGCCTCTATAGGATTTTGAACTTTTCAATGGCCATTCTTACCTTTTCGAGACTCTAACCACATGGTAGTTTGGCACTTGTTTGGAGACTCCCTTTGAAATTTTTCTCGATGAGGCATGTGGCATCCTTCACATGCCCCTTTATACTTACCCAATTCGGGTCTAATGGATACTTGTCTTTACGATGGGACCCTTATAACCTGCCCCTTGAGTTATGACAATGGGACATGTGGCATCATCTATGTCCGTTGTTGTTTCCTTTATGTTTGGTTTAATATCCCTTATTTGGCGGGGCCATATGTTTGACCACTCGAACACATGGGGCTCAACTCTTGTTTGAGGTTTGTCTCTGGAGTTGATTCTTAAAGCTACGCCAGGGTCAACACATGGCACCTTCCACCGTATCTACCCCGTTTAGACTTTTCAACAGCCGGTGAGACCATTTCTCTAACCCTCGGCTACATGGCGGATGACGCTCATTTTAGGACCACTTTGTGGACCCAACTTTGGTGTTGCATCGGGATGACACATGGAGGCTTCCACAGACCTTATTACACTTAGCTGATTGAAGCGATCAAATCTATCTTCCTTTTGACTCTTCGATACATGGAAGCTCCGTGATCACTTAAGACTATCCCTTGGGCCACCCCTTCTAAATTTGTGCCATTGAGGCACATGGCACCCTCCACTCGACTCTGCACTATATTAACTTTTCAACTGTCAATTTGTCCCCTTTTCAAACCTAGGACACGTGGAGGCTTGGCACTTGTTTGAGTATCTACCTTGGGCTCTCACTTTTGAAATTGTGTCGAGTCAACACATGGCTCCTTCAGATTCATTTAAAATTTTCAACACCGATTCTGTCCCTTTTCGGACCTGGGACATGTGGAAGCTCTACGCATGTTTGGGGTCTCCATTTTGATGTGCCTTTTTTTAATTACACCAAGCTAATGTGTGGAACCTTCCACAGTCTTCTATTCAGCCCCAAGTTGACTCATATGCGGCTAAGTCTCGAGAACTTTTATCCTTTACCTATTTTCCTCCTTCGAGCCTCTAGTTTCTTTGATCTTTGTTGGCTTCCTTCACCGACCACTGCTCCTCCATTTTTGAGTCCACCTGTAACCTAAATATTGGATTTGAAACATGGGCTCATACGATGGAACTAGCCCTTGGATTCCCTTATGTCTAGGGTCATGTTTGGTTAATTTTCTTGGGGGGTGAAATTGAGATAACAGTTTGGCGGTTCATGGGGACATATGCCTGCTAGATGAATAGACCAATAGCCTAAGAAGTATCCATTGGGAATGGAGCCTATCTGGTGATTTTGAAACCAATTTAGAATTTCCTTCCGCTGCGTGCACTCTTTCCTTTGTGAGAAAATCTTAGATTCAAGATTTGTGAGAGTAGAGAGTCATCTAAAACTTGGAAACTTCTCCCTCATTTGATTTTCTCAGAACTTTGGTCTATTGGAGTGCAATGAAAAGATCCATGCCTACTCCAATATGGATACTCTGTAGATTTAGTTTCTTGTGGCCATAAGTATTTTCCATGGGTGAGATGAACTATAAACAAGCATACTAGAAGCAATAAAACATGTGCACCAACACTTAGGGAAACTGAAACCTAAACTATAACAAGACAATGTGCATACGCACTTGGAGAAATTGAAAGACCTAGGCTAATATTTACAAGGGTGAGAAACTTTCCTTTTAGTAGCAGTGTTTGAGGTAGATCCCATTGACTGGAATCTGCAATTCTTTGCCATCCAACTTAGCTAGTCGGAAGGCGTTTCTACTTTTACATTTTGTGACCATGTAGGGGCCACTCCAAATGACATCAAACTTGGAATGCCTTTTTGGTTTTTCCCAATCTGCATCCCACTTTAGAACTAATTCCCCCTCTTGAAAGTTCCTTGTTCTTGCTTTCTTATCAAAGATATTCTTGATCGATGCTTGATCTTTCCCCATGATCTGCATTGCACGTTCTCTAGCCTCTCCTACTTCCATCAACTTTGCATACACCGGTTTCCATAGGTTCAAGCTCAGCTAGTTCCAATCAAGTTTCATGAGATCTAAAGTGGGCAGCTCTAATGATATGGGTAATCTTGCCTCTTTTCCATATACAAGTTTGCACGAGGAGCTACCTATATATCTTTTGGATGTGATCCTATCAGCCCATAAAGCTGATTTGAGCTTTGTGTGCCAAGTTCTCTGATTTTCATCAAGAGTCCTTCTGATAATTCTTAGTAGGTTCTTGTTTGTGGACTCTACTTGGTCATTACCTTGAGGGTAATAGTTTGATGAAGTGCTGAGGTATACACCATTCTTGACATCCCATTTAGTGATCCTTGTACCAAGGAATACCAATGCATTATCTAATATGATAGTGGTAGGGACTCCAAACCTGGTGACTATCCCTTCATAGAAATCCAAGATGTTGGATTTCATTTCCTCCTTTATTTCCACTACTTCAGTCCACTTGGTGAAATAGTATGTTGCTTGTAAGTATCCACTTGTGGCCCTAGATTGAATTTGGGTTAATCACTCCAATGAAGTCTAATCCCCATTACATGAATGGATGATCCACTGAAATTGGATGAAGGGGCAGGGCTGCTAAATTTTCCTTCCCTATGAAGAATGCACACTTCTTGCACTTTTTGATCCATGAGTAATAATCCCTAAACACCATAGTCCAATAATAACTAGCTTTCATGATTTTGAGAGCTGTTACTCGAGGAGAAAAGTGGCCTCCTACTTCTCCATCATGGAACTCATACAACACCCTCTCAATTTTTCCTATCCCAATACACTTGAATAGAACACTATTGATGTCCTTCTTGAACAAGACACCACTAATAAGCACATATGGGATGGCTTGTAACCTGAAGTATCTCTTCTTCACTTTGCTCCATTTTAGAGGGTATAAACCGGTTTGTAGATAATGCATGAAGGATTGAGTCCAACATGGAATGAGTGCATCGTTAGTTAGCTTCTCTGAATCATTCTCGCAAAGAGCATGAAAACTCTTCTTCATCCATTGAATCAGCTTGTTGATTGGAAGAGATATGCTAATATAGACCCTTTCCATGAACTAGTTTGGTCACTTTGATTTCAATATCATACTCTATTACACGAGTGATCCAACCTTCTCTCTTCTCATTCAAGTCCTTGTTTAGGAGAAATCCTTGACACCAACATAAGACACTAGAAAGCATTGAGCCCAATTAAGCGTTGAGCCCCCATGTGTCCAAGGTAAGACATATGGCCTTGCCAAATGAAAGGAGACTTAGCCAAAACACAAAAGAAACAACAACGGTCATGGATGATGCCACATGTCCCACTATCATAGTTTAAGGGAAGACTTCATGGGTCCCACCCGTAATGGTAGTATTCATCAGACCCGAATCAGTTAAGTATAAAGGTGTCGCGGAGGGAGCCACACACAATCTCAGTGTAATTTTAAAGGTGCGGCTCAAAGGGTGGTTTCCAAACGAGCACCAACCTGTCATGTGGCCAGAGTCTAAAACATTAAGAATGGGTGTTAAAAATTCCAAAGGTCCATGGAGGTCTCCACGTGTCATATCTACGCAACTCCAAAGGTAAAGTCTAGGGGTAGTTTCCAAACATGCATGAAGCCTCCATGTGTCTCGAGTTAGATACAGTGCCTCCGCCGATAAGAGGGGACTTAAGTGGAATATAATAGGGGACCCAAATAGGCTTGTAGACACTGCCACATGTCTCATGGGTGTAATTTCAAGAGAGAAGATAGGGGAAAGATCTCAAACAAGCGTGGAGGTGCCATGTGGCCCTTGTTTGGATAGACCCTTCCATATTGCAAACCTACATTAAGTGCCCGACCCGAGGACCTTTAGACAACCATATCTTTTGATTGGAAGCTCAGATTTGGGTGGGAGAGGAATTTTTGGAAAGGTCTCAAAATACTCTATGCCATGGAGGCCTCAAAATTTTATTTTTATGAGGTCGGGTGGGTAAGAAGTAGGAAAAGGTATTGGATGCCATTAATGAAGGATCGATTGCTTCAACCACCCAAATTTGATTTGATCCGCCGTTCTTCCTTCTTCAACATGAAAAATAGACACGGGGAGTGATAGAATTGATAGATTATAGGTGGATTTACGGGGCATTAATGATCGGTTTTGTGCTTTCAGAGCGATCTCGATTCTTCCCTCCTCTCTCTCTTATTCTTCCTATATATTATAACGGGGGCATTTTCTACGAGGTTGGTCACATTTTCCCTCATGCTTCCCTCTCTCCTTCTTCCTTAGGATAGAATACAAAGTCTAATATTCTTCTCATGGCTCTGTAATGGAATTTTATTTCCCCTTGCCCACCGATGATGTACCGTGTGACTTTTAGAGCAATAAAATCTATTTCGTGATGCATTTGTCCACCCTTTCTCATTTTTTTGCCTCTTCCCACCTCTCGTCATTGCAAGGTATATTGTGCATACTACTGATGTTTATTACTTGGTTCAAGGAGCTTTTTTAATGGGTTTTGAAGTGGTGTTACTGTGTGACATTCATATTTGGTTTTTGGTGCATCTTGTCCACCCCTTCCTCTACTCACATCACTCCACTTCAGTGGTTAGATTTGTGATCATCCACTTCCTTTTCTCGGTGTATCACTACTTAGTGTAGGAACTCTTTCCCCTGTCTCTCTCTCTCCTGTCTCCTTGGAATAGTTAGATTAGGATATCTTAGCTCTGCTGCACTAGAGTAGCTTATGACGGGTAAATTAGGAAGCGAGAACTAGCCTTCTCGAGAGGGCCAACTAAAGTTTCCAAGTCCCATAGCTTAAGAGTTGGTCCATGTTGTACAATCACACCAAATTCCCCACTCACACAAGAGTCCATTTAGGGGTGATGTGATTCTACACTAACGAGCTTTTGCACACCCGGTGGGAGACTAATGTTAGATTTTTCTCATCTTTCGAGAGGTGTCTCATTATCAACAACAAATCTTAAGCCACCGTGTGAACTAACAATTTTGACATGCCTAGTGGGACACCAAAATTAGATTTTTCTCATCTTTCTAAGGTGTCTCATTATCAACAACAAATCTTAATCCACTTTGTGAACTAATAGATTTGGCATGCCCCGTGGGACATGTCCAAACACCTTACCACTTCATTTCATCAAGATGATGTGTTCTTGATGAGATTCAGCCTTTTGAGGCACATGCAAAACACATCTAGTCAAAAACCCATCCTCTAAGTTACAAACCTTCTCCCATCCATTTTTCATCCATTCTTCTTTCCATATCTTCCATTCCATGAAGTTATGGAATCATGACTTCATTCCTAACTGGAACTCACACTTACAGGAACAATAAGTGTAGTCCACCTCCAATGTATTTCATGACCCTCCAGATCAACATTATGATCAGATCCAGAACCATTATGCTTACCCATATGAGTAGTGTTAGAGCTAGTTTGGCTATGGAGCTTATCAAGAACAAGGGTATGCATATGATGATAACAAATTGCATGTAATATGATGATAACAACTACATGTAAAATTCTGATCTACTGGAGAAGATTCAAGGGATGGAGGCACACATGGTATAATTAAGGGCCACAAATCAGATGAAAGCATTCAAAATTGGCTATAGGTCACCTTTTCCATCGGTCGGCCCTATGCCAAGACATTACAACCCTCAAGAGAAGGTTGAATTCATGACTGAATTGCTACCTCAACTTACACAGTGGATCAAGGATATTGAGGCATATGAGAAAAGTGTGAGACAACCTTGTCAATGGGTAAGTCAATCACCAGCTCCTTGTCCTTCATTTTCTTTTTCTCAAGATTTATCATTTTAGCAGTGTCAAGAGTTAAGCCCCTCAGTTGCTGCCCCAAGTGTTGATTTCTCTTCTCCATCTTCTCATCTTCCATCTCATCTCCATTCTTCTCCCCTTTTCCCTTCCGGACCCAAGCCCCTTCCACAAGATCCAAAGTAATGCCCCCTCTACTCCCCAAGTCCATGTCAGGGAGATACTCCAAAAACCAGCCAAGGAGAATAGCAAGCAGAGGAACCCAATAGAGAAGAAATGATAGAAAATATGAAGAGGGTTGTTAGATTTGAGTTTACAAAGATTCCCTTATTGGTTAAACCTATGGAGGAGGTTGAGGTCAAGCCACAAGTGGTGGAAGCTCTAGCTACAACACAAGCAGGGAAGAAGGAGCTACTCCAAATCCAAAAGAAGAGGAGTACATTCTAGCTATGGAGAAGGACCATATAGTTTTAGAGGCTCCAAGTGTGGAGCAGGCCATAGAAGAACCTTCAATTCTTCCTCCCACTTCATCCCCTTCAAGCTCTAATGTCAAAGAAGAGTTTGAGATTTAAAACTTCATGTTTGAGGATGAGGGGGACCATGGTGATCAATTTTTAGATAAGGAGGACACAATGGAGAAGTTCAAGCACGTGAAACATGACATCAAGGAGGTAGATTATCTGTTTGACTTGGAAGATTGCTTTGATGGAGAGGAGCCTGAGGAGATCTCATCATTTTCTCCTCCATCATCCACCTTTCAAGCACGTGAGCCTTCTACCATGAATGAGAACCTTCAGAACAACAGCTTGCCCTTCATGATAGTGATCTAGAACCAAGGTTGGGAGATATGAATCTTCCATGCTCTCCATAGGAGGAGGAAGGAAAAGCACATGAGGATCCCATCTCTCCCATATCCCACACACCATTCATCCAGGAAGGTCCACAAGAAGAATCCACTATTGGAGTTGAAATTTAGAACCATGGGAACATTTAAAGGACCGAACCATGCCCTATCGTACTTGGCATCATTGGAGCCAAGGAAGAAGCCAAAACAGGTCATGCCCACTTGAGCATGAGGATGAGTATTAAAGTACCAAGGGTCAGGCTGCAATGCCTCTTCACCCAAATGCGAGCAACTAAAAGAGGAATTTGTTTTTTTTCCAGTTGATACCTTGATGATTTGGGTGGAAGGTCAGCCTCTGGTCACTTTTTCACTCATATAAGCAACCATATTCAGTGTCAAATAATTTGCATGGCTGCCCCTTTTGAGAAAGGGAAGATATTTCTCCCTACAAGTTGCAGGATTTGTTTGATTTCACTTTCTCTCGATTATTTTAGGAGTAGGAGTAGAATTTATTTTAGAAGAAGAAGTGCTTTTACACACTCTACATGTCTCATTTGAGGCATGCATGAATTGATCTTTGTACATAGTGTGTGTTGTGTTTTGTTTCTCCAAGGTTAAATCACCATGCAGTGTGGTATGCTTATAGTCCATTCAGGGACAGGTGAAAGCCCAAGGTCAAACAATTTTCTACTCTTAGAAGCCTTGCTTCAAGATTTCTTATGAAAATTGAGAGTGGGGACACATGGGCGAGCTTAGGGTCGGTCGGAACATAGAAAAGGAATGTAATCGGGAGTCCATTTTGAAAGAAGGGCCAATACTAGGCTATTAATTGTGACTCCATGCCCAATGGATACAACAAGGCTACTTGTATCTACATCTAGTAGGCGTAGATGACCATGTGAGGTGCCAAATTGTTATCCCAAATTTGCCCCTCAACAAGTTTGGTCAAACATGACCCCACAAAGATAATCGATGGCACAATTCTATCCAAGCAGGATCACATTCAAATCCAAAAAATAAGGGGGCAAGTGAGCTCAAATCAAGAAGAGAAGGGTCAAAATATGGAAGCCGGAGGAATAAAAAGAGTCCAGAGGATCAAAATGATAAAGATGGGGAAAGAATTAGAGTTTTAGGACTCTGCGTATGTTTCAATTCGAGACTCAAATCACCCAAGTGTGAACAGGACTAGCGGAGGACGCCACGCATCCTCTCGGTGCAATTCCAAAAACACACCCAAAGTGGGAACTCTAAACAAGTGTGGAGCTTTCATGTGCCCGAGGTCCGAATAGAGATAGAGCCAGCAGTTGAAAAGTATCAGACCAATGGATGACGCCACGTTCCTCATCGATGCTCCTTCAAAGGCCAAATCAAAATAGTATTCCCCAAATGAGCACTAGTCACGCCATGCGTCCATGACCCGAAAGGAGTCTCATCAGCTATTGAAAAGTCTTGGATCAGGTGAAAGCCCCCACGTGTCTGATAGGTGCACCTCTAAAAGTTAGGCTCAAACAGAGTCTCCAAATTAGCATGGGCCGTCCACAAAGTAGGGTCCCACAGAGGTCAAATGGGCAACAGGCCCGAATTGGCTAAGTATAGAAGAGATAACAGAGTCCTCCATGTGTTTCATTAGTTCTCCTTTAAGGGTTGAATCAAAGGGAAGTACCTAAATGAGTGCGAGATCTTCCACATGGTCGAGTCTAAAAAGGGGAAAGAATCGGCCGTTGAAAGGACCAAAGAAGCGAGCGAAGGAGCCACTTGTTGACTTAGCACAATTTAGAAAGTGAGAGCCCAAGGAAAGGACTCAATCAAACACCAAGACTCCATGTGTCCCGTGTTTAGAAAAGGGGACAAAGTCAAAATTTGAAAATTCAAGAAGGGGTAGAGTCGTGAAGGGTACCATGTGCCTTAACAACACAAATTCAAAAGGGGTGGCCCAAGGGCTAGTCTCAAGCGAGCCAGAGCTTCCACGTGTCCAAGAGTAAAAAAAAGAGATAGATCCGGCCCCTTGAATTGGCTAAGTATGGAAGGGATGGTAGAAAATTCCATGAGCCTCATCGGTGCATCTTCAAAGATCAACTTTGAAGGTAGACCCCAAACAAGCGCCCGAGCCCCCATGTGTTCGAGGGTCGGACATAAGGCCCTACCAAATGAAACGAGACTTAGCCAAAAAATAAAGGAAACAACAACGGCCACGGATGATGCCACGTGTTCCACTATCATGTTTTAAGTGGCATACTTTAAGGGTCCCATATATAATGATAGTATTCATCGGACCCGAATCGAGTTAAGTATAAAGGGTTCGCAAAGGAGACATGCGTAAGCTCGGTGTAATTTCAAAGGCACAGCTCAAAGGGTAGTTTCAAAATGAGTGCCAATATGCCACATGTCTAGAGTCCGAAAATTCAAGAATGGGTGTCGAAAAGTCCAAAGGCCCATGGAGGTCTCCACATGTCATATCCGCGCAACTCCAAAGGTAAATTTTGAGGCACCACTAGTAAGGGGGACTTAAGTGGAATACAATAGGGGACCCGAATAGGCTGTGGATGCTTTGCCACGTGTCTCATGGGCACAATTTCAAGAGTGAAGGTAGGGGGCAAGATCTCAAACAAGCACGGAGCTGCCACGTTACCCCTATTTGGATAGACTCTTACATATTACAAACCCACATTAAGCACCTGACTCGAGGACCTTGAGACAACCATATATTTTGATTAGAAGTTAAAATTTGGGTGGGAGAGGACTTTTGGAAAGGTCTTGACATCCTCTACATCATGGAGGCATGAATCTTTAATGTTGATGAGGTTAAGTGGGTGAGAAGTAGGAAAACGTCTTGCATTCCATTAATGAAGGATCTGATTGCTTCAACCACCAAGATTTGATTTGATCTTCCATTCTTCCTTCTTCAACATGAAAAAAAGACATGGGGAGTGGAGGACTTGATAGATTGTAGGTAGATTTGTAGAGGTATTAATGATTAGTGGTTGAGATTTGGAGCGGATCTTGATTCTTCCCTCCTCTCTCTCTTGTTCTTCCTATATATTGTAATGGAGGGTAATTTTCTATGGGGTTGGTCATGTTTTCCTCATGCCCACCTCTCTCCTTCTTCCTTAGGGTAGAATGTAGAGTCTAAGCCTCTTCTCATGGCTCTGTAATGGAATTTTCTTTCCCCTTGCCCACCGATTATGTACCGTGTGACTTTTGGAGCAATAAAATCCCTTTTGTGATGAATTTATCCATCCTTGCTCATTTTTGTCTCTTCCCTCCTCTCGTCATTACGGGGTATACTGTGCATACTCTAATGTTTATTGTAGGTTCGGGGAGCTTGGTTTAATGGGTTTTGAAGTGGTTTTTGTGTGACATTCATCTTTGGTTTATGGTGCATCTCGTCCACCCCCTCCTCTTCTCACCTCTCTCCACTTCAGGAAGTCAGATTTGTGATCAGCCACTTCCTTTTCTTGTGTATCACCGCTTAGTGTAGGTTCTATTTCAATCTCTCTCTCTCTCTCTCTCTCTCTCTCTCCCTATCTCCTTGGAATGGTTAGATTAGGATAGATTAACTCTACCCGCACTAGAGTATCTTATAGAAGGTAGATTAGGAAGGAGGAACCATCCTTCTCTCGGAGGGCTAACTCAAGTTTTCATCCCATAGCTTGATAGTTAGTCCAATGTTGTGCAATCACACCGAATGCCCCACTCACACAATATTCCATTCGGGGTGCTTTGTGATTACGCACTAATAGGACCTCTTCCATAAGAGTGGTTGGTTCATGATTAACAAATTCTTCCTCTAGATCATGAATGGTATAATTCCCATTTATAGGACTAGCGGTATAAGGCTCCACATGATTATGAAAAATTGGTTCTACCCTTATAGTCACTTTAGTTCCATATCAAGTCCTAAGGATCATATGTGACTAATTAGCTGATAGGTAACCACCCATCTTGGTAGTGAAATATTGTGATAGGAAAATGGCGAAGAGAGGAGGAATATCGATGACTGATATGTCTTATGTGAACGAAAAATTAGGACATGCATGGATAAAAATATGGAGGCCTTTGATGATTCCAATGGTCTGAACTACTGTACCATCCAACTAAACAACTCCTCTAGAGACTGGTGTATATTGGATTTCTAGCACATATGTAATTTTCTTGGGCATGAACAAATTGTTTACACGGAATCAATTATACAATTATGTACAAAATGGTCACCAATGATTAGAGAAATATAAAATGGTGGCATTTTATTCACCTTGTAGCATTTTCTACCCCATTACCCAATGTTTCATTAGTTGTACCAAAACTTTTCAGAGCCTCTTGCAAAAGGTTTCTTTGAGAAGGAATTGAGAGTGTTTCGCACATGACAACAGATTAGGTTGGTTTTCTTCATCTATTCTAAAATACTAAAAGGAATTTCTCCTACTTTTCTAACATTCCTTTGGGCATTAGAATCCTCTTTTGGAAAATTCTTGTTGGGTACTGTGATGCCTAAAAAACCTTCTTTCCTTGAGGCCTGACTAGCCAATGTTTCTAGCAATTTCTTCCTTGCATCTTTATCAAGATGGAGTCCTTTGATGATTACAATGGTCTAAACTACCATACCATCCAACTAAACAACTCCTCTAGAGACTGGTGTATATTGGATTCCTAGCACGTCTGTAATTTGCTTGGGCATGACTGAATTGCTGGCACTAGAATCGATCATGCAATTATGTACCAAATGATCACCAATGATAAGAGAAATATAAAATGGTGGAAGTTTATTCACCTTGTCACATTTTCTACCCCATGACCCAATGCTTCATTAGTTGTACCAAAATTTTTAGAGCCTCTTGTAAAGGTTTCTTTGAGAAGGAATTGAGAGTGCTTCCCACATGGTAACACTCAAGTTGGTCTTCTTCATATGTTCTACAATACTAAAGGGAATTTCCCTACTTTGCTGATATTTATTTGGGTGTTAGAATCCTCTTTTGGAAAATTCTTGTTGGGTATTGTGATGCTTGAAGAACCTTCTTTCTTTGCGTCCTAACTAAGTTTTGTTTACGCAATTTCTTCCTGCATCTTTATCAACTACCATTTCTGGCTGAAGCTACAAAGTGGATACTTGATCAGATTTGGAAGATTGGGATTCCATTTTCTCTTTTTGGAACAAGTATTTGATGCCACTAATGAATAATCTACATTTCATCCAAAAAATAATAGAATGAAGAGGAAAGTTCCATCTTTGAGTCCTATCCATGTCAACAGGATATGTTCCTGAGAGAAGGAAAGCCTTCATCTTTAATAACTAGTCAAAATTCACTCTACTCACATACACTTCATCTTCAGACTTCACTCCCTCATGCATATGATTCATCTTCATAGCCTACAGAGGCTCTCCACAACTCCATCATGTTAAATTTGTGCCCCATGGTTATTATAATACCTAATTGGTCTTAGAACTCTTACTCATTATATGCCCAAGATGATTTGACCCTCTACTCCTTCATCACTCAACCAATCAACAAAGGTCTCAAAATTAGGATTCCAAACTACTAGCCCTCCTAAAGGACAGATGCTCATGGATCTAAAAATACACTGAAGGTATTTCCAAACTAATTAATGAACCCAACCCCCTTGATGGAGCTCATTCTTATATGTAAAATTCAAGGTTAACTCCTTTGTACAATCATTGAGTTTTCCAGCCATCCTAGGGGCAAATTAGGCCTAGTTAGTTATTTTATGAGGTTACAAATGGGTACAAAGGTTTTTAAAGTGAACACAACCTTATAGCTCCTTCATAAAGGTGTAATGGAACATTTTATGGCTATCCCAAGATTTACTTAATCTAAAACATCGGTAAACTCCCAACGTAGCAATTAGACTAGTAGAAACATGCCTAAAATATAGGGTCTTATGAAAGTCACCCTTACCAGTAGAATTGAGCTTTGCATTAGTGGAAAATGGTAGATGGATTTGAGGTCCTATAGATTTTAAACATTTATAAATTTCCACCATATAGTTTGAGGGTAGCGAGGGTCAATTTTAGTCTATAGACTTCCTTCCATCATGTCAAGAGCTTAAATGATTTTTTTTTTGAGCTTGGTTTGGACCCCTCAAACTATTCCATCCATCACAGATCAACTTCCAAGATTTAAAACTTTGAATGTTGCCTTCCTTGTCTCGATGCAGTGTAGGAACCCTACTAAAATACATACAAAATAGTGAAAAAAATACAAGTAATGTGCATGGAATTCACTCAAAACCTTTGAAATTCTTTATTAAAATTCAATTACTAAATTTCCATCTTATAGTTTGGGAGAATAAGAAATACATAATTTGAGGGCGAGAGAGGGTAAATTTTAGTCTACAAACTTATTTCCATCATGTCAAGAGCTCAAATGAGTTTTGTTGAGCTTGGTTTGGACCCCTCTAACTATTACATCCATCACGGTTAGCTTCCAAGATTTAAAACTCTAAATGTATCCTTCCTTGTCTCGGTCATTGTGAGAAACCCTACTAAAATGCATATAAAATAGTGAACCAAATAGAAGTAATGTGCATGGAATTCACTACAAACCTTTGAAAATTCTTTATTTAAATCAATCACCCCCGATACATCCATGATTCATGAGAAATTATATACATGTTGCCAAAATCCAACTTTGGCATGTCAAACAAGCTAATCCTATATTTACTCAACCGCTCCCTAAGGTAGCTAAACAACTCTTGACTTAGAAAAAATAGTTCTAGTTGTTATTCTCCTTGAGATATCATGGAGATATTTTAGGAGAGGATCTTCAAGTCTCACATTCATATTCCACTTGGCCTTCTTCCTACACATAGGCCTTATTTATATGCTAAACAGAACTTTTAGCCATAATCGAATATTGAAATTACAATATTTGGAGGAAAACTATGACATACACTCCTAAGGCACCCTAGACTCAACTCAAGCATGTAAATACTCAATTACAACCTACGATGCTCATGTATCATGATCCATCTAGATTTTCTCACACTTCGAATGTGGTGTGAAGCAAAATCCTTCCCATGAAATTCACATATTTGTGAAGGTACATTGCTCCTAAGAAACCTAGTAGAGAAGATGATTCTCACTTCTCTCCACTTCAAAAGATTATCTCTGTGTGTATTCCACCAACATGCAAATGTCCCACACAAGGCATATAAAAAAACATTTTTCTATAACCCTCATCCTTTCACCAAGATTCCATGGAGCTTAAAAATACATCAGGACTTCCTTCACCAAGTATCTTGAGGTACCTTTTGTTATGACCTAAGCATCTAACCAACCTGATTACATGAGTAATTATCTTCTTGATCTCTCACCCGACCATTTCATATGTTTCATGCACCCAATTATGACAACAAACACTAGTTGTATCACTCATAGACTAAGAATCATCCCATTGAATAATACTTTCCTTAGATGGCTAAAGCAATTCAAGATCCCTAACTATGCATGATATATCTTGTTTAGATCCTCTTCACTTAAGGGTTCTACATATGGTGTGTGTGTGTGGTTTAATTTAGATAAGTTAAGAAAATTAGAAATAACACCTAGTATTCCTACAACAAAGCTAAATTGAAATCAAAACACCATCATGCTAAGAGATAAACAAGTAACAATCATCAATACTATGCATTGAAAGAAAAACCTCAAGCTAACATATTAACATTATTACTCTACTCTTTTAGAAAGCTAAATTAATAAAACTAGACCTATGTAGATATTTAGCTATCAAAAGGAGATTAGTGGTTGCTTGATCCAAGATGATCAAATATGGAGGTTCATCAAGCCATGGCTTATTAGGCCTTTCTTGATTAACTCCATTTTTCTTCACAACACTAACTTGATTGTTGGAATGCAAAAGGATGATGATTAGCTCCACTCTAATGGAGAAATTCTCAAAGATGACAAAATGGCTATAGTGTATTTACTATATGCTCACTTTTGTTTTTCAAGGAGTAGGTGTAGGTGTAAAGGTAGGAGGAGGGATATTTATATAGCCCAATGGATAGAGGAATCTCTACATCCCTTTGTATGTGGGATAATAGAGATGTTGAGTTAGTTGTGGATAAGGGGGGTTTAGAAAGGGTTGAGTTAACTTTAGGAGACTTTAATTTTTCCTTTAGTGGCTCATGGGGATAAAGGGGATTTATTAATTAATAAAAGTGATTAATTAATAGGTGTGTAAGGGATTGATACTAGGGACTTTGGAGGAATCGATGGAGGAAGCAAGCGATGGAGGAATAGTTGGCATTGTTTCATTCTCTCGCTACAAAATGTCTACTTTTTTCCTAAAATATAACTGCAAAGGGGCTACAAAATGACTTGAATCGGACGGTTGAAAATCCACAAACATAGTCCACTTCCACACTAGGATCCACACCTTTAGCTTGGAAAAATATTCTTCTACAACAAAACCCTCTAATCAAGAATGTGGGTCCGCAATCTCTAGCTAAGGTGTAGTTCATGTGGGAGAAGGATAAAGAAGGTGTGACCTACCTTAAGGTGCCAGATGGTTGTCTACATCGGGCTTTGGACAAAGTGAATATTTCCCTTGTTGGTAAGTTTCTCAGATCTAGACCTAATATTGATGTCATTAGAAAATGGGCCTATAGAAAGTGGCAACCAAAAGGGGATCTGAGCATCACCACTATGTCAAGGGTTTTTTTCTGGCCAAATTTAATCAATAGGGCTGATTTGGAATCGGTGCTTCTGGGAGGCCCATGGTGGTTGGGCAATATGGGTCTTTTTCTGAAACGGTGGTATCCTGGGTTTGATCCTAATACTGAGAATATACACACCATTCCAATCTGGTGTAGGCTCCCAGACTACCCCTACAATTTTGGGATGATGAGATTCTATTAAATGTTGCTAAATCTCTCGGATCTCTGATTGGGCTGGATGGACCTATGAGGAACAAATCCAGACTAGCTTTTGCTAGATTCTGTATTTCTTCTGAAATGGAGCAGGAGTTACCGAATCTTATCATTCTGCATTCTAAGTATGGCATTTGGCATCAAAATATTGAATATGAAACCTTTCATCTGAGATGTAAAAAATGTCATAAAATAGGACATTTTACCAGTAGATGTCCTAACAAAGAGATCTCTCAAGAGGAAAAAAAAGGAAAACTTGATAAGCCTTTTGAAGAATCTGATAAGATACAGGAAGTTAGGTTGGAAAACAAGGATGCAGGAAAAAATAAATATCAAGGGTAGAGGAAGGGATACCCCTTCACCAACCAGAGCTGAAATATAAGAAAGGAAAAAAGGGTTTTAGAACTCTAATTAGGAAACCACTGATTTGTAGGAAGCTCTGGCGTCCTAAAACCCTAGCGACAGGTGCATTTGAAGTTCATCCAACCTCCATAGAAGATTTAGATACACAGACTCCAGTAAAGGTGATTCTGGAGGTTGATGAGCAAAATGAGACAGTTATAGTGAATCTTCTATCTAAGGAGGTTGATCAAAATGGACTTTGGGATAAGAATAAGGACACTAGAGTTGTGCCAGGGGCAATAGCAACTAAAAAGGCTAATCTTGATCCATTATGCACCATTGAGGAAGACCTAAATGAGGAAAAAGAAATGATAGAATTTGAAACCTCACTGAAGAAAGTCTCTTCGCTGTTTAAGAGTTGTTCTCCTAAAAGTGGGAACCCCCTATCCAATACTAACTCAACATCTTTACAACCCTTTGATAGTAAGAAGGGAGAGAAAGAGGAGGGGGAAGTTACACCACTCAAAGAAAATATGATGTCTGATGGAGATCCAGATTCCAATGGTTTTTTAGAGGTTAAATAAAAAAAGAAAATATTGAAGGGATTTGAGAAGATCCCAAATTCACTTTATAATGAGAAAAAAAATAAAATTGATAACTGGGGAGCTTCAACATCCAGAACTACAAGATCATCTACTAGAAGAATAGTGGATTTTGGAAGTAGCTCTAAAAGAGGTAGACCTTCAAAGAAGACACTTAGAACCAAAAGAACAGAGGAAGATATTGCAGATGGTACTCAAAGCCAATTGAGCCATCAGGAAATTACATCACCTATATCTTTTAGATGAAGATCATCTCTTGGAATATTCGAGGTCTGAATGGAAACTCTAAACAAAGAATAATCAAAGAGTTAAGAGTTTCTAGTAGGCCTAGCATTCTACTTACAGAAACCAGATGAATTCTAAGGTACTTGTAAATTGTAAAAACAATTTTTGGGAAAATTCAGACATGGCTGCGGTGGATTCTCAGGGAGCTTTAGGTGGCATGGCTACTTTTTGGGATAAGAAGCATTATACTGGTATGATTCTTTCTGAAACTAGTAACCATCTTGCTGTTAAATTCCATGCTATTGAAAATAATTGTACTTGGATCCTTTCTAATATCTATGCACCCAATACGGTTAGTGGAAGAAGGAAACTCTAGAAAGATCTAAAGATTTTCAAAATTCAGCATAGTTATGACAACTGGCTTATTATGGGTGACTTCAACTCCCTTTAAATCCAGGGGAAAAACAAGGGGAAACTCTTGTTTCTCCACTGGTATGGATGAATTTTCTAATTTCATTGCTGATCTAAATCTCATGGATGTGGACCTTCATGGCAATCAATATACCTGGACAAACCAGAAGGTTGGGTAGGGATATGATTCAAGTCAAACTGGATAGATCTCTTATCTCTACAAGTTGGATTCTTCACCAAGACTTTCATCTCACATCTTTGCCCAGAATCGATTCGATCACAATCCAATAGTTTTAAATTTTGTTAATTGGGCTAAGCCCACCAGGAGCTCCTTCAAATTTGAAAATATGTGGATGGAACATGATGACATCTTTGATAGGATCAAGGAATGGTGGAATTGGGTGGGTGAAGGAACTACTCAATTTAGGCTTATTCAAAAGCTTAAAATGTCAAAAACTGGTTAAAATTTGGAATAAAGAAGTCTTTGGGAATGTTTTTGTGAGAAAAAAGGAATTAAAACAAAAACTCCAAGATTTGGAAAATAAAATAAATTCACGGGGAGGTCTTTGGAGGATCATTTAGTAGAAAAAATATCCTTTCAGAGTTACACATAGTTTGTAGCAGGGAAGAATCCTTATGGAGACTTAAATCTAGGGCTATATGGTTGAAAGAGGGTGACAGAAATACGAAGTTCTTCCATATGACCACTTTGAAGCATAGATCCTGTAATAGGATTACAAAAGTTTCTAAAGGTAATGACATCATCATAAAATATGGCTGATTCTTTTATGTTAGAAGCTATCCCACAAGATAAAATTGAGGAGAAGATATTTAAAGATATTACCAAAGTTGTTACTTTGGAGGAGCTTGAAAAGATTAATTTACTCTTGAAGGAGATAAGGCTCTAGGACTTGACGACTTCTCTATCAATTTTTTTCAGAAATTTTGGGAAATTTTCTCGGATGATCTCCTTAGGGCTGTAAATGAATTCTTTAGAACTGGAGATTTATTGAAAGAGCTTAATAATACTCACATACTTGCTAGCTCCCAAAAAAATGGACACTAAATATTTCAAATATTTTCACCCATTAGCTTGGTTAATGTTGTCTATAGAATTTTTACTAAGATTATTGCCACCAGACTACAGTTCATTTTGAATGATTTAATCTCAAAACAACAGAGGGTTCATCAGAGGAAGGATAAATCAAGATTATATGATCATGGTGCATGAGATTATTCATTCTATGGATAATAATAAAAAAATCAAGCATGGTCCTTAAACTTGACATGAATAAATCCTTTGATAAAGTCTCTTGGTCTTTTCTTGACAAGGTTCTGGCCAAATTTGGTTTTCTCAACAAATTTAGAAGAATTATCAAGGCTTGCATTTCTACTGCTAGATTCTCTGTGGTGGTTAATGGTGAACCAGTGGGGTACTTTACTAGTAGTAGGGGATTAAGACAGGGGGATCCTATATCCCCTCTGCTCTTCATTATTATGGTGGATAGCCTCAGCAGAACTATTACCAAAGTTGTTAAAGATGGTCTTCTAAAAGGCACTAAACCTACCTCTACGAATCAAACAACTTCTCATCAGCAATTTGTGGATGACACTATCCTGATTTTAGTGGCATCTATCTTGAAGCTAAGGCGATCAAGTCCATTCTAAAATTTTATGAGGCTGCTTCTGACAAGAGATCAACTTTGATAAAAGTTCTATTTTCTTTTTCAATACTCCTTTGGAAAGACATAATAGAATTGCTAAAATATTGGGTTGTAAAATCAATTTACTTCCCACTACTTATTTAGTACTAAAAAGTCTCAATCAAAGTCTGGAATGATTTACTAGAAAGATTCCAAAATAAAATGGCCGGATGGAAAGGGGCCATTCTTTCCAGTGCTGGTAAATGTCTGCTTATCAAAATCACTCTTCAAAATATGCCCATCTACATTATGTCTCTCTATAACATTCCTTCTGCCTTCAAAGAAACACTTTTTATGGTAGGGAATGGAGGAAAAATTCAAATATCACTTGGTTTCCTGGGATCAAGTGTGCACTCCTAAAAGGATTGGGGATTGGGCATAAAAGATATAAGAAAAATGAATATGGCCTTAATTACAAAAATGGGTTGGAGAATGCTCTCGGAGGAACAACCATGGATTGATCTCATTAAGGCCAAATATCTTGAACAACAAACAACTTTCTCTTTCCTTCATGATGAAAAACTTCCCCAAGGTTCCATTTTCTAGAACAACTTGATTCTAGTCAGGAATTTTATCAAGAAAGGTTGTAGATGGAAAGTGGGAAATGGTAGAGACAAATTTTTTTGGGGAGATAATTGGTCTAATTTCAGCCTCAATTACAAATTTGGTGCTACTAAGGATAGTCTTGAACATAAATATGGTACTAAGGTCATTGATTACATGGAAATTGATGGAAATAAGAAGAGATGGAAACAACTCTCAGTGGATAGTATTAAACTGAACTCCATGTTGTCCTCTCTTCAAGAGCAACTGGACCTCATCCCCTTGAATCAGTTGGAAGTCAAGGATGAAATTTTCTGGCAAAAATCTAGAGATGGGGATTATATGGTTAAATCTGGATATAATTCTTACTTTGAGAATATCTAGAGTGAGTTTAATTGGAGCAAGATTTGGATGACTGAGCTAACCCCTAAAATTAACTTTTTCTTTTGGCTTGTGCTCAGAGGTAGAATTCTTACTAATGACAACTTGATGAAGAAAGGATTCATTATGCCTAATAGGTGTCACCTTTGCAAAAATGAATCTAAGGATATTAAGCACCTTTTTTCCACTGTGAGTATGCTTCAATGATCTAGAGTTATGCCTTTTCCAAGTTCAATGTTTTCTGGACTAGTGCCTAAGGATTTCATTCAGTTTTGGATCCAATGGAATCCTCCTTTTAAGCACTTGTGTTGTGAGAAGACTTTGGAAACTGGTCATGCCCCATATTATCTAGAGGATTTGGAAAGATAGGAATGATATCATTTTTAGAAACAATAAACAACATTGCAAGCTCAACTTTGTTAAGATTGGTCATGCTATTAAAGATAATATTGGGAGATTCAAACCTCCTAAAAATAAGAAATATCCTAAGAATGAAGAATATATACTTTCCAACTGGAAGATAGGAGCTGAAAATTTGCAGATTAGGAATATATTAAACATCGATAGGTCTCGATTCACCGGATCCCTCCCGAGATTAATCGGCATAAACTAAACTTTGATGGTCCATCCAAGGATAATCTTGTTTTGCTTCTAGGGGAGGTGTAATTTGATACCATAAAGGTTTTTTAGTTGCTACTTATGCTATTAAAATGGGGGTTCAGAAAAATCATTATGCATAATTCCTTGTTGCTCTATGGGGGCTAAGGATTGCTAAAGATTATAATATATAGAACTTAATTTTGGAAGGATATTTGCTAAACATCATCAATCACCTAAATCAAATTTCTCCTCCTAGCTGGACTATCAATGAATTTATTATGGAATCCATTAGTATTTGTCAAAACTTCAAGAATATGATCATTAGGCATACTTATAGGGAGGGTAATAAGGTTGCGGATACCTTGGCCAATGTTGGCATAAAAAAATCTAACCATATGGGATAATGAAAATTACATCCCTAAGGAGGTACATAATAGCATTAATGCGGATAAATATGGGCATTCAAATGTGGAGTAGAAATAATAATGGTATGGAGTGGGATTTATCGGAGGTGAAAGATCACACATGTGAGAATTATCATCCTAACTACAGCCATATTAACACCCATGAACTTTGAGTGGATGGGTTCTTAAAAACTGGGACAGACATAAGGAAGAAAAAGATTCAAACGAGGGTTTTGAGAAAAAAATTGTAGGAATAGTAGGGAGAAGAAGAAAATGGGAGGAACCTCATGCCAATTGGAGCCCTGTAGTTATCCGGCTGGAAGAACAATGAGGAGCTATGGAACCTCTTACACAAGGGTGACATTTCCAATTTTATAGAATGCATCTAGGGCCATGATCATAATATCTCGGTTCATTTTGCCATGGACTAAAAGGATAAAAAGGTGAAATATGGTGGCCATCGTGTTACTATTAATGAAGAGTTGATTGTTGAGGCTACAGGCCTCAAGTTGGAGGGTTACCATTTTTTCAGCAAAAGGATTGATAGGGTCACCGAGGCTAAGAAATTCTCTGATGAGGGAGAGGAGCTCAAATTTGTTTCTACAGGTATTAGGGTAAGTTCTATCCCTAAGCCATTTGATGAAGTAACAAATATGATGGTTAGGTATATTTCTCTGAAGGGCGATACAAAACTATCCCTATTAAGCACTTGGTTTTTCTTAATCATTTTAGAAGGAAATTTGTGGTCTGCTTCCCACACTACCTACTAAATTCCCTTCAGCGCTCCATTTTGGACTTTCAGAAGCACTCTCATGTTATCCCTCTCCACCAGGGCCTCATCTTCCTGCTCCATAAGCTTTGTGTCTCCAAATTCCCTAGCTTCCCAACCACTCCCAGTGATCCACACATCACTACCTCCACTGCTCCCACTCCCATACTAGACACCTCTTCCAAACCCAAGACCAAGAACCCTAAGCTTCCAAAAACTGACACCCTCACTCTGCCCGGTTCTTAGAAGCACCAAAGAGCTGGAAGTTGCACAAAATTTGTTGCATATTAGCAATGTTGGCTTGGATATGGCCCTGCATCAGGAGGGGAATAACATACCTCATAGGTTGGAGTCTCTGGAGAAAGAGATGAAGCAGCTTAAGAAGGACCTGCAGTACATGGACAAGCAGAAAGGAAAAAGAAAAATTGATGATGATAATGACATTGGGAAGGATCAGATTGCTGACATTTATAAGAAGTGAACTCTCTGGACAATAGATTGGGGAGAGAAAATACATGCATGATCATAACATGGCTATCTTTAATGCCATTAGTGACTTCTTAAAGCAACATGTTTGAAGCATTACCATGCTTAGTGGGATCCCTGACACTATTTGGGGGAATGAAAAAGAGAGAAGCCAGACCATCTCGAAGTTGAACACAAATGACCTAACACACATCACCACATTGGTGTTTTTCACCTCACTGTAAACTATTCAGTCTAGAATCGGCAGAGTGTCCAAGAAGTAAACTCACATGGGCTGGTTGGCATTATTTTAGTCACAACTCTTTTTTAGGCTTTTTGTTGTTTCTATGCTTCTCTTGTGTTGTATTGTTTCCGTTTATGTTCTATTTGTTTTCTTTCTTGTAACTATATTTTGGTTACTGTTGGACATAGTGTTTTATCTAGATTTTGATCCTCTCTTGTTGTTCCTTTATAGCTATATTTGGTTGTTGATCCCTTTTTATAACAGGGTATAGTCCCTTTAACACTATTTACCAATAATACAAAAATTAATAGGTGTGCAAGCTTATAAAATATTTTTAGAGGAATATTAGCATGATTTAGACTATAGAAGGGAATTAAATCAACTAAATAATGATTTATTGATTTAATGAAAGGGGAAGCTAATTAATTAATAATAATTAATTAGTCTAGATAGAAGGAAGGATTAATTAATGGAAGGTCGTTAATTAGGGTATTTGTTGAATAGAAGACTTAATTAATTAATGTAATGTAATTAATTAATGATGATAGGAGAGAAGATGAGCATTATTGATGATATGTTACCAATTTGTGGAAAGGGGATAATTAGCACAATTTAAGTATTTAAATTGTTTAGGCTAAATTATAGGTGTCTACATTTGCCCCTCTTTGGGGTGGCATAAGTGACGCCACTTCAAAGATAGTAGATGGATAAAATTTTGAAGGGGTAGAAGAAAAATTAGTAGAAGTGAGAGATGCCCCTCGAGTGTCGATGGGGTGATGAAGGAAGATGATTTCCGATCGAAAAAGGTGAGAAATGGATAGAAGAAAGAAGAGGGGCAGAATGCCTAGGTGAAGCTAAAGAATAGTGTTGATAGGAGGGTTATGTGGAAGAAATATGGGGAAGCAGAGAGATGAACTAGCATTCATACTTTACATTGGAACAACTTCAGTGTCATCATATTCCCAAAATATCTACGTCATCGGTCCTTATTAAAAATATAAGCATATGAAAAAGTAGAATGACATGAAAATCCATACTATGAATAGTTGTCCATTGTTGAAAACACCAACTCTATGCAACATATAGAAAGAAATGCAATATGAGAAGGAAACAAGCTCATTTAACAGGGAAAAAAAGTACAAACACACATATTTGAACCAACAATAGTCAAAATTATAGTACAAATATTTTGTTATCAAGATGAATATTTCCACATGGTCGTGATTGACGACAAGGGTTAAAAATGATGCCCTGAGAAAGGATACATGCAGGGGAAATGATGATGGACACCAGGTCCAAGGAGAAAGCTTTGTGCACCACGAAACAACACCACGCAACTAGATGTGCCCCAGAGTATAGACAAAGCAAGAAAACTAACTTTGCGATTGGTTGTGAATCTGATGATCCGCTAGTCATGTGATCGGTGAAGATGTGAAAATTTATAGTATGATATGGAAAGGATACTATGCACAAGACACACGTTTCAGCTGCTTATAAGTTTGGTTTACCTATTTTTGTAGGTTTTATAATTTTTAGGATTTTCTTTGGAGAATTTTACCTTTTGTTTGGATTTTGGATGGATATATATATATATATATATATATTATTTTGTTTTTGTTTCCAAATTGTCCAAATTGGTGGATGTGGGATGCATAGAAGAAAGTAGAAGAATATGTATGAATCACCCATAAGCAATAAAAATGTCCTGGGAAGAAAGAAGAAGTAGGTGACAAATAATGTCCCCGTATAATGGAAAAGTTAATAAAATAATGATTTAATAAAAAAAATTATTTTTTGGAGTGTGGATAGGAAGGAAATCACCGAGGAGCAATAAAAATTGTCCTATTGAGAAGAAAGGGGTACCAAACGACAAAAAATGCCCCAACATGATGAAAAATGAAAGAAAAATAATTATTTAATTAAAATAATTATTGACAGTGAATAGAAGAGAAAACAACGGTCAAAACAAGCCTCCAGGCATCACGGCCGGCAAAAAATGGCTTGATATACCCCACCCAAGGTGGGGTAAATCATCTATAACCAATTCATTTGTTACCAACCACCGCTGAATTATTATCGCGTGACTTGTTAGTGTAAAATCACAAACACCCCCAAATGAGTTATGGATCTGCGCTTTTCTAAGCCAAGGTCATTTGGTGTGATTTACATAACATTGGATCATTCCCTAAGTCGTGGGACTTGAAAATGGGAATGATCCTCTAGAGGCAGCTGATTCCTCTTCCTAAACTACTACCGCCATGAGCTACTCCAGGTGTAGGCAAACTAAATCTAACCTAATCTAATCATTCAAGGAACCAAGGAGAGAGAAAGAGGGAAAAAATAGAGCCTACACTAAATCGGTGATACACCAGCAAAGGAAGTGAGATATTCTATTAAGGGAGAAATAAATAGAAAAAATGGAGATGAGGGAGGTCGAGTGGCGAAGTAACATGGCCTAGATCTTCAAATTTTCCATTAAACTCCATGAAACACAACATCCTACACCTGCAAATGTGAAATACATGCATAGAAAAAAAATTTGGAAGGGAGAGGCATGAAGAAACAACAAAATGATGCAAAGGGTTGAAGAACACCACAAAAACACATTTTTATTGCTCTAGAAGGTGCACAAACCATTACATTTCTGGAATAGAGGCACAAATACATTTTCCAGGCATAAGAGAAGGTTCATTGCTCAAAAATGGCGTTGAGAAACAAATTTGACAGAGTTTCTCTATGCCCAGAATGTCTCTCCTTCTCAAATGAGAAGTGTTATAGTATATATAGAAAGAAAAGAGAGAGAAGAGGGAAAATTTGAATCCTGCTCCAACCACCATGAGAAATGCATCAAATCCTGCTTTGAAAGTTCAACCACTGAATATCAATGCCTTCTACAAATCTGCCCACAATATGTCGCTTTTGGTTCCCCAGCGGATTGAATCGAATCAGATCTGGTAGTTGAAGAGATTGGATTATGGATTAATGGCATGGAAGACTTTTATCCATTTTCACCTACCATAGCCATGTGGAAGCCTAGCACTTGTTTGGCTTCCTTTTTTATATGGGACACGTGGTAGCTAGATTAGAGCAAAAATCGGGCTTGTGGGTCCATAATTTATCTTTTCCCTCTTTCTATGAAATGCAAAACTTAGAAAACCCCCGATGGCCCACTTTGACCTGGGACACGTGGAGATGCGGGGCTTGTTTGAGCCTCCCTTTATGGATTCATCTTTGGAGAAGTGCCGCTAGGACATGTGGCTCTCTCTGTTGGCTCTTCCATACTTAGTCAATTCTGGATTCTTTCCTAAACGGTTTTGAGCCCGAAGACCTTGAAACTTCACTGCTTCTTTTCCTTCTTGCTCCTAGCTTCTCTGTGACACTGCTCCTTCATTTCCGAGCCCACCTATAACCTGTTTGTCATCCTGGAATGTGAGCTCGTGGGTCTGAGTCATTTCCTTCATAATTTCCTTATGTGCAGGAGTTGTCTTGACCAAATTTTCCAAGGGGGTGAATTTGGGATAACAATTTGGCGACTCATGGGGACATATGCCTGCTAGATGAAGAGACCAAAGGCCTTTAAGAATCCATTGGATATGTAGTCTTCCGATAAATATGAAACCGATCTAAAATATTGAAGATCTGACCTTTGAGCCTCTTGGAAACCCACTGAACTTGGAGTTGAACTTCACCAAAAACCAACTGAAATGGATTGTGCAAGAGCAAAAAAACAACACCAAAAACTATGTACAAACTAAAAATCATACATACCCCAAGTGGGATATGTAGAGTGTGCAAAAGCACTTCTTCTATTGAAAAAAACCTATACCTACTCTACTCTAGCCAAAAGCAAAGGTAACTCAAACAAAACCTGCAACGACAGGAGAAATAGCTTCCCTTCCTAAAAAATGGCAGCCATGTAACTGATTTGGCACTGAACATGGCTGGTTGGATGAGTGAAAAAATAACTACAAGCTGATCTTCCACCCAAATCACCAAAGTATCAGCTGGAGACAAATCAAATACCTCTTTTAGTTTCTCTGCATTTGGATTGAAGAGGTATGGAAGATGATCCTTGGTGCTTTGCATATCATCCTCATGCCCTGAAATGGACATGACTAGTTGTGGCTGCTCCTTTGGCTCCAATGAATCCAAGTACCTGATTGGGCACGGTTTGATCCTTTGAATGTGCCCTTTGTTCTGAGTTTCAACTCTAAGAATGGATTTTTCTTGTGGACCTTCTTGGATGAATGGCGTGGGAGAAATGGTGACATCCTCCTACCTTTTTCCTTCCTCCTCTTTTAAAGAACATGGAAGATCAAGATCTTCCAACCTTGGTTCCAGAGGGCCATTATGGAGTGTAGGATTTTGCACTTGAATATTCTCCTTCATGGCAGTAGGTTCATGTGCGTGGAAGATGGATGGAGGAGAAAATGATCTAATATCCATTGGCTCCTCTTCATCAAAGCAATCCCTCAAGTTTGACAGGTAGTCTACCTCCTTATTGTGTTGCTGCAAGTGCTCTACCTCCTTCATGGTGTCTATTAATGGTGAATCACAAAGACCCCGAACATCTACAACTTGATGGGTTGATACTCTCAGTGTGATTACATAACATGGAGCTTTTCCCAAGTGTGAGACCTTGTGAATCGGGAAAGATCTCCGGATGAAGGCCGGTTCCTATTCCTCTGTTCAGATGCACACATAAAAATGTAGAGGGTTTACTCAAAAACCTAATCTAACTTGCCAAGGAAACAGGGTAAGAAGATGCATAAAATAAACTTAAACTAATAAAGGTGATGCACCGAGGAATGAAGAACACCTGTCTTGCCAATAAACACAAACCATTAAAATGCAATGCAAGATCATGCACAGATAACTAGATTTGTAGTGAAAGATCAAGAGGATGCAAATAAACACAGAGAGGGTTGAGAATCATCCATAGACATGCATTATTTGCTCCAAATATTGATACAATACACTATAAAATTCCAAGAGGCAAAGTTGCATTACAGTTTTAGATGGGAGGTTTGAACTCCACAAATTCACCTGCCAAAGAGAAGAAGGGAGGGGAAAAACAAGAATGTCCAACCTTTAGAAATAATCCCTCCTTACAATTTATAGGAAGAATGAGAGAGAAAGAGAGAGGAATTCCAAATCTACCTAGACCACCTCCAAGTTGTAATTAATTCATCTCATTATGGCGGTAGGTGAAAACCCTAGCAAACCCAAAAAGTGGTGAATTGTATTTTGCATTTTTGAAGAAGTTGGACAGAGGACCTTGTAAGCTTTCCAAAAAGTCCAACCTTGCATGAATCCGAGCTCCCTGTGAAAATTTATGGCCATTTGAATATCTGCGTCAAGGTTTGCTTCTTGTCGGGGTGTCAACGCTCAAAATGTTGCACCTCTCCCGAAGATGCACCTTGGTGCATCTATTTTCGTGTCAACATCTTCTTACCTACACCATAGGTGCATCCATTTTTGTGTTGACATCTTCTTACCTGCGCCATAGGCGCATCCATTTTCATGTCGACATCTTCTTACCTGCGCCATAGCGCATCCATTTTCATGTCGACATCTTCTTACCTACGCCATAGGCGCATCCATTTTTGTGTCAACATCTTCTTACCTGCATCATAGGCACATCCATTTTTGTGTCGACATCTTCTTACCTACACCATAGGCACATCCATTTTTGTGTCGACATCTTCTTAATTGCGCCATAGGCACATCCATTTTCATGTCGACATCTTCTTCTTGTCTATATTTACCTGGGGGAGATATATACAACAATTTGGTGACTCAATGGATCACCTGCCTACTAGGTAGAAGATCAGTGGCCTTTTAGCAATCCATTGGGCATGGAGTCATAAGCAATAACCTGAAACCAACTTGATCTCTGATCCCAAGCCTGATACCGCAACTCCTTCTCCGAGAGCACGCTAAACTGTAGAAATTCAACCTGAGAGCAACAAAACCTATGCCAAAGAACTTAGGGAAATTGAAACCTAACTACAACAAGACAATGTGCATACGCACTTAGAGGAATTGAAATCTAGGCTAATATTTACAAGGGTAAACCTTTTCCTTTTAGTAACAATGTTTAAGATAGATTCCGTTAACTCGGAATCGGGAGTTCTTCTCCATCCAATGTAGACAATTGGAAGGCATTACTACTTTTAAATCCTCGTGACCATGTAGGGGCCACTCCAAATGGCATCAAACTTGGAATGCCTTCCTGGTTTTTCCCGATCTCGCATCCCATTTCGTAACTAGGCCCCCTTCCTAGAAGGTCTTTGTTCTTGCCTTCTTATCAAACCATCTTTTTACTAAGGCATGATCTTTCTCAATCATCCGAACTACATGTTCTCTTATTTCTTCCAATTCCATCAACTCTGTATACCTAGCTTCCATTGGTTCGAACTCAAACAACTCCAACTCCTTCATGAGCTCCAATGCAGGCAATTCTAATGATATATGCAATACTACCTCTTTTCCATAGACCAACTTGTAGGGAGAATTACCAGTAGACCTCTTTGGCGTTATTATGTTAGCCCATAATGCTGATTTTAGCTTGGTATGCCATGTCCTTTGGTTTTCATCCAGAGTCCTTCTGATGATTCTTAGCAAATTCTTGTTCGTGGACTCTGCTTTTCCATTACCTATGGGTAATAATTTGAAGAGGTGCTCAAATATATTCCATTCTTGACAGCCCATTCTGTAATTTTGGAACCTATGAATGCCAATGCATTGTCTGATATGATAGTGGTTGGCACACCAAACCTGGTCAGTATTCCTTCATAAAAGTCTAGTATGTTAGACTCATTTACTTCTTTGAGCACTACTGCTTCGGTCCACTTGGTGAAATAGTCCGTTGCCATGAGAATCCACTTGTGGCCTTGGCTTGAGTTTGGATTGATGACCCCGAAGAATTCCAATCCCCATTGCATAAATGGTTGGTCAACCAAAATTGGGTGCAATGGAAGTGTTGCTAGTCTTTCTTTTCCTGTGAAGAGTGCACATTTCTTGCACTTTCTTATCCATGTATAGCAATCACTAAACACTTTGTCGGCCAATAATACCCTACCTTCATTATCTTGAGACTGTTACTCGTGGGGTGAAATGTCCTCTGGAATCTCCATCGTGAAAATCTCGTAACACCCTCTCAATTTGACCTATCCCAATGCACCTCAATAGAACTCCATTGATGTCTTTCTTGAACAAAACACCATCAACAAGCACATATGGAATGGCTTGTAATCTAAAGTATCTCCTCTTTTCTTTTCTCATTTTTGGAGGGCATAGGCCTATCTGTAGGAAGTGTATCATATTCTAATTCCAACAAGGAGCGGGCATGTCATCATTTTCCTGTTCTTGACCATCCTGTAGTACCAAGACAGTCTCTTTTTCATCACCTACTTCAACTTGCCGACTCAAAGCTAGCTATTCACATAGTCCTTTTCCACGTACTAGTTTAGTGACCTTAATTTCGATGTCATATTCCATGACATGAGTGATCCATCCCGCATGCTTCTCATTCGGATCCTTGTTTAGAAGGAAGTCCTTGACTCCGCATAAGAGACCAACAATTGGATCTTGTTGTTTGAGACTAGGCGCTTGAATTTCTTTAAGCTCCTGATCACTGCAAGGACATGCTTTTCAATGAAAGAGTACCTTGTTTCATATTCCTCCAAGCCTTGACTGAAGAAAGTAACCGGTTGTTCTAATCCCTCTTTGTTTTGTTGTACCAAGATTGCAGAAATTGTCTCCACCGATGAAGGCATATAACATGAAGTTCTTGGAGAATTATGGATTGGTGAGAGTCAAAACTTGAGATATAGCCTCTTTTATCACCTCAAAACTTGCCTTGCCTTCAGATCTCCACTTAAATGCCATGCTCTTCTTCAACATCAGTGTTATTGGCTTTACGAGAGCTGCAAAGTTTGGAACAAACCTGCGGACAAAATTGATCCTTCCCAAGAAGCTTTGAAGAGCCTTCTTGTGACTTGGCAATGGCAACACTCGAATTGCTTCAACTCTTTCTGGGTCAATCGTCAACCCCTCCTTTGAAACAATATGGCCTAGAAGTTTTCCTTTGTGAGCCAAGAATATGCATTTTTGGGATTCAATGATACCCCAAATCTTCTACACCTCTGAAATACCTGCCTCAAATGAAAGAGGTGATCCACTACATTTTTGGAGAATACAGTGATGTCATCAAGATATATCAGAACTATTTTATTGATCAACCCCTTGAATGCCATATCCATTTCCCTTTGGAAAGTGGCTCTAGCATTTGATAGCCCAAATGGCATCTTCTTGTAGGCATAGTATCCCCATTTGGTGGTGAAAGCCATCTTGAATCTGGTCATCTTGTTTCACCATTATCTGATTATACCTGAATAGCCATCTAGGAGAGAGAATCTCTCCGAACTAGACACCACTTGCAATATTTGTTCCATTGAAGGAAGTGGGTAATGATCTCTGAGAGATGCCCTGTTGAGGTCTCGAAAGTCCACACAAAACCTAATTTCTCCGCTCTTCTTCCTAATCGGAACCAAGTTTGCAACCCAGCTTGAGTGCTTGATTGGGAATATAATGCTTGCCTCTATTAGCTTGTTTAGCTCTTTCTTCATTAGAGGCTCGATGTGAGGGTTGACTGGTCTCTGCTTTTTCCTAATGGGCTTAGCATCTGGGTCCAATTCTATGGTATGTTGTGCCAACTTTGGATTGAATCCTCTCAAGTATTCATAGCTCCAAGCGAAGACATTTGGAAATTCTTGGCAAAGTTGTATGAAATCTGATTTCTCCTACTCAATGGCCACTTTACCAATTTGAAGTGTTTTTCCTTCCCCAACCAGAATTGGCCCTAAATCTTCTCTCTTGACTTATATGTTAGCCTTTTCCTTACGGAACTGGTCATTAGGGTTGAAGATAGACTCCAACATTACTAAACCCTTAGGAAGCTTGTTTGTCTGTAGCTGCACTACTTGATCCCCGTACTACTGCTCTAGTCTGTCCTGATTTCTAGCTGAGAATTCAGCCTCTTCTTGTAAAAAATTGATGATCTATTGATCATTCTCAAACACCTGCCAGCTTGTGTTATTATCTGGAACTGCTGGCCTCACAATCACATGGATATGTGGTTGTGTTTTTCCCCTTCTGATGTTGTCAACCACATCAAACATTGCTCCAACTGCTACGAGCCTATCTACAGCTTCATTTTTCTTCCTGGGTATGGACATAATGTTGAAAGCTTCAAAATCATCAATGAGGTCCCATACCCTGTTCTTTTAGTTCTTGATGGTCATTCTTTATAGCATGTTGTCCCCCGACTTGGTTGATGATTAGCTCACTATCCCCGAACACCTGCAAGTTCTTTATGCCCTTTTTCCCGCCCAATGAAGTCCATGAATCAATGCTTCGTATTCAGCTATGTTTTTTGAATAGGAAAACTAGAAATGGAAAGTGAATAATATTTGATGCCTTGAGGTGAAACAAGCATAACTCCTCCTCCCGTACCTTACCAACTCCTTGATCCATCAAAAATAACTCCCATACCTCATTGTCATCCTTATGGTCTGGTTTGGTGATGCTAGGAATATGATGGTTTTCTTCATGTATGCAATAGAATCCTAGTTTAGATTCTTCTACTTCTTGGTAGGGATCAAAAGCATGTACCTTTCTTGCCCATTCATCAAGATTCAAATCTAGGATGCTTCCAACTTTGGTGTCAGCTTCATCTATGCTTGGATAATCTTCTTGATCAAATGCTAAACAGTTGGCATTGATTTGGCTTGGAGTATGAGGCTCAATGTGAAATTTTGCAATTGGTTCGGATCTGATTGTGACCTTAGTACCATATCTTGTTCTAAACAACATGTGTGACCAATCAGCAGATAAGTAGCCTCCAATTCTAGCTGTGAAATCCCTTGATAAGCATAGGGCAAAGAGTGGTGGAAAATCTATCACTAACACATCTTACAAAACGTAACGTTGGGGCATGCATGTAAGGTAAGATTCAAACCTTTAATCACTCCCACCGTTGCTCTTTGTTGTCCCATCCAATTACACTACCCCTTTAGATATGACTTCATATTGGAGACCCAGCTGATCAGCTATTTGCTTGGGCATGATAGAACTACTTGCCCCGAGATCAATCATGCAATTGTGTACTAGTTTATCCCCAATGATTAATGAAACATAGAATGGAGGGGGTTTCAAAACTTTACCTTATTTTCCTCCATGATTCCCTTCAGCCGAGCAACATTTGTGAGGACATTCTCTTGCATATGGACCTGCTGGTTCAAAGTTGACCAATTCTCCATGGCAGCTTGTAAAAGATCTCTTTGGCCTAGGATGGATAAAGATTCCCACATTGATATATTCACATTTGTCTTCTTCATTTGATCAATGATGCTAAATGGGGATGAAATATCTCTTTGCTGTCCTTTAGGCTTCACATTCCTTTCTTGTGCATGTGCAACAACATCTGGCATTTGAGTTGGCTTAGAAGGTGGTTTGGGCTGTCCTTGCGTGTTTAGAACTGTATTTTGCTTACCAACACCTTGTGGAGTGAGGAAAGGTTGTAGATCACTTGGAGCCAATGACTACCCTTCACCAATATTCCTCTTCTTTGATCTTGTGTTAGCTGCTACACTCTAAAAAATTGTTTGATTCATGCCACAAAAATCCTCAGCTTGCCAATTCACAAGTGCGGTATCATTTGGTGATGTGTTTTGCTTGAGATATCCCTTGTTGCTGATTTTCTTTCGACTCACTTCACCCTCTACGCCGCAAAGTTTTTCACCATCAAGGCTTGGTTCAAAGCACCATTGAAGCACATAGATTGGTTGTGAGGTTCATTACATGGGAAACACCAATCCTAATCTTGAGCTATGTTTTTTTCACCGCACTAATGCTTTAGAAGCGAGATGCAACATTGGGGCTATAGGGCTGAAATGGTCTATTGGCGGGAAGCCTTACTTGGATTTGATTTGAAGTTGGATTGGGTGGCCTATTGGGCTGGTATGGTTACCTATTAGGTTGAGCTTGAGGTTGATAAGAAGGTCTAAAGCTTTGGGCCTCTTTGCCTCTTGTGTGTAACCAGCTCATTTCCCAAATTTTTCAATTGTTTCATGACTTCTTGGAGTTCATTTGAAGCACTAGAGGATGAAGTAGAAGTTTCATTTGAACTTGGATTTCTAGGAGTGGGAATAGGAGCCAAAGTGGGTGCTTGACTAGTGCTTAGATTTTCTAAGTTTGGATATAAGGGCATGGGAGGCCTAAGAGCCGACTTTACCAGCTTGAATAAGATAGTTTTCAGCCCTAATGGCAATGCTATAAGCAACAGTAAGGTTGTGCCTCTCATAGATTAAATTAACATAGAAATATCGAATTCAAAGCTTAAGATAATATAGAAAAGCACCTTCAATGGTTGTTGGCCTAGCGCCACCGGAATCCTATCCAAAGACCTTTGAAATATGAAGTTGAAGTCGATCAGGTTGCTCGTTGGGAGCTCTCTTGATAGTTTTCAATTGTTCTAGTAGAGACAAATTGTCTCCCTTTTCTCCAAACTACTCATGGAGAACTATGCATAACTGATTCCAATTTTGGATAGAACCAGCTCCAAGGCTCCTAAACCATTGCAATGCCTTCCCTTTGAATGAAGATGCTAGCAATTTGACAGCAACATCCATTTCATTTATCTCATGGATTACACAAATGTTAGCAATGTCTTTGACATGATCACCAGGAGTGGTATGATTTTCTCTAGTAAAAATGGAATGTTCTTCAATGCTGCAATTGGAACTGGATTTTGTGCATTGAGGGCAAGTGGGATGCTACCAATGAAGTTGACAAAAGGGTTTTGTTGCACCATTCTGATTGGCCTGAGAACCCTTGTTGATTGGATGAAAGGTCTATTAGGTGGAGGGGTTGATAAAGTCTTGTTAGGTGGAGATGGTGATCTTTGTGGTCTTCTTCCTCTCCTTCCTCTACCTGGTGATAGCTGTAAGTGGAAAAATAACCCCTCTTCTTGAGTATCAGACCTGGTTCAAATTATTCTCATGTGCCTGTGTAACTATTGCTGCTACACCACTGAATTCTATCCCTTCGGAGTTGCCAGATGTGTTAGATAATGAGCCTTAAAAGGCTAGATCTGCCCAAGTTACACACCAAACCCGACAACAATAAAAATAATTTAAAACTTTGAAGGACCCGAAGATACAGCTTCTTAAATTTGGTTATCGGGTCTTATTGTGTAGCTACTAATCCACAGAAAGGTATAGGTGAAACTCGGATCATGAAAGGAAACTTACAAAACCTAAAACACACCGTGTCAAAACTCGGGACATGCTCAACACTTGGGAAAATCTGAAATGTAAAAACTATGAAATTTTGAAAGTCAAAATCTCAAATATCTAAAAATACTCTTTTGAAGATTATCCCCGATCTATCAACTCGGTGAAATTTTGACTTGTTTTGAGCAAGTTAAGCCCTTGAAAATCGATTTTGGAGTTCAACCTGGAAGGTGAAAAAATATGAAATTGTAAAACCTACAATTTCTAAGTCCAAATTTCTTGAAAATTCCTTCAAATATTGTGGAATGACCTCTTGGTCCCACCTGACATGCCAAAAATGTTGATGGTGAATCATAGAACCCCTGAACATCTGCAACTCGATGGGTTGAGACTCTCAGTGTGATTGCATAACATGGAGCTTTTCCAAAGTGTGGGACCTTATGAATTGGGAAAGCTCTCCGGATGAAGGCCAGTTCCTTTTCCTCTGTTCAGATGCACACAAAAAAAATGTAGAGGGTTTACTCAAAAACCTAATCTAACTTGCCAAGGAAACATGGTAAGAAGATGCATAAAATAAACTTAAACTAATAAAGGTGATACACCGAGGAATGAAGAACACCTGTCTTGCCAATAAACACAAACCATTAAAATGTAATGCAAGATCATGCACAGATAACTAGATTTGTAGTGAAAGATCAAGAGGATGAAAATAAACATAGAGAGGGTTGAGAATCATCCACAAACATGCATTATTTTCTCCAAATATTGATACAATACACTACAAAATTCCAAGAGACAAAGTTGCATTACAATTTTAGATGGGAGGTTTGAACTCCACAAATTCACCTACCAAAGAGAAGAAGGGAGGGGAAAAACAAGAATTTCCAACCTTTAGAAAGAATCCCCTCTTTACAATTTATAGGAAGAATGAGAGAGAAAAGAGAGAGGAATTCCAAATCTACCCCAACCACCTCCAAGTTGCAATTAATTCATCTCATTATGGCGGTAGGTGAGACCCTAGCAAACCCAAAAAGTGGCGAATTGTATTTTGTATTTTTGAAGAAATTTTTCTCACCTAATTAAATATATCCAGTCATAGTTGGATATAGGACCTTGTAATATTTCCAAAAAGTCCAACCTTGCATGAACTCGAGCTCCTGTGAAAAGTTATAGCCATTTGAATATCTGCATTAGGGTTTGCTTCCTGTCGGGGTGTCAACACTCAAAATGTTGCACCTCCTGAAGATGCACCTCGACGCATCTATTTTCATGTTGACATCTTCTTACCTGCACCATAGGCGCATCCATTTTCATGTCGACATCTTCTTACCTGCACCATAGGCACATCCATTTTCATGTCGACATCTTCTTACCTATGCCATAGGCGCATCCATTTTCGTGTCGACATCTTCTTACCTATGCCATAGGCGCATCCATTTTCGTGTCGACATCTTCTTATCTGTGCCATAGGTGCATCCATTTTCATGTCGACATCTTCTTACCTACGCCATAGGCACATCCATTTTCATGTCAACATCTTCTTCTTGTCTATATTTACCCAATGGGATATATATATACAACAGTGTCCTCTTGATCTACAACTTGCTCACCATGGTTTATCTCTTCCTCAAACATGAAATTTGAAAGATCAAACTCTTCTTCAACATCGGATATTGAAGGGGATGAAGTGGGAAGAATAAATGAAGGTTCCCCTATAGCCTGCTCCACACTTAGAGCCTCTAAAACTGGATGGTCCTCCTCCATCATGGGTTCATCAATCAAATCAGGCCCTTGAAAAGAAAGAAGAAAATCTTCAATGATTCCTTCTTAATTGAGTGGCCAAAAAACTGATATGATCTCTCCTTGCTTCTCCTCTTCAATGGGGTTGGGATTGATTGTTCCTCCTCTTGTTATTACTCTTATTCTATGCAAACTTAGCCTCATCTACCACTATTTCTTTAATCTTGACCTCCTCTATTGGCTTGACCATCAAGGGGATCTTTGTAAACCCAAATTTGGAAGCCAAAATCTTCAGATTGTCTGTCATTTCTTTTTTGTTGGGCTCCTTGTTAAGTACAAGATAATACTGAGAGGGGGTGAATCAATTATGATATTCTTTTAAATTTAACACTTAATCTCAGATTTGTAATCAAAATTAATTATTTTCACAAAGTGAATATATCAAAGCCATCAATGAATACAAATCAAACCAACACATTGTAAATAAAAAAAAATTTTACGTGAAACCCTTTCGGGAGAAAACCATGGAGAAAATATTCTTTATTATATTTTTCAAATGTTTGTAGGCACCAACCTACGGGAGACACCAATCCCCAAGTTACAATTTTGTAGGCACCAACCTATAGGAGCACCAATCCCTTTTTTCTAAGCACCAACTCAGCAAGAGACACCGATCTCTTCGAATATGAAGGCACCAACCTTCCTTATGAAGAACAACAAACTTTTTCCTATCTTTTATGGTGTTTCTCCTTCAACATGATGATAGACCAAAAATGCTGCTAAGAATATTCTTCTAATTTATTTCAGTCCTTCACATACATAAATCGCTGAAACTCTTCATTAAAAATAAATCTTCCCTTCACTCCTTTTTATATTTCATATTCTTCTCTTCTTCTTCTCTCGCTTAAAATTGAATGAGACACTCAAATTTCTTGCCTAAACCAAATTATCCCATCTCCTTATATATATCCTTCTCACATCCTTTTAAAAAGACACATCGTTCCAACCGACACAACCTTTCCATTAACACAACTTAATTAAGTGCATTAGTCAGCTAAAACTAAAAAATAATTAACGCAACCCATAATTATTAAATGCACATTAAACAATGCAATTAACCACTTGATATGAGCTACCCCTCCTTAGACAAATCATTGTTATCATTAAATCGCTGCCAGCCATCATTAAATCTTCTTTTTCACCATAAAACATGGCATATGAACACCTTAAAATGCTGATATCTCTCTCTTATGTACAGCTGTGTATATCTTGCTTATACCATGATAATCCTTATGCAAAAATGCTTCTTTTCATGTATTTAAACTTTCATTTTCTACCCTTCTATACTACTTGGTTATTTCCATTACTTTCTACCATTTCCATCAAAATCCATCAACAGTTCCGTTAGCTTCCATTACATGATTCCGTTAACCAAATACATCAATGATTAAGCCTTTGACATCAATGACAATATTTCCAACAATCTCCCCCTTTGTCATTGATGGAAACCTTCCAATTTTTTTTTTTTCTTTTCTACAACTCCTCCTTGTTGTAACTTCCCCTTACTATCATTCTCCCTCTTTGACATCAATGGCAAAGGGTCAATCTAGGAGCTGAATATTGCAATGTTTAGCTCCCCCTCAACCGATGCTTCTCTTGGTTTTTCAATGAGAAGAAGCAAAGGATATTACTCCCAACTTCTGTTGTAGATATTCAAATGTCTCCTTTGGAAGTGGCTTGGTGAAGATATCTACTATTTGTTCAAATGTAGCAACAAATTCCAACTTTATCTACTTTTCTGCCACTTTCTCTCTTAAGAAGTGGTATCTTATGGTAATATGCTTTGTTCTTGAATGCATAACCAGATTCTTTGAAATACTTATCGCACTGGTATTATCACATAATATGGAGATTAGATGATCATACTCTACTTTGATATCTTTCAAGGTTTGCTTCATCCATAGAATTTGAGTACAACATAACACTTTTGTTATATAAGCTACTTCTACTGTTGATAAGGATACAAAGTTCTACTTTTTACTTAACCAAGATACTAGGATGTTTCCAAGGAAGAATGCTCCTCTGCTTGTACTTTTTCTATCATCCACACATCCTGCCCAATCTGAATCTGTATAAGCTACCAATGTGAAGTATTTACCCCTTGGGTACCATAACCCATAATCCATAGTTCCCTTTAGATATTTGAATATGCATTTTACAGCTTGCACATGTGTTTCTTTCGGACCTGCTTGAAAACATGCAACCATACCCACTACTTGCATGATGTCTGGTTTGGATGTTGTCACATATAGTAAACTCCCAATCATTGATCTATAGAGAGTTTGATCAACATTCAGAGATTCATCATCTTTGCTTAACTTTGTCCCGATAGCCATAGGTGTGCTAACAGGTGCACACTCCTCCATGCCAAATTTCTTCAACATTTCCTTCACATACTTGGTTTGGGATATAAATATTCCTTTATTAGATTGAGAAATTTGTAATCCAAGGAAAAATGATAACTCTCCCAACATGGACATCTCAAACTCCTTTTGCATGTCTTTGGCAAATTTCTTAGACATTTCCTCATTGTCTCCTCCAAAAATTATGTCATCTACATACACAACAACAATCAGCTAGTGCTCACCTTCAATTTTAATGTAAATATTGCTATCAAGCAAGTCCTCTCTTGAACCCTTGGTCTTGTAGATACTTATCAAGCCTAGAGTACCATGCTTTGGGGGCTTGTTTTAATCCGTACAAGGCCTTCTTCAACTTACACACATAATCTTCATTTTTTGATAGGAGGAACCCTTTAGGCTGTTCTATGTATACTTCCTCTTCTAACTTCCCATTTAGAAATGCTGATTTGACATCCATTTGATAGACTTTGAAGTTCTTGAATACCAAAAATCAAGAAACATTCTAATTGCTTCTAATCTAGCAACAGAGCAAAATTTTCTTCAAAATCAATACCTTCACTTGAGTATACCCTTTACATACTAACCATGACTTGTTTTGAGTGACTTTTCCATCTTCATTCAATTTATTTCAGAATACCCACTTAGTGCCAATCACATTCTGATCCTTTGGCCTAGGTACAAGTTCCCATGTTTCATTCTTCTCAATTTCATCTAACTCTTCCTCCATTTCCTTTATCCAATTTTTTTCATGGTGAAACTTCTGCAAAGTTCTTCACTTTATTTCTAATTATAAGGAGAAATTTACTAGTTACGATGCACTTACAATTCTTCTTTCTCGTACTCCATCATCAAGGTTTTCAATGATCTGAATTTCAACATGATTCTTCTCGAACAAAACGAGATGGTGTTTTGGTGTCTGCCTTTCGTATTTACTTAATTTTTCAACATCTTTTCCTCTTCCTTTTCTTCTACTACCTTGGCTATTTCTAAGGGCTCTTCTGCATGTTCTTTAGCTTTTTGATTCACAATTTCATCCACTCTCACATTTGCACTTTCTACTATAGTTTGTAGTCTTTTGTTATAGCATCTGTAGGCTTTGCTTTTAATAGAGTAGCTAAGAAAAATTCCTTCATCTGCTCTTGAATCAAATTTTCCCAAGTTCTCTTCATTTATTTTAATAAAGCATCTACTCCCAAACACTTTGAAATATTTTACAATAGCTGACCTTCCTTTCCACAATTCATAAGGAGTTTTGTCATGATTAACTCTGATTTTCCCTCTATTCAAGATATGAACAGTTGTATTTACCACTTCTCTCCAAAATCTATCTAATAGCTTAGATTCATTTAACATGGTTCTAGCCATCTCTTGGATGGTTTGATTCTTTCTTTCTACCACTCCATTTTGTTGTGGAGTCCTTGTAGCTAAGTATTGTCTTTTGATTCCATGATCTTCACAATATTCAATGAATTCATTTGAGGTGAACTCACCTCCACGATCTGACCTCAAGCACTTTATTTTCAATCCAGTTTCATTTTATACTAAAGCCTTGAAAGATTTGAACTTCTCAAATGCTTCTGAATTTTATTTTAGAAAGGCTACCCATGTCATTCTAGTGTAGTCATCAATGAATAACATGAAATAACTCTCACCTTGTATGCTTTTTGTTCTGGTAGGTCCACATAAATCCGTATGAATCAACTCTAGTGGTTTGGTGGTCGAATACTCCTTCATTCTAAACCTTTCTCTGGTTTGATTTCCATGCTAAAATTTCTTGCATAGAGTACTTGTAGGTTTTGTTACCTTAGGCATATCCCGCACAACCTGCTTGTTGCTGATTTTCACAAGATTATCAAAATTTATATGCCCCATCCTTCTATGCCATAGCCAACTCTCTTCAACCTTTTCAACTCTTCATTCTTCATAGGTTCCTTGAGTGTCTCTACATAGGTCTTTGACTTCTCTTCTCTTGTCCCTTTCGATGACTCTATACCTTTTGTGTTAGTGGTGTCTTGTCTTTCCGTATATCCAAGACCAATCTTGTTAGATGTTGACTTCTATCGGTTCAGAATTTCATCTAGTATCTTGGTACTTTTCTTGAATTTTAGATTACTTGTAACTTTAGCATTTTCTTTTTCCAAGTCCTTTCTCAAAGCAATGATCTTTGACTCATGCTTTTCACAATCTTCTTCCTTAGTCCTTAACTAATTTCTTAATTCTTCTTCAACTCATTTTGCTTCTTCAATTTGGTTTTTTAGATCCATGATCATCTTTCCTGATTCTTCAAGAGATTGTGATATCTTAGCTTCAAAGTTACGATCTTCTTCTTCATACTTTAGGAGCTGTAACTTTTGTTTCTGATTTTTCTTTTAAAAGATTTCAACTCTCCCAAGGAACATATAAGTTCCTCTTCAAGATTCACTTCACCTTTTTCTTCCATGTCTTCATCTCTTTCTAAGTCATCTTTTATAGCCATGAATAATATTTCTTCATTATCGCTATCTGAGTCACTTATCCCACTTTCTTCGATGATCTACTACTTCCTTTTGAATATAAGATTTTATTTTCCTTTCCAAATATTTTTTTGCCTTTTCTTTGCTTGAATTCCCTTTTGAATTTAGGTTTTATTTCCTCATCATCGCTATCTTCTTTCTCTGGACACTTAGCCATAAAGTGTCCAATTTTACCACAATTAAAAATTTAAATGTGTTATCCTGTAAAATTGACAAGGAAATTTTATAGGTAACCATACCAAAATTTTGTTCTGGTTCCTCGTGAGGTCCCTCAGCATTCGGAATGTTGTAAAATCCCTTTCCGAGAAATCTAGTTTTCCGAACTTGGTCTTTTTGGTCCTTTTTTGGCTGGGTGCACCTTTTATCTATGCAACATAGACCAAATTTGTGCCCTCTTTATTTCCTTTGGTGCACCTTTTGAAGTGTTGACACAACAATTGATGTGCCTTCCTGTGATGTGCCTTTCTTGCATGCGCCAAGGCGCATGCGCCTTCCTGTCAACAAAAAAATGTTGCGCCATGTTTTGGTGCGCCAAGGCGCTCGAAATCTAGTGTCGACAGTCCTAAATTTGTGCCAAAGGCATAGATAATTCCATGTTGACAAAACCATATCCG
Organism: Taxus wallichiana var. yunnanensis; assembly: GCA_018340775.1. Taxonomy (NCBI): domain Eukaryota; kingdom Viridiplantae; phylum Streptophyta; class Pinopsida; order Cupressales; family Taxaceae; genus Taxus; species Taxus wallichiana. The sequence continues at coordinate 378,005,617 of CM031244.1, read as the reverse complement.
CGCCAAAGGGCGCAAAGGTTCCCATGTCGACACGCATTTTGGTGCGCCCCTTTAAAAAGTGGTTGGCGCATTTATTACACTTTTGGCTATATATAGGTGCATCCGCCCTGTCACTTTCACAATAAAAAAATGTGATAATCTTTATTTCTCTGACACCTGTCAGTGCACCCGTCATTCTCGTGTCACGTTCATGGACCCCGCTTCATTCTTCTCATTCTATATATTCCGGTAAGTGGTCCTTGTTTCTCTTGTGTTTTTCATTTTTTTGGTTGTTTGTGAGGGTTGATGAAATAGATCTAAGAAGCTTTAACCCCTCCTACCCATTTTGCAAGTCTTCCCTCCCAAACCATTTTCACCCTCTTTCTAGATCTGCTGGCCAAGAGGGCTCTGCCTCAAAAATGAACCTAGATCCCTTTGCTGTGCCCCCTTCACCGTCTAAATCCATGAAGAAGGAGGCCTAAACTACCCACAAACCTATCAAGAAAGGAGAGAAACCTAAAATTTGTTACTGAGCCGCATTTTTCTCTGGGCTGCAATCGCCACCCTTGTTACAGAAAACACAGTCATGCCAAGAGGGCGCACTGACCTTGATTGCAACACGTAAGATCCCTGCGCCATGCATAAACCAAGTAAATCCTAAACCTGGCGCAAGCGCAATCCCGCTAACAACAACAAAGTGCCATGCAAGCTTTCCCTGCGCCACGCCAAAGTCCCCTTTGCGCACATAAAGTTAGTGCTACACGCATTAATCCTGCACCCTTCGGCGCACCAAAATTCCATGTTACATATAAATTACATGCGCCATTGGCGCATCCTGCTCCCATGCAACACTAAAATTATTTGCGCCCAGTATAAAACCGCATATAATGGCACAGTGCACTCCTGTTTACAAAAAAAGATGTTATATGCAAAATCCTTGTGCCCTGCGCCCTTTGGCACTGATTTATTCCTTGTAACACTCTACTTCAGTGCGCCATACTATTAACCCTGCAGCCTGCAGTGTACCTTTGCCCCTGCGCCCAGAAGCCTTAAAATTGCTAACTCCTCATTTTGTGATGCTTTAATGGAAGATCTGACGGCTAACATGGCTCTTTTACGTTGGACTTCACTCCTTCTTCTTGTAGATCAACAACTGAACTCAAATCCACATATGTCTACATCAAGCAAAAGGCCAACCAAGTCAAAGGGTAAGGCTAAGCTTATAGAGGAAGAGATGAAATACAAGTATCAAAGGGTCAGAATGCCTGAGTCCTAGGTAGAATGTGATCTAGATATCAGAGATTCTGAACTTGGCCACATTGACATGGAGGATTTCTGGGCCAGAACCAGGAGGGTCACAGGAAGTCCTTGGATGGACAAGCTAGTGGGCAGTGGTTTGCATTTTTCTGGGGGAATCCCGTCAATGTAGTAAATAATGAGTTTATGATGGTGGTGGCCCGTTGTTATAACAAAGACACAAGGTGTGTCGAAAATGAAAAGGGCGAGGTCATAATCAACCTCACTGCCCGACACTTCGAGATCATGCTAGGCATTCCTCACCACCAACATTTTGTGGTCTGTAAGCCAAGAGGACTGCATCAAGGGAGGACAAATGCATGCAGCTGATGAATGAAGTGTACTTAAAGAATAAGAAGGTGATAACTAGGTGGCCACAGGTTATTCACCATAGCGACTTCTCTGAGGAACTGAGTGATACCATCACGTTCCTAAGTAGAGTTTTTGGGCTTTCTGATGCCCATTACTTTCACAAATGGATGCTCAGGTACCTAGAAACCATGAATAAGAATGTTCCTGAGTAGCGCTTTGAGTGGGTGGAGATCATAAGCAACTCCAACAACTCACCATGATGGGGAGGTTCTACATGAACTCCTATGTAGTCTACGCCGCAGCCTCAGAGAGGGATTATCCAACACTGAGCTGATGTAGAGTTTGGCCTCAGGTAAAGATATATGAATACTACCCAGAGCTGAAGCTGGAAAATAACATCTCGTAGTTTACCAAGATCAATGATGCTTTCTTCTATGGCATTGTCTACCTTTTGAGGCCAAATATGACTCATGGTCGGATGACCAAGAGCATAGTCATAGTGACTGAGAAGTGGGGAGCACTATTTACCCAATTCCCCACCTTCACCTATCTCAGAGCAGCCAACTTCTTGGGAGCCCACCAAATTGCCAAGGTATGCTGGCCTTAAGCTGATCCTATTGGAGCTGTCCAGACAGACTCATAACATACCATGAGAAGTGTCTAAAGAGAAAGAAGGGTGGAACTCCTTTCCCCCTTACAGTGGGTAGGTACACCTGCATTTCCCACAAAAAATCCCGAGAAATGTTTGAAGAGCTAGAACTTCTCAATCTAAAGCATAATTTCCCGGCAAGGCCCACCTTCAATCCAAGAAATTGCCTCCCTAGGGCAAAACTCGATCCGATCCACATTCCACAGATCGAGGATATCTATATCGACCTATATCATGAGGTTGAACTCAGGAGAAAGGATCACTCTCGCCTGGCCCTGGTAGAGATTATTCAGTATGGCGTGGCCATCATTCCAAAAGGTTATCAAACTACCGATCAAGAAGTTGATCAGGTGTATCTAGACACGGATGGGGACAACTGGCCATTTGCCAAAATAGATAGAACAAAGGCACCTCAGACCATTGAGGTAAGGGTTAAAGAAACATTGCGGTGGACAGAACACTGGTGTAGAATGAATGGCCTTATCTACCTTGGAGTAGATTTCACCACATCCCCTTTGGGCAACGCACCTGTCAGGCTAAAACATCTGCCAAAGGGAAAAGGCAAAGATAAAGAGGGAGAATCAAGCTCCACTCAAGAAGAAGCTCCTGAGAGCCCTCCTTCGCCGCACAGGAACAAGTTATAACTCTGGTATCCTCGAGAAAGAAGTGATGGAGAGTGTTCCAATGGGCACATCCACTCAGGATGTTGCCACTGCTACAACCATGGAGGTTCCCACCGTCCCTTCTCCCCCTTCTCATGTGACTCAAGTGACCATTCCTTTGGTCGTATCCTCTCCCCCATCTTCTACTGTTCCCCCTTCCTCGTCCTCCATCTTCTCTTCTCTCACGGAGTTGTCCCCCACTATTTCTTCTCTCATCTCTCAGCTCCCTTCCATTCCCATGACTACCTCGCCTGCAGTATCTCCCCCTCCCATGAGCACTTTCTTGGCCTCTCTCTCGATGCCGCCACCACGTGTCTCTATGCATTTCCCCTCATCCACTACAACTGCTCCCTCTTCCACCACTGGTCCCACTCCCTTAGGTCCAACATGGCTTTCTCAGCACCTGAGCCAACATAAGAGGAAAGTCCCTATTACACCAATGGACTTCTCCGTCATCCCAACAAAGGGGGCTAAGAAGCAAAAGCCGATAACTCGCTTCTCTCAGAGTGCATCGGGAGAAAGAGTGATGGAGATTGCGTATCCTGATCCTTCAAAGGATAAAAAGGATCTGTCTCCTACAGATTATACAGTGACGTAGGTCACAATGGGAACGTCTTCTAAAAGTCTTCAAGGAGAGGCCCTATCTGCGGTGGATTCCCTTTGCAAGAAGCTCCAAGAAGCAAAGGAAGAGAAGAGGCTATTAAAAGAGCAGAACAAGCATCTTCTCCATGCCCTACAGAAAATGGGCAGTGCACCTCCTACAACTGCCACCGAAACTCCTAAGGTCCTAAGCTAGGATAAGATAAATGAATACGCCAAAATTGGTGAACAAGGTATGGCAGTTTCCACCTGGAGAGATCAGATCCTCAAAGACAGCAAGGAGGTAATTGTCAAGTTCACCGAGTTGTATCAGAACATTAGTCGGGTGAAAAAATATCTCCAGGTGATTACGGGACCTATCTCTAAAGAGTTGGACCATGCTAGGTTGTAACACGAGACGTTCCAGAAAATGCTCGACTACTCAGTTGATGATTTGGTAAAATTCAGCATTTTCGATCACCCCAGGGTACCCAGAAAAATCCTTGCTGCATTGGACTACCGGTTGATCAGATGGAATTTGTCCTGGAGAAAATTGACAAGGTTAAGGAGGAAGCCCTGGATGTAATGCATCAAATGGAGAAAATTGTTCTAAGAATGTCTCCAGGCTTGCTCACTCCTTCTTTTGCCTTGAGGAAGGTAGATGAAACTATTCAGATCTTCAAGGAGATCGTCTCGCAAGGGCTAGGGCTAGAAGCCACTTTTGACACCGAATGCATCAATAACCTTCTAGCTTGCCGTGATTTTGTGGGGTACCTGATGGAGGCAGGTAATGAATATTTCAAGCTCCCTGAAAAACTTAGAGATGAGCGGGAGACTTGTGAGGTCATCGGTGATCATACAAAGGGTCCTGCCCAGGATCAACTTTAGCCGATGGTCAGTAAGTTCATGGAATATCGACCCAGTTCCATATTACCTCTCCCAAACAACAACAAAAGCAAGATACCCCCTTTTAGCTGCGGGACGACGATGAATAGCCTTCTTCCTCTTGGCTTCCTTTTTGTAAATATCTAAGAGTATGTTGGCACAAATGATGACATCATCCATGTTGCACCATGGGATGTTGTCATCCACCAAGTTGCCCAAAGTCAACATTGACTTTTAGATATTTTGTAGATTAGTTGTTGGTTTCTTTTTGCCTTCTCTCTTCTCCTTCTTCTATATATACTTGAATACTTGTTGTATTCAAGTGGTGGACACTTTTTAGATAAAAATAGAAGTGAGAAGAAAAGGCTTTGTACTTTTGTAACAGAAGAAAACATTAATACAAATATTAAGACTTTGTGCTAAATATGTGTGTTATGGGCATCTGATCTTTCTTATGTTAGATCTATGCGTTTATTCTGTTGAATCTATCTCTACTTTTTGTCATTTGTTCATCAGTATTGCTTTGTTCGTCTATGTAAGTAGGTTCGGCTCTGTTTACTACCAACCCAAAACATAGACCCTCTGACCTTTCTACTTTGGAATTCATTTCTTTTCTCCCTTCAGATCCATCTTCCTTCCTTTCCTTCCTTCATTCCTTTCTGTTCTTCGTCCGAAACTACCTCTACTGGGATGAGATCCCAAACCCCCTGAAGGCATAATACTATAAGACTTGCACAGATTCCTACTGGTAGAATAGTGATAAACCAGTTTTGCTTTGCTATCTCAAAGACGGGATATGCCCTGCACACTGTTGGCTCATCTATCCATAGATCTGTTCACCCGACAGATTTTCAGACCAACAAAATGGAAACTTACCTTTTACTTTCTAGATCCTTTCTTTAACTTTCTAATGAACAAGGTTTCTTTCTCATCTTCTTCGCTGTTTGAGTTCTCATTCGACTCAGGTTCTTTGATTTTTCTTTCTTTGAGACTTTGAATGTAACTTCCTTCTTTGATGGTTTATTTGACTCAGTCCTCATTTCATACGCAGTTAGTATTCCATGTAGTTCATCAATGCTCAACTTATCAAGATCCTTCATTTCTTCAATGGCAGACACCTTAGCATCAAATCTTAATGGTAGAGACCTTAGAATATTTTGAATGATCATGGATTCTTCAATATTTTCACCTAACCCTCTTATGGCATTGAAAACCTCATCCACATGAAGAAGATAGGCTACAACATTCTCCTCATCCTTCATTTTCAAGCTCTCAAATTGTCTCCTATGAGTTTGAAGCTTAGCCCTTTTAACCTTGTCATCACCTTCGTAGATAGTTCGAAGTTTGTCCCATATCTCCTTTACCATGTCACATTGCATTACTTTAACAAACTTAGATTCTGATAGGCCACATAGGATAACATTCATCACCTTGGCATTGTTTTCAAAAGCCTTCTTTCTCGGCTTGATCTATTGGTGGAACTGATGGGATTGTATATCCAACTATTATTGATTGCCAAATATCAAACCCTAGTGCCATTAGATATGTTTTCATTCTTATGCTCCAAAATGCATAATTTTTTCCATCAAACAATGGAGCCTTGTTTGAAGAAAAACCTTCTTGTACTTGATGAGTAGCCATATGTGCTTCTTAGATATCTACCTTCCAATTGTTAGATTGTTCCTAAAGGCACCCGCTCTGATACCAATTATTAAGCACAAGATAATACTGAGAGGGGGGTGAATCAATATTATGATATTATTTTAAATTTAACACTTAATCTCATATTTGTAATCACAATTAATTAGTTTCACAGTGAATATATCAAAGCAATCAATGAATGCAAAGCAAACCAACACACTGCAAATAGACATAAATTTACGTGGAAACCCTTTTAGGAGAAAACCATGGAGAAAATATTCTTTATTATATTTCTCAAATGTTTGTAGGCACTAACCTATGGGAGACACCAATCCCCAAGTTACAATTTTGTAGGCACCAACCTACAGGAGCACCAACCCCTTTTTGCTAAGCACCAACTCAGCAAGAGACACCGATCTCTTCAAATATGAAGGCACCAACCTTCCTTATGAAAAACAAACTCTTTCCTATATTTTATGTTGTTGTTGCTTCAACAGATGATAGAAAAAAATGCTGCTAAGAATATTCTTCTGATTTATTTCAGTCCCTTCACATATATAAATCGCTGCAACTCTTCATTAAAAATAAATCTGCCCTTCACTCCTTTTTATATTTCATATTCTTCTCTTCTTCTTCTCTCCCTTAAACTTGAATGAAACACTAAAATTGCTTGCCTAAACCAAATGATTCCATCTCCTTATATATCCTTCTCACATCCTTTCGAAAAGACACCTCGTTCCAACCGACACAACCTTTCCATTAACACAAATTAATTAAGTGCATTACTCGGATAAAAGAAAAAAATAATTAATGCAGCCCATAATTATTAAATGTACATTAAACACTACAATTAACCATTTGATAGGAGTGATGCCCCTCTTTAGACAAATCAGTGTTATCATTAAATCACTGCCAGCCATCATTAAATCTTCTTTTTCACCATATAACATGGCATATGAACACATTAAAATGCTGATATCTCTCTCTTATGTATAACTGTGTATATCTTGCTTATACGATGATAATCCTCATGCAAAAATGCTTCTCTTCATGTATTTAAACTTTTGTTTTGTACCCTTCTATACTCTTTGCTGGTTATTTCCTTTACTTTCTACCATTTCCATCAAAATCTGTCAACAGTTCCGTCACCTTCCGTTACACGATTTCGTTAACCAAGTACATCAATGATTAAGCCTTTGACATCAATGACAATATTTCCAACACTCCTCTTCATTGTGTTCTCCTTGACTGGATTCTTGAGTCTCTTCCCGACATGGACTTGGGAAAGCAAGAGGAGTGGCAGGTTGGGGTTCAACCATCTTTGCAATTGTTTTTGGTGGGAAGGGAGGCACAACTTCTTTTTTGTTTGGAAGGGAAAAGGATAGAAGAACTGAGATGAGGTGGAAGACTAGGAGATGGAGAAATGAAATCAACACTTGGGGAAACAAGTGAGGAGCTTGGAAATTGGAGCTTGGGTTGAGATGGTGCCACTTGAGAAAGAGAAAAGAAAAGCTATGAGATGTTGGACTTACCCATTGACAAGGTTGTCTTGACTCCAACTCATAAGCCCCGATCTCCTCAGTCCATTGTGCAAGTTGGGGCAGCATTTCAACCATGAAGTCAAGCTTCTCTTGAGGGCTGTAATGTCTTGGAAAAGGGCCTTCCCATGGACAAGGTTCCCTACAACCAATCTTGAATGCCTTCATTTGTGCTATGCCCCTTGACTGAACCATGCCAACCTCCATTTTTGAATCTTCTCTAGTAGACCAACATCCTCTACATAACTATCACCATCATATGTGTCCCCTTGTCCTTGATAAGCTTCATAGTCAAACTGGTTTTGACACTACTCATATGGGTAAGCATAATGGTCCTAGATCTGATTATAATGCTGATCTGGAGGAGTTGGGAAATACATTGGAGGTGGACTGTATTGCTGTAAGTGTGAGTTCCATGAAGGGAATGAAGTCATGATTGTACAACCTCATGGAATGGGAGAAAATGGAAGAGATGGAAGAGGAAAATAGATGAAAATGAGTGGAAATGGATGGAAAAGGTCTGCAACTCAGAGAATGGGTTTTTGACTAGATGGAGTCGCCAGATGTGCTTGCATGTGCCTCAAAAGGCTGAATCCCACCAAGAACACATCAACTTGATGAAATAAAGTGAAGACCTCTGGTCCCACCGGCGTGCCAAAACTATTAGTGTGAAATCACAGCACCCCCAAATGAGTTATGGATCTACTTTTCTAAGGTAGGTTCATTTGGTGTGATTTGCATAACATTGGATCATTCCCCAAGTTGTGGGACTTACAAATGGGAATGATCCTCTAGAGAAGGTTGGTTCCTCTTCCTAAACTACCTACCATGAGCTACTCCAGTGTAGGAAAACTAAATCTAACCTAATCTAACCATTCCAAGGAACCAAGGAGAGAGAAAGAGGGAAAAAATAGAGCCTACACTAAAGCGGTGATACACCAGCAAAGGAAGCAAGATATTCTGTTGAGGGAGAAAGAAACAGAAAAATGGAGATGAGGGAGGTCAGATAGAAGTAACATGGCCTAGATCTTCAAATTCACCATTAAACTCCATGAAACACAACATCCTACACCTGTAAATGTGAAATACATGCACAGAAAAACAAATCTGGAAGGAAGAGCCATAGAAGAAACAAAAAATGATGCAAAGGGTTGAAGAACACCACAAAAACAAATTTTTATTGCCCTAGAAGGTGCACAAACCATTAAATTTTGGGAATAGAGGCACAAATACATTTTCCAGGTGTAAGAGAAGGTTCAATGCTCAAAAATGGCATCGAGAAACAAATTTGACAGAGTTTCTCTATGCCTAGAATGTCTCTCCTTCTCAAACGAGAAGTGTTATAGTATATATAGAAAGAAAATAGAGAGAAGAGGGAAAATTCAAATCCTACTCCAACCACCATGAGAAATGAATCGAATCCCACTTTGAAATTTCAACCACTGAATATGAATTCCTTCTGGTAAATCTACCCACAATATGTCGCTTCTGGTTCCCCATCGATTGAATTGAATCAGATCTGGTAGTTGAAGAGATTGGATTCTGTGTTAATGGCCTAGAAGAATTTTCTCCATTTTCACCTACCAGGGCCATGCGGTAGCCTAGCACTTGTTTGGGCTTCCATTTTTTATATGGGACACGTGGTAGCCAGATTAGAGCAAAAATCGGGCTTACGGGTCTGTAATTTACCTTTTCCCCCTTTTTGTGAAATGCAAAACTCAGAAAACCCCCGACGGCCCACTTTGACCTAGGACACGTGGAGATGCGGGGCTTGTTTGAGCCTCCCTTTATGGATTCATCTTTGAGAAGTGCCGCTAGGACACGTGGCTCTCTCTGCTAGCTCTTCCATACTTAGTCGATTATGGATTCTTTCCTGAATGGTTTTGAGCCTGAAGACCTTGAAACTTCACTACTTATTTTCCTTCTTGCTCCTGGCTTCTCTATGACACTGCTCCTTCATTTCCAAGCCCACATGTAACCTAGTTTGTCATCTTGGAATGTGAGCTCGTGGGTCTGAGTCATTTCCTTCATAATTTTCTTATGTGCAGGAGTTGTCTTGACAAAATTTTTGGGGGCAAATTTTCGATAACAAGACCCTAATAACAATGAGGATGATGGTGAGAGCACGAGACCATAGGAGACATGCTGGTATAGTTCAAGGGTATGATTGGCATGCCGAGATGGTGTCTTCATGAGTAGCTTAACCTTCTTAGTCAATTATTGTAACTAATTCCCTTAATTAATGCTAAAATAGGGGGTTAGGTTAGATTATGGTGCGGAACACATATGCGGGGTGTAGTTATTGGAATGATGGTGTAGAAACCCTTGAAGCACATGCGCACATGTGCAGGGAACCAAGAGGCATGTACATGCATGCACATATGCCTTCAATGGATGCGCACATGCACATGCGCCAAAATTATAGTGCACACACACCACACACATACACATGCACATATGCACAAGCACACAAAATGGTGCAATGGCCCTTAGGTGGATGTGATCACGTGCAAGCGTGCCAAAAGGTAGCACACACACCATGGGGTTTATACATTCCCTAAATGGTGCATAGGCACATAGAATAGATGAATGCGAAAGGAAAATTTCCAAAAGGATGACATTTAAAATAAAATTAGGATTTTTAGATGAATCTTAAATAATTATAGGTAGGACTTAGAATAAATATTAGTAACTGACATACATAAATGGTTTTTACAGAGACAGTTTCTTGTATTACAGATGCGAGAGTGACATACCCGCATAGTGGAGATAGAGGGGAGCATGCACCAATAATATCGGTGTGTGATGGTTATATTATTGGAGGTGGTGGGCCTAGGCCCTATAGCTCATATGAGCTCCATCACACTAGACCATGGTCTACTAACTACATTGATTTAGCAAAGTGGCACGGTGAGAGCGGTGATTTAGGCTCCCGACGGAGAGAGATGACTATCACCTTATAAGATGTATGGCGGATCCTGTGCGTACCTATTGTAGGCTCGATGATCGAGTACAAAAGTAACCTTGGGTGAATCAGGGTAGCTATCAATGACCTTTTTGACCATGACAAGATACCCCACGATGGCATGAAAGTTTCATTGTATGAGTGCATAGCTGATCCAACTTTACACCGGGGCCACTCTACGTGATGTCACTTATCAGTGGGTTTTTCTCACTGATAAGACAGGGACATCCTTTTCGATGGGTTTGATGACACTGGTGCATGGAGTATTTAGTGAAGACCGATACTCTTTGGGCCACGACATACTAACACATCTATATTGGGATCTACATTTTATTACCTACCACCATTAGAAGACGGTGGGGCCAACTTCCTTATTACAGATCTGATCTTGGGATCACATAGTGATCGGGCACCCTGTAGGTGCATTGCATGCTTGAGTCTTAGAGGATCCAACATACATGGCTTGGTTTTTAGTAGGAGGTGATGTATGAGGGAACCTAGGTAGTATGTACCATTACTAGAAAGATTTCAATGAGCTACTAGACAAAGATATCATATGGAGGCCCTATAGGCATATACAGTGGCTTGAGGATGGATCATAGTTTGGTGTCTGTGTGGTGGAGCAATTTATTCTTGGTATCCATAGCTACATCATAGATTTGTATAGAGTAGACCGATGTCAATGATAGCTGGGCAGGGTGCAGGGGGTTCCACAACCAGATTTGTGGTATCCACGCCAAGATGTAGAGAGGCAGACTATGGGGCTATGTATAAATGTGGCTTGAGCCTAGGATAGCTTTTTTACAGTGGTACCATAGGAATGGGACCCTTCCTAATAGATCAAAGACCAAGGTACGATAGTTGAATACATGGATTGGTATGGAATTATTTTACCACGCTTCCCGACCATTCTTGAACGAGGCATGGGTAGCAGGCATTTGTTAACTACCCGAGCTCCCCTATAATAGTGAAGAGGGGGAGGGTGCAGTAGCCCATGACCCAGATGATCCATTTGATGGGTAGCCACATGAGGAGTAATGTCCAACATAGGTACGAGGGGATAGAGGAAGCATGGTCGGGACGGTACATGCACAGGGTCCTAGGATCAAATTGTGAGATTAGAGACAAGCCCTAGACCGTCACAGATATAGGGACAAGACCTTATGGTGCAGACGGTGGTATAGATAGTAACCTTACAAAAACAAATGCGGTAGGTTACTGATGGAGAGAGATCATGCCCGATCTCATATTTTTCAATGATAGCATAGCGGGACCAGGCCGAGCTCGGGCCGGCTAGGAGGAGATGAATCTTTTCACTTCTAGAAAATATGCCGGATGGTAGCTCGGATGGCCCACATGATGAGCCTACTATAACATACGTAGGCTTAGCTAAAACACATGACATTGGAGAGAGATCGGTTGAGGGTAGAGAGGGTCTTGGGTCGGTGAGGTTTCTTAAATATTAGCAGAGATAACATCCTTCCGACGCACAAATGGGACAATAGTGACACTGCATTCGCAAAGACTTGGATATAATAGAGGGAAGAGATTCCTACTACTAATCATTGTATACTAAAAGGAAGTTCCAATGAGCAATGGGAACCTTTGTATAGCCAAAATTTGAGCATATTGATGAGGTCGAGAGGCCCCGGGCCTCGGTGGAGTAACCACGGGGATAGGTGGTAGGGCCATCTGGAACACAATCTATGGGTCCTCCACGGGGTAGACCAGCCAACCCATCCGAGGGCTCCATTCATCCCTGATTGATTAGTGTATTGATATATTTTCCTCTTGATGAAGGCTATGAGCATCTTGTGCTCGATGTACAACATTTTTGATGTATGACATTCTTTGATATATGCCTCTAATGAAGGTAGTAGCATTCTCCGATTGATGTATAGCATTTTTGATGTACACCTTAGATGAAGGCATTTTTGATGTATTGATGATGCATATCCTTGTTGAGATAGACATACTACACATGTATATATATATGGACATTTTTGACATGACACATGTGTTATGAGATGATGGATGTTACTATTGTTGTGATTGATTACATGGATTTATGGATGTGTAATGATGTTATCTGATTTGATTTCACATTTATATGTATCCTGATATTTGATGTATTACATGTGCTTTGATTTTTAGATGATAGATCTGCAGATGATATCAAATGTATTTCTCATGTGATGTGCTAGATTTAGTGGGTGGGATGATATGATGATATTGATGTGAGGGGATAGATTTTGATATTTTTGATCCCTCTTGCCCCCATTTGATGATATGATATGTGATGATTAGCTTAGCATTCATGTATGATGTATACTTAGCTTTTTCTTGATATAGGATGTATAGATGACGTTAGATGTGATGATATTGATGGAAATATGATGATGTGATAACAAAACAATGCACATGCAACAAACAACACAATCAAATGCTAACAAGAAACATAATGAATCAACACAACAATGTACCATTATACACCAACATGCATTAACACACTTTAATATGCACAAGTAGGAATAGATCTAATCTAAGAAAGAAGAGATGAATCCTAACAAAGTATGTCTAAGAAACAAACTATAAAAATGTACAAACATGAAGCTACTATACAAGAAAATAAGAAAAGAAAGAAATAAGATAAAGGAAGTAAACAAAAGTGAATGTTTTGTAAGATTGTGTTGTGAAATAATTTTCTATTGTTTTGATTTTTGCGAAACAATTTTCTATTGTTTAGATTTTTGTGAAACAATTTTCTATTGTTTTTATTTTTGTGAAACAATTTTCTATTGTTTAGATTTTTGTGAAACAATTTTCTATTGTTTTGATTTTCAAAACAATTTTCTATTATTTAGATTTTTGTGAAACAATTTTCTATTGTTTTGAGTTTCTAACATTTTTGAATGTTTTTGTGTTTTTCTAACATTTTTGAATGTTTTTTTGTTTTTCTAACATTTTCCGAAGCTATGCACAGGTAACCAAGAAAGCATGGATGCCCCTAGTGTTAGATGGGGAATATACAAGGGAAAGTGCCACGTGCTTAAAAATAGGAAGGTGAAGTCACGGAAGTGCCCCCAATGTTAGATGGGGAACATACAAAGACTATCCCTTTGACTGATTAACAAATAGTAGAAAAAGTCGGATCAATGCTTGAAGAGGATAGGCTCACAGGGAATCTCAAATGCAGGTGTGGAACTATCCCTAGGCCAAGTAAAATTACCCTCTATATGCAAGATTCTTGTGAACAATGAAGCCTCCCTTGGTGTCGAAACCATTTTTCACCCAAGGACCCATCCAGAGTGCCACAATTGCATGGTTTTCATATATGGATGACCAATTTTCTCTTTTTATTTTTCTCTTATTTTAATGTTTTTGTATTTTTATCATATTTACTCTTTTTTTTTGGTTTTCTTTTCTAATTTTTGTGCCATGGATAAGCATAGAACCACTTAAGGTGCATGGCATTCATAGGTTCATAGAGCTCATCACCATTAGGATGGGAAAGTGTGTATGCTCCTGTGCCATACTTTTCCACAATGACGTAGGGTCCTAACCAATGTGGTTTGAACTTTCCTTTCTTCTCTCTTTTTTCCCTTGTGTTGAACTAATTTTCTATCATGACCAAATCTCTGACCTCAAAATGACAAGGTATGATCCTTTTGTTGTAATTGTGAGAAAATCTATTATGATACACTTTAAGATGATTTAGGGCACGAATGTGATTATCATCTAGGAGTTCCAACTCTGTTAGTCTAGCCACTCTGTAATCCTCATCCTTGTCCAAATATTTTCTAAGAGAGATTCATAGGGAAGGAAGCTCGATCTTTAATGAGATGATAGAATATGTTCCAAAAACTAGGGAATAGAGTGTCACACTAGTAGGAGTGCGAATAGAGGTCTTGTTAGCCCAAAGATCTGGGTGATTTTATAAATGCCAGTTGTGACCTGTCTTACTTACCATCTTTTCCATGATTTGAACTAAAGTCTTGTTAGTGGCTTCGGCCTATCCATTGCCTTGGGGGTAATATGGTGTAGAACACTTTAATCTTATTTGGAACCAATGACAAAGATCTTTCACATTCTTATTCTTGAATGATTTGCTATTGTCAGTAATTATGGCTATAGGAATGCCATACTGGAAAATAAGATGATTCATGATGAGATTTGAGATCTGAGCACCTGTTACATAGGTCAAAGGGATAACTTCCACCCTTTTGGTAAAATATTCGATGCATTGTGATGATGTGGGTATGGCCATCGATGAAGTGGGGTAAGCTTCCCTATTAAATCAAGTCCCCATTTGGAAAATGGCCATGGGGTTCGATGGGTTGCGAATGGTTGTGATGAGGCACGGATGAAATTTCCATACTTCGACAGTACACACTTCCACATGTAGTTTCGGTAGTGAGTTTCCATGGTACACCAATAGTATCCCACTCTCAACAATTTCTTGGCTAGAACCATCCCGTTGGGGTGGGATCAACACACCCCTTCATACACCTCTTTAATCTCTTGGAATAACTCTATCTTATCGAGACAATGTAACAAATTCCCATTGTAGCCACGATGATAGAGAATACCTCCTAAGAGGGTATAGAAAGCTATCTGGTGAATAAGGATTTGTTTCTTGAAATAGGAGATGTCATGAGGGAATATGCTATCTTTAAGGTAAGTTAAAATGGGTTCATACCATGGGGAATTGGGACCAAAAAAATCAAAATCCGAGACATGATTCTAGCATGTCATACGTAGGTTGGAATAGATTTTTAACAAAGAAAGGCATATCATTACTTTCCGATGGAATGCGTAGCATAGAACCTACGGTTTCCATAACATCTACAGATCTATTTTTTTCTCTTGGAATCTATTCAAATGTGATACACACAAAATACTCTTTCAAATTTTTGACCAACTTCTTGTAAGGGATGAGCTTCTCATCTTTGAATTTGTATTCATCATTGACTTGTTTGATGATTAACTATGAGTCACCAATGATCTTAACATGATGAACATCCCATTTTATTGCAAGATTTATCCTAGTGATGAGCACCTCATACTTTGCAATATTATTCGTGTAAATAAAACCAAGGCAAAAGGCATGAGGTATGGGGTCGCTAGAAGGAGTAATTAGTACCACACCTGCCCCTAAACCATGAAAAGTAAAAAATCCATCAAAATGAACCTAACACATGATGAATTACTCAATATATAATAATGAAGCATGTGGCAGATCCAGATTCATAGGTTCTATTCCTTGTAAAGGTGCTTCTGCTAACTTATCAAAAAGTACCTATCCCTTGACTAAATTTTGGTGCATAAACTTGATGTCAAATTTTCTCAATAGAATGATCCAATTAGCCATTCTACTAGTGAGGGTGGGTTTAGAAATTAGGTATTTGAGCGGGTCAACTTTTGATATAAGCTAGGTTTTAGTATTTAATAGGTAATGGTGGAGCTTTTAAAAGGTAAAAATTATAGCCAAGAAAGATTTTTCAATTTGAGGATAGTTGAGTTCATAAGAGATGAGAGTATGATTGAGATATTATACTAATTTTTCTTTATGGTCGAGGTTGTATTGGGTGAGCAAAGGTGCACCAATAGAAAATTGAGTAGCAGAAATATATAGCAGGAGTGGCTCACTAGGAGTTGGGGGCATGAGGATAGGAAGATTGGCCAAGTATTGCTTAAGAAGGAAAATACTTGTTATTTCTCGGTCCCCAAATAGAGGCAACATCCTTCTTTAGCAGATGGGTGAATGAATGACATTTGTCGACAAGTTGGGAAATGAAGTGGTGAATAGCCTGTATTTTTCCCTGAAAGCTTCACAGTTGCTTAATATTTTTGGGAGGAGGCATTTTGGTAACGACAATAACTTTAGCGAGGTCTACCTTAATCCCTCTTTGTGATACAATAAAAATGAGAAATTTTTGTAAGAGTACGCCAAACACACACTTCTTAGGATTTAATTTGACTTTGTACTCCTGTAGGCATTCAAAGATACATTGCAAAATAGCATGGTGGTCTTCCCTCATCTTGGATTTCCTAAGGATATCATCCACATAGTCTTCCATGATGTCATGGATCATATCATGGAAAATCACCATCATTTCCCTTTGATAGGTTGCTCCTACATTTTTAAGGACAAATGGCATTACTTGATAATAGAAAGTACCCCAGGGAGTTGTGAAGGACGTCTTGTGTTGAAATTCATCGGCTATCTTGATCTGAGTGTAGCTTGAAAATCCATCTATAAGAGATAAAATTTCATATCCTACAGATGAATCAACAATCATATCGATATTAGGAAATGAAAAATCATATTTTGGGCATGCCTTATTTATGTCTCTAAAATCAGCATGCATTCTGATCCCAACAAAATTCTTCTATACAGGGGATGATATTTGATATCCACTTGGACTAATCAATGGATTGAATGAATCCTCTGCGAGTAATCCTTCTAACTCTTCCTTAAATAGGAGAGCCACCCTTGGGTGCATCTTTCTGAGCTTTTTCTTGATGGGCTTTGTGTCTATGTGTATAGCTAAGTTGTGCACTACCAAAGTTGGGTCCAAGCGTGGTATATCCTTATAGGACCATGTGAACACATCTATAAATTCCTGCAGCAGCATGGTGAATGTTTTATGTTCCCGTGATGAGAGCGAAGCTCCCAACTTGACTATTTTTAGGTCATCTTCTGTGCCAATGTTTACATCGATAGTCTCTTCTACCAATAAATTTTACAAATCCTCCATACACGTAGGATTGGGAGGAAGGTTAAGATCCTAATCCAAGGATGTCTCCATGAGATTTTCATCCTTAGTGTGGTCAATTTTATTGTCATTTGATTTTTTATCTATTTTTTTGTCAAGCACCTCAAAAATGTTTTCATTGTGTGACTTGGATTTTGACTTTTCTTTGAGGATTTTCATTGGAACTTTTACCCTCACTTTTTCTTAAATTTTGCTGACCACAAAGCTCATCTTCCTCTCTGAAGTAGGCACATGTATCCAAGTCAATGTAGAAACCCTTTTTGTGATCTCCAATGGGGATTATATCCCGAATTCCCATGAATTCTACAACGGCTTCATCATTTTCAAAGACATATAATGACACATGATGTTGTTGGTTCCATTTAACAAGGAAAGGGTAAACAAGTTCAATTTTAGGTTCAGTAGGGGTTATGGTGAGGACAACGGTATTCATGAACAAGTTTGTGGAGGTAAGATCCTCGTATTGGCTACAGTGGGAATCTGTATCATTATCTAAATAGTCAGAGCTATCTTTGCACTTAGAATAAGTGGCATGTTGATCATTGGGGTGTGACCCATAGGGTCAAATGTTGATGCCGTACCTTTCTATCTTAAAAGGTGGGAGAGGAACTAGTTCCTGTTGTCCTTGCTCATCCCTTCCGCATCCTAGAACTTTTTAGCCCATGGAATACATCATCTTGATAGACTTCTCATACTCATGGGTTTGGTAGAAATTTGGTTGAGTATCTTCGGGACCTAAGTTGTAGGTGGATCCAATAATTTCTCTTCAACCAGCAACCCTCTAGATAAAAATGACCTAATATTTTTCTCATCTCTAGGCCATCTAAAACGATAGTTGTGTTGGCCTCTAGTTTTAGTTGAAAATGAGAGGTTTGAAACTATAAGGGATTGTTGCATATTATACTCCCCACAACCGTATTCCATAACCTTCATCTCTAATGAATAAAAAGGGAAGTTGATGGAGAGGCATCACAGTGCAAGAACTGAGGGAATCTAAATCTATTCAATCTAAATCTATTCAGACTCCATGGCTTGAGTTGAAGATGAACAACTATATTAGTAGAGGGACATGTATAAGCACCCTTATGTGTAAAAATATTGAGATCTCTACAAAGTGAGCGAAGGTATCTGGATCTCCTTGTATCGCGACAATGTGTCTCTTGTGTTTTATTTTGATGCATTTATGGAACATTGATGGAACGACCTACATGGCATGCATCCATGGTCGGCCTAGAAGCATATTGTATGGGAGTTCCATGTCCAGGACATAAAACTTCATGTGATGACAAGTGGGTCCAACTTCCATGGGTAATGTGATTGTGTCACTTGAATCTCTTCCCATGTTTTTGTAAGTGGTTATGGTAATGATGTGGGATTTGAGGTCTTCTTCGGTATGTACCAATTTTTTAACTAATTTCAATGAGTATATATTCAATCCTGATCCGTTGTCCACAAGCACCCATTTTATATTTCGGCGGGTGATGAATACCTCAATATACAAGGGGATATTATGCGTTGGATCTTCAATAGGGATCTCCCTATGATTAAAGGAAATGTACTCAGTTGGGATAATGTTGGCTACCACAACCTGAAGATGCATAGGATCTACTTCTAGTGGAACTCCTAACCCTTGAAGAGTTTTATACAAAATGTCCTTATGTACATTTGATATTTTGAGGAGATCCAAGATTGAAATCTTGGCAGATGTCTTCTCAAGTCTGTTCTAAAAGGTTGTACCTACCATTTTACGGGGTCGATAGAGAGGGTTCAAGAATCATGAGGTGGGCATGCCTTATTACCACAGTGCAATCCTTTCCCTTGATTCAAATGGTGTTCACATGGTCACTAGGAGAGCGGATACATCCAATGAGAGAATCATAATGATTATTGTCCTTCTTGGTATATAGATAATTCACTACTTTATAACTCTGGGATGACTCTCCTCGATCCGGCTTTGGCTCCTCTAACTTACCATGTTTAGGGAATGGTTCTTTGTATATTCCCATCTTTTCATTAGGCATCTGAGTTTTTTCTAGGTTGTCCACTTCTATCTCCCCATTTTTGATGAGGTCTTGGATGTAGTGACGAAGTTGTAGACATTTTTCTATTTTGTGCCCCTTGACATGATGTAATTCACAATAGTCATGCTCTTTGTACCATGATGGTTTCAGAGCATTGTCATCAAAGGGTTGTGTCATGGGATATGTCACCATGTGAGCTACATCCAATTGTTTCAATATGACCGAAAAAGGCTCATTGAGAGGAGTGAACATTCTATGTTTAGGTGGTGGTTGAATAGGTCCTTTGGTCAGTTTAAAAGGTTGACCGGTTTGAACCGTTTGCACATGTTTGGAATCTGTGATTCCGTCTCCCACCATGTTCTTGTTTTTGTTGAATATTTTTGGCTTTTCCATAGGTTTAATGCTTTGGTTATCTTTAGAGTGTGATTTAATAGTTCCTTTGGCAATAAGGGATTTCTCTATTTGAATTCCCTTCTCAATAACCTCCTCAAAAGTGTGAACACAATGCATTTGAAGGTAAAAAGTGATGTCTAGATTTAGATTGGGTAAAAGATACTCACAAGTTGTTTTTAGGAATGTACAGGGGAAGTGACTAGATATCCCTCTCCATTTTTGTAGGAAACTAGCAAATTTTTCATTGGGACGTTGTTTAGTGCCACACAAGTTTGCCATGGTTATGTCAATTTCTATATTATATGAGACATGTCATAGAAATATTTTTTCCAGTTTGGGCCATGTAAAAATAGACCCACGAGGTAAGCGAGTACACCATTCTAAATCTTGGCCACCTAGACTCTTTGGAAAGAGTTGTATGAGGTATTTATCACCGTAGGCCACTTTTTGGAATGCCATATAAAAATATTTTACATGGTCTCATGATCACCCTTCCCTCTCAGTATTTATCAAATTTTGGTATGTCAAACATTTTAGGGAAGGGTTGAAGCATCATTGTTTTATCAAATGGATAGGGACATAACTCTTCATATTGATATTTTCTACTATTCCCAACAATACTCTCTTGGATGCTTATAAGTGTCACTTTCATAGATTGCATTTCTTGAATGAGTAATTGTTCTTTGGTAGGAGAAGTGGAGATATATACATGATGATGTTCCATATTATCTTCTCTTTGATTGTTCAGTTGAAGTTCACTAATTTTGACCTTAGGTTTTGTCTTTTGTACATTCGTGTTTGTTTCTTTTTACATATGAGATGTTAACAAGGCTAATTATTGACTAAGGTTGCTAATTTTTTGTTGAATAGTAACTTATTCTTTAAAAGGTTCCTCTTCTTCTTCATGTTGTGGAGGTTGTTCAACATTTTTGTGTTCTATCCTGACTTTACGTGGTACTTTAAGGAAAGGTATTCTATATCCGACCGAATTACCATTTCCTACATTAGAAGTAGAAGCATTCCCATGCGTTAAGATATCATCCATATTAATAAGGGGTTTCTCCTCTTCATCAACATCATTTGTAGGTGGGATTGTTTCTTGTTCAATAGGCATTTTGGCTCCCAATTCTACAACTTGTGCCAGTACCCTATCCTTGTTTCTAAAAAGGAATTCATCTAACAAGGTGGGGTCGAATTCAAACTCCACATGTGGGGATTCCAACTTGTCACCACTATGATCTATCATTTCTTCTACCTCTTTTTCTACAGAAAATAAAGGCCCAAGATCATGGCCAATAAAAGGGTTTAACCCTTGTTTGTTTGAGGCTTCCCAAGTTTATGCTTGTCTGGTTTCCAAAGCCTATCTTTTGAGTCCTAATCATGTTTTAGGAGCCATAATGTGTAATAGGTTCACTAAGGTATCTATGAATGTGTTCAAATATTTTTTATCAAACCTAAGTGAAATGTAAAAATAATGTCAAGAATATGAATGAGTATAATGAATGTTAAAGTACCAATGTGATAAAGTGATGGCCTAAAAATGCACAAGTCAACAGTGATGTAATGTTTGGTACCAAGCCTATCAATCAAATGAAGTACTTCCTAGGTTTGTTTCAAAAAGGTAGTTGATGTTGTAAGATAATTAACAAGATGTCCCTACTTATGTCGAGTTCAAAGACATGAACAAGGCGTAAGTAATAACAAGAAGTTAATGTGACCTCCTAACAAGGTATACTAGAAGCAAGCCCAAATTCAATTAATACCTATATCTCAAAAAGTGTGAGTTACGATTGTGAGTGACACAACAATGTCACCAAGATATGTTAACCAAAATTTGTGAGAAAGTAAGGTATTGATATCAAGATGATATTGATATAACACACACAAGTGGTAACACATAGCACTTTTCAAAATCGAGGTAGTAATGGAATCAAACTAAAAGCTTATAGTATAACTAATAATTATTAAAATGTGTATAGTGTAACCTTACAATGCAGATATTTAGGTCAAGTTTACAAGAAACAAGACGTAAATACCAAAATTGTAGTGATACAATATAAACAAGGTAACCTTTCCGAGGAATTTCAAGATGATGAACCAAGCCTAACTATGATGATGATCCTGACATGGGTATCAAGATCACAAAGGATACCAATGATATGAATACATCTCCACACACTTTAGACATTTAACTTACCTAGCCACAAACATGGATGGGTGTAAACAGACAAAAAAGTGGCAAAAAAATCAATTGATAATGCAAAGGTAGTCACTCTTATTTTGATCAACAAAGTGTTAAAAGAAAGTGAAGGAAGTAGATCAAAATGGGGGTGAAAATGTTGGCTTTACTTCGGCAGAGTTTTGCCTCACCTTAAGGCAAGTGAAAAACTAAGAAAAAGTAATGCTTCCCATGTTTCGTGATGAATGATGGCTCACAACTCAAAACTATTTTGAAATGGTCAAAGTGGGCTCCTGGCCAAAGATATCTTCCTAGGTGGTTCTCTCAACTAGGTGTTACAAAGCTGTCTTAAGTGAGCTCGATTTACCCAAAAATTTGTAATGAATAATTTGGGAGTATCTCGACTTTACTTTACCCCTTCAAGTATAGTGGGAAACTAGTGCATCCACATGTACTATCATTGGGGTCACCATATGGACAACTGGTAATGCTAACTCATAAGGAACAACTAGTCAAGATGGTTGTGCGGAGAACTTCCCATTTTGTCCACAAGGTTCCATCTTATGTGGACTACTTTGAGGTTCCTAGGACCACCCCCATTGTTGTAGCTTAAGGCTTATGCCAAAGGGGTTATGTCCTAGTTTTAAGCTAATAGGATGTACCCTTATCCGAACCTGCAAATACAATGTTTTGAATGTGGTGTTATTTTTATCTTGTTTAATTTGATGTGGTTTTCTTGAACACCTTTTGAAATCTACATGGAAACTATATTAGTAGTTTGATTTTGTTTCGACTCCACCTTTCTTTGACAAGCGTGTGTTTTGGTTCTACACAATGGGTTAGTGATTTTCCATAAAGAGAATAAACATCATTTCTGATTCTCAAGATCATCCAAGGACGCAAGAGAAGAGCATACGTGATGTTTTTAGAATCCAAGAATTTACCAAATGGAAAACAATTAATTCAAACACACCAATTTAACTCATTTCTACTCAATTAGGACATTCTCAACATTTTCAAAGTGCCAAAAGACCTAAGAATCATTTTTGATTCCCAAGATCTCCCAAAGGACGTGAGGGAAGAGCATACACAATCTTACTCTTACAAGCAAGCATGCAAAGTCTATCTAGTCTAGCAAAAGCATGTAAACATACCCTATAGAAGTAAGCATTAGTCAAATTAAACCTGCAAAGAAGTTAGCACTTTAACATACAAAATTTGAGGAAACTGAAATATGCATGCTAATTCGTATCAAGCACTGCGCAGCGCAGTTTAGGCATGTGCATGTGGGTTAGGGTGTCTATGCCCCTCTATTTTTTTTAGATCAACAGTTTACCTACACCACCCGAGAGATGCCTACACTAGGGTTATAATATGTGCTCCAGGGTATCCAAAAATAGGTACAAAACTTAGACAGGTGTGCTCGCCACCCGTGAGATGCCTGTTCCAAGGTAGTAAAAGGAGGTATAGAAAACTCGATATAGTGTTCTGTGCCACTCGAGAGATTCTGTGCTAGAGTATCAAAAAAGAGGTATGAAAAAATCAGACAAGTGTGCCCATGTCACTTGAGATGCCTCCCCAAGACTATGGTATGTGCACAAGCTTGACTGTGTTACCAACTATAGTGAAGGTATAATACGAACAGAGTGTCTGCGCCAAGTTTGATGTGCCTACGCCAGGGTTAGTGTGCCTACACTAGGTTTAATGTGCATGTGCC
The DNA here is from genome assembly GCA_018340775.1 of Taxus wallichiana var. yunnanensis. NCBI lineage: Eukaryota > Viridiplantae > Streptophyta > Pinopsida > Cupressales > Taxaceae > Taxus > Taxus wallichiana. The sequence goes on along the minus strand of CM031244.1, from coordinate 377,982,022 downwards.
CCTCCTACCCAGTCAAAATATGGCCAAAGACACCAAAAAGCTCACAACACTTCAAATTTTAGTAAGTTAGCTCGAAATTGACAACAACCCATTAGAATGATAGCTCTAAATGAAAACCTACACATATAATACTAGAAAAATTCTAAGAAATTGAACATTATTTTCCATATGTGTATATCAAAGGTTAGCCAAAAATAATAGAATTCAAGCTAGAATGTTAAGGGACTAAGGATCCATCCCACCGAGCGTGCCATATGTGTGCATGATTTAATTTAGCTAAGTTAAGAAAATTAGAACTAACACCTAGTAGTCCTATAACAAAGCTAAATTGAAATCAAAACACCATCATGCTAAGAGCTAAATAAGTAATAATCATCAATACTATGCATTGAAAGAAAAACCTCAAGATAACATATTAACAGTATTCTTGTACTTTTTAGAAACCTAAATTAATAAAACTAGACCTATGTAGATATTTTAGCTATCAAAAGGAGATTAGTGGTTGCTTGATCAAAGATGATCAAATATGGAGGTTCATCAAGCCATGACTTATTAGGCCTTTCTTGATTAACTCTATTTTTCTTCACAACACTAACTTGATTGTTGGAATGCAAAAGGATGATGATTAGCTCCACTCTAATGGAGAAATGCTCAAAGATGACAAAATGGCTATAGTGTATTTGTTATATGCTCACTTTTGTTTTTCAAGGAGTAGGTGTAGGTGTAAAGGTAGGAGGAGGGATCTTTATATAGCCCAATGGATAGAGGAATCTCTACATCCCTTTGTATGTGGGATAATAGAGATGTTGAGTTAGTTGTGGATAAGGGGGGTTTAGAAAGGGTTGAGTTAACTTTAGGAGATTTTAATTTGTCCTTTAGTGGCTCATGGGGATAAAGGGGATTTATTAATTAATCAAAGTGATTAATTAATATGTGTGTGCAAGCTTATAAAATATTTTTAGAGGAATATTAGCATGATTTAGACTATAGAAGTGAATTAAATCAACTAAATAATGAATTATTGATTTAATGAAAGGGGAAGCTAATTAATTAATAACAATTAATTAGTCTAGATAGAAGGAAGGATTAATTAACGGAAGGTCGTTAATTAGGGTATTTGTTGAATAAAAGACTTAATTAATTAACGTAATGTAATTAATTAATGATGATAGGAGAGAAGATGAGCACTATTGATGATATGTTGCCAATTTATGGGAAAGGGGATAACTAGCACAATTTAAGTATTTAAATTGTTCAGGATAAATTATAGGTGTCTACATGGTGTAGCATTTACATCTCACAAAGGAATAATCACATGCTCTTATTTGTTCTCAAAATTGATGAATCCTTTATTAAAGTATATATAAAAATTACTAGCATAACACCAAAGGTGACCAAGTAGCAAGACTAGAAAACTATCTTTTTAGAAATATCTAATACTTTAAAGTCCCTAGTGAACTTGGCTCCTGAATTAGAATTTTTGCATCTTTTAAAACACCAATAAGATTATCTCTAGTATTTTTTTCCATGTACAAAACATTTGAAGAAGGCTATAATTGTGGTCTTCCCATATTATTCCATGCATGTAAGGTGACCACATTCACTTCCACACTTGTATCAATCATTATGTTTCTTAGAAGCCACCAATCAACAATTGTGTTCAACGTGATTTCCTTATCATATTCATGATTATGAGGAGGTAGATTCAGATGCAATATCTATATCTCGTGATCTAAATCGGTGCGTGGTACTTTCTCTCTTATCCATTCTTCTAACAATGGAATAATATTTTCTTCTCGCTGCATCTTATATACCTCCTTCAGGTCATCAACATCTCTCTGTGGAATTTCAATCTTATTTACTTGCTCCATCTTCTATTCTTGCTCCTTGAAGCATTGAATTTAACCTTACATGTTCCTAATAACTTTCATAGTCTCCTGATAACTTCCTTATGATGAGCAAGATCTAGATATTTTAATTTTATCACCTCTTCCATTATAACCACATTGTTATCTCAGTTTTGAGTTTACGCCAAAAATATCAGATAACCCTACGAAATTTTTAAGCTGGTTTTACAAAATTGCCTTTATGAGAGATAATCGGGTTTTCGGGTTTCACAAGCAGGACAACATGTGTTTTGAATGTTTCATGTCTTGTGTTCCCCGAAACCCGAAACCCGCTTCAAGTAAGGCGAGTCGGGTTTGCGGACCTTCCGAGCATCGGAACATGCCTTCGTCAAAGCATCATGCTTTATGTCGATTGTTTCCCACAACCCAAAACCTGAATTGCCTAAGTCCTTCATGTTGGGTTTTCGGCACTTTGAATCATCTAAACATCTCATGCTTTATGTCGATTGTTTCCCGGAACCTGAAACCCGAATTACTCTAAACACCTTTGTGTCAGGTTTCCAGATATCCTGAGCATGCTGACATGGCATTAATACCGAGTTGTCGGGTAGATTGGCACGTGCCAGCTGAAGTGTATTAATTGCAAATTTTCATATATATATGCTGATTTCCATGTCATTTTTACCAGACGTACTTTTTACCTTGTGGATTTTCGCATGCTCTTTCGACCCCGAAACCTAAAATTCACCTCTCGTGCCCGATCATGCATTGCATTGCTCATTTTGATCATTCCTTGTCCCAGTTGAAGGTATTTTCTTCATTCTGTGTTTGTAAGTTTTTTTGGATTGATTATGTGAGGAATTCGTCCAAGTTTCTCATCTGGGTTTGGGATTTTATCTTTTCCATTTTAAGGGTTGTTTTCTAAAACCAGGTTTATGTTTTAGGGTTTATCTCTTTGGAATTATCACTTTGTGTTATTTCCTGGAATGTTGTTGTAATTAAAATATGTTTGGGATATAAATGATGAAGAAAGAACTTGCATGTTTTAAAATCAACAAAAACCCTATTCCCTCTTCTCGGGTTTCGCAGGGTGTTGTGCAGTATCAAAAACCCACAGTATATCAAAAAATTTGACGTGTCAGGATTTCCAAAATCTCCGACATCTTCAACGTGTCGAGCTTTCCAAAATCTCTGACATCTTCAAAGTGTCGGGTTTTCTCAAGTCTCTCGACATCCTCAGTGTGTCAGGTTTTCTGGACTCCCAACATCCTCCTCAGTGTGTCGGGTTTTTCCACCCTTCCGGCATCTCGTAGTAGGTCGGGGTTTTCACAGTGTGCAACATCTCCTGATCTCCAAAACTCTCCTCCTTTGAAATCCCTCATGTCGGACCCTGGTCCATCGCAAGAAAAGACTGAAAAGTCAAGAAGGATGAAATACAAATTCAAAAAGGTGGAGTCTCCATCCTATATCGATTGCAATTATGACATCCGAGATACAGAGCTCGGAAATATAGATATGGAGGATTTCTGGAGTAGGGTAAAGAGCTCTTCCCAAACTCCATGGATGAAATCGATAGTCGATAGTGGTTTACCTCTTGCAACAAGTTTCCCTATGTCCGCTTAGTGCCCTAAATTCATCTTAGCCTTGCGCTTCGAGTTATGACTCTGCTTCTCGTTCTGTGAAAAACCAGGTGGGAGAAGTTGTGATCAAGTTGGATGAGGTTACTTCGATGACCTCCTCAAGCTGCCCAATTTTGAAGAATATGGAGAGTTAGATATCAAGTCAGCTCGAGAAGCTTGGGATAATGATCGGAAGATTGTATCAAGCACGTAAATAAGAAGTTCTCGATCAAAGCCAAACCATTTTGTTTCTGATTCCCAAGAATTTGTCCCAGTGATTTCATTCAGAAATCAATGACATCATCACTCTGTTGAGTCGGTTTTGGTTTACTCGAATAAAATGTTTTCCAAGGGTGGATGTATCGATTCATGATCACCATTAAGAAGAATCAACAAGGAATTATTGGGGCAATCTCATTAGTAATGAGATAGATTCCCAAATGACAATGGTCTTGTCTACGGGAAAGTTTTATATGTCCTCATATGTCACCTATGCAGCGGCCGGTATGAGGAACTATCCCGGGTTGGATACCAAGGGAAACAGGATGGTGGACCATGTTTATCAGTATTTTCCTCAGCTGACAAGGAAAGGGTCCGAAGATCAATTCAGAAGGGTGAATGACGCCTTCTTTTACGAAAACATCTGCAGGTTAAATCCTGAACTGAGGAAAACAAGAGTATCTGATGAAGCATGGGCTGAGGTTTCAAAGTGGGGTTGTGTCTTCTTGCAATTTAAGAAGTTCACATATCTACGGGTAGTCATGTACCTAGGGGATCCTTTCCGTCTACCCCGATATCCAGGGGACAAACTGATCTTGATGGAGTTGGTTAGGCAATTGTTGGATTTTCACAAGTTCCAACAAAGTAAACATAAAGCCGCTTGTATCCTTCCCAATTTCTATTGGAAGGTATACTTGTTCGACAGTGGTAAAAGCCAAGAATGTTGTCCATGAGCTTCAGGATAAGTTGAAGAAGCACATGAAGCCCCAAGACGGGTTTGATATTCGAGGAGTCCTCAGGGCGTATGGAACTCTACACCTACACAGACCAAGCATAGAAGACATCTGGATTGATCTACGTGATGAGGTTGCTATTCGTAGAAAGGATCATAGCAGATTGACACTTGATGAGATTCAAACACTTGAGCTCGCTAACTTACCAGAAGGTACTAGCGACAATGAAAGTGTTCTGGATCCCTCTTATGATGGACTGAATGAAGATCAATATGTCTTCCCACCTATTGATTGGTCTCATCGGTGAAAAATCCTCCATTACGATAGGTCAGCTCTGATTCTTGCACGCACCAAAGCATGGCTTGCCTCTTGGGGATGAGTTTTAAAGATGATAATTTTTCAAAGTTGGTTGCTTTGCAGAGGCGGGGCCCTCCAAAAAGGGAAAGGAAAAAGATCTTCTAAGGGGCCTATAAAGGTCAAGTTTGTCAAAAGAGAAAAGAAAGAGAAATCTCTTCAATTGTTTCTCCGAAATGAAATGGTGGATGTGCCGAATCACCAACACCACCGAGAAATAGGAGCAATTTTTTGGAAGGAGAAGGAAGCCACCTCTTGTTTCATCATTTGTTGATTGCCCAATCAAGAGACCTTATCTCTTGCATCCCGGATTTGGAGTCCGAATCATGCGCCTCTCCCCTCACAACCACTCCTACCTCCCCATTCTCCATCAACTTCTTCAATCATGGCCGTATTTCTCTCTCGGAATTTCACCCTCTCTGCTGGGACCCAAGTAACCACCAACACGCCCCCTCTTGTGCCTCTTTTTATTGAATCTGCTACCACATTGGTAACTGTTCCCACTTCGCCATTGGATCTCTCCCCTCCTGAAAGTATGATGCCAGCTCCTACAATAGTGGCAACTCCCTCTGACATGCCTCAATGGCTACTCGAGAAAACTCCGAGGAAGAGGAAGGTGATTGTACCCATACCAGCTTTTGATTTTAGCTCACTCAAGGTTTCTACTGTTAAATCAGCCAAGAAACCCAAGATAGTTTCAAGGGTTTTGGTGGATGCTTCGGGGCATAAGTTTGCAGAGATCGCCACTCCTGCGACTGATAAAACCAAAGAGGACATAACAGCCTCTGACTATCAGATAACCAGGGTAGCTCTAGGAGAGGTGACAACGGAAGGAGCACAACAAGATGCGTGGGATGCCACAAACATGTTGTGCCAGAAGTTGAAAGAAACAAAAGACAACAGAGATGAGCTTAAAGGAAAAGTGGAGTAGTTGACTGAGGTTTTTCTTAAGCTCTCAAAACCCCTCAAATCCATACCATCTTCTTCTGTCCCTGTCGGATTCATTTCTCATTAGTGCCTATGATTGAGAAGATTAATAAAAAAGGAAGGGTGGTCGATGAATGGATCCAAAGGCTGCTCCAACAGGGGAAGGAAGTGATTCAAGACATCATGGAAGTCTATCAATCTTTGGGGAACATTCAGAGTGATGGAGAGAAGATGGATGATGATTTCTCTCAAAAATTGGACATCTTGATTTGACTTTCAAGCTCTCCAGCATTAAAGCATATACCATCACATCTCTTGGTAGAAGAAGGCATCATCCCACATACGGATAAGCATTTCCAGCTGACCAAAGCCATCAGGTTCAGGGTGAAGATTCTCAACGAAGCCTATGGTAAATTGAGAGAATCAAGAGATCAGTTGATCGATGGCAAGAGTGACCTGGAGGAAGAACTGTTAAAAATCTGTACAAAAGTGTCAGTTGGAAACTCAGGCATCCTATCAGCCGATGATCTTTTCAAACAAATCCAAGAATCTATTCAGCATGAACCAACTCACGGATTTGGTATTGAAATCATCGACAGGTTTGTAAAGACTGAACATTCTTTGGAGGTCTTGAGAAAGCTCAGCAAAAGACTGAAAAAGCTTCCCGGCAGTGCCAGTGATACTCATGAAACCTGTGAAGTTTTGAATGATCATTCCACTACGCCTGATGAAAACAAAATGCAAGGCATAATTCGGAAGTTCCAAGAATTTCAGAACAAACAGGCTCAGCTGGAGGAAGAAAAAGATGAAGGAGCGAAAGATGACGATTCAGATTAAGTCCCGATGTTTCATGTCATTTCAATCTTGAAATTGACATGTCTTTTTCATTTCTGTTTCGTCACATAGGAAGCAAATTTTGACTTGGTCTCCTGCGTGAGAGTCAAGCAAAATAGGACTCTCGTTTAAAAGACTATTTTCTAGGATTTATCCTGTTTTCTCTCTACTCCTTTTATTATAAATAAGGGATGCTTATGCATTCCAAAGGGTCAAGATTTTTGGAATATTGGGAGCTATTGGAAAGAAGAAAAACTTTGTGTTTTCTTTTAATCATTTTGAAGAATAGGAGTTGATATTATTTCGCAAACTTTGTGTTGTGGGATATATCTTTCTTAAGACATTGTTCTTACGTTCATGATCTTAAGCTATTCTTTGTTTAGCACCTTAGTGTTTCTAATCATTTCAGACATTATATTTATGATCTAAATCCCATATGATTATTTCGTGCTCTGTGTTTACTCGAAAGAAAATACGTTTCTCTCATTTCCTTTCCATTGTGCTTCTTTCATTGTAATAGTTTCCGACCCAGTTCATTTACGAAAGCAATACCTTTGAATCGTGTGGATGTGGATTTCGGGATTCTATCCCAACCCCAATGGTTAGATTAGTGTGAATACTGTATATATTGTTTTTTCTGTGTTTTAGATTAATAATAAGCAGGCAGCCTCACCTGTCTTTGAGGAGGGATTTAATCCCATATACTGTGGTTGAACCTCATATTTTGGATTGACAAAATATCCAACCAACACACATGCTTCTAATTTGGGGTCTCTCGAGCATGCACAACCTCAACATGAGTAATCACCAACACAAGAAGAATCTTAGGGTTAGGTGTAATCTTAGGTATCTACCGATATTTTACAATTTTTTGAACTTTAATCATCCTCATGCCCTTATCGTTTATATTATAGTTCTTACTCATGTGTTTACACAACTTAGGACATTCTTCAAACTTATGTTGTTTCCCACACCATGAAAAGATTATATTCTAAGGGCAGTTGATGCCTATAATGATCGTGGGATCCACACGTATAACATGTTCCTCGAGGAAAGTCACTTCTTCCACCACCATAGAAACCTCTACCTCTACCATCGACATTAGAGTTCCCTTCATGATGTTGTCCTTATTGCTCCTTTTATTTGTTCGCGATGGTAGTTTGACACATGCCAATTTCAATAACATCATGATTATGATCAACCAAACTACAATTATCTATATCATGAGTGCGGGACTTATACATCTTACAAAAGATGAAGACATGTTATTCTAGATAATGCATTACAATAGAGGGCATCTACTTGAATCATGATCTAAGTGACATATCTCACAATCCAATAACATGGCGTGCACTAATTTACGAGGAAAATATCCTTAGTATGTCCTTTAACCTCATAATATATACACCATATTCCACTGGGAATCTCATGATCTGAATTAGCGAGATAATTTCTCCAACTATTTCACCATAGATGTAATATGTGCCTCCAAAAATGGGCTAATTCCACTTTCTATGCTCCCAAATATTTCAAGATATATAGATACCTCTCGGGCCCTACACTAATCAGTAAATGTCTTATGAGAGAGTGCCATTTTGAAAGGAGTTATCATACCACCAAAAGAACACTGTGTATGTTAGCTAGGGTGAATATCATAAGAAATTTTTTATAAAATTTTTATAAAACATGCATAATACTCCCTTAAGCTCTCAACCATGGCCTTCTTAATCTCTTTCGGTGCGGTGATGCTTTTCTATTCAAAATTAGGCATATGGAACTCAACCAAGAAAAAATCATGCAACGCTTTTTAATCTACAATATTATGGTTTAGATCATACTTCCTATACCAACTATGCATGCACCCTTTCAAAGTAGTAGCAAACTGACTTTCCTTCTGCTCAGGAGTGACAATTCCCTTATCACAATATAGTATCTCAAACATGTGCACATGCTCCACTGCCTCCTCAATACCTTTGTACTCTGGAAGGTGAAGAGACACCTCGTAATAAAATTTTTGTGGCTGGTACAGACCATTCCCACTAGACCTAGAACCTATATTACCCCTAGTGTTTCCTCCACTTCTAAAACCACCGGATCCACTTGATCCTGAGCCTTTAGATCCTCTTGATCCACCTCATGTAGTAGGCACCAAACAAGAGGATGAGATACTTTGTTTTACAACTGATGTACTCAATTAAAATCCCATAGTATGTGAAGTTGTGCTTCTTCGATATGTATTACCAACGCTTATGCATGCCCACACTTTTTCTAGAGAATACACTAGAAAATATACCACCAATAAGACCATCAAAAAAATAATATTTTTATATATCCATGGATGAATGTATTGTCTAACAAACATCAGTACTCAATGGAAAATGAAATCTACTTGTCACTACTCTATCACTAACACTAGCTTGTTTCTTAATATCTATTTCAGGAGCTGGAACACCAAGCATAAGGGAAAGGTCACCAAGTGGGATCAGATGTGCACCTACAATCCTTACTTTTTCCTCTTCTAATGCACTATCATCTAAAGTTGAAGGGGATTCTCTTCCACTCTTTCTTAAATGGGGGAGTACCAATGCTCAGGTTCCACTTCCTTCACGTGAACATTAAATCCTTTGTGCATCACCTGTCTCCATAACTCCTTGACTCATCAACATCACACGTATTCACTAATTCTCTCTCATGAGTTTTATTATACTTGATCCATCTTTCCTCTCTTTCCTTTTTATCATTAGGTCTTCCATATTTCACCACCCCTACTCCTATCCCCACATGTAGTGGAGGTTTAGCTAGCCATAGGTAATTCTTCCAAATCCAGAGTCACCAACAAGATCTTAATCGCTACAGTATAATGTGCAAATAAGATCCTTTGGGTTCACACAAGAACTAAAAATTAGAAACCTTTGGACAAGAATAAGTAGAAATAGCGTACTCTAATGTGTAACTATGCAAAAAACCACTCCACTAATGATCTACAATGCGTGTCCAAGTCACATCAACATCATACAGATCATGGTAATCTTATTGTGTCCAAACAATTATTCTATACCTCTAGTTTTACTTTGATGCATATGCTATTAGCCACTTATACGAATCTATAAGGAAACAAAACAAAAAAGTCTCATAGAGTTCATGATACAGATGTTCTTCAACCCATGTGTGAGCATCGAAATCAGGTCCAATGTTATATATGTGTGAAAAACTATCTTCTAAATCCATAACCCAACTCTCAATGTTGTCTAAAGTCAACTGATACATCTTCATCATGTAACATCCTTACAACATCTTGAAAAGAGGTCCCGAAACAAAAGCAAAATGTAGTCTCTATTTATTACTCAAACCCTAGACATGGTGACACATCACTTAGACAGATCTGAGCACTCACCGAAACACGCAAAGGTACCAAGTCCCTATTTTTATACCAGATTTTTCAAGGTGTTAGCATGATCATACAAGTATTCCTTAACCATAATAATAATTAAGAAAAATATTCAAATCACAACCATACCGCATAATGAATTAAACAAGGATCAAGATCAGATTTATCATACAATAACTAGTGATAGAGACATCAACAATAAATATCCATCCACAATAATCCATTATATTAAGTCATGAAAAAACCATAGTTGAATACATCACAATAACCATAAAAAATTTATGGGCATAGAATCATACTAGCATAACTCTGTTACATACATCCATACATTCGGTTCCCTAAACTATGCAAATACATACATACATACATACATACATGCATACATACATACATACATACATACATACATACATATATATATATATATATATATATATATATATATATATATATATATATATATATATATAGTGGGAATTTCCCTTCACCGCCCATGCATTCTCAAAATAGGTTGCATGATAAGAATAGCCATACACCGCTATAGAAATAACTAAGAATTCAAGATTCTCTTAATAATAGATTATCCATAATTAACTCTAGATTTGATCCTATTATTAGGTCAAACTCTGCATGACTCTTCGAGACTCCTCTTGTTCACAAAATATCTTTGCGTAACCTCTAAGTATTCTTTCTCTATCCAATGCGTGCTCTACACTCTAGTCCATTCTTATCCCGTGCATGAAAAATGGTTAAGTTCCAAACTTTGTCTCTCCCCGACATGTCCTTTACTTCCATGTGCACTTATGCACCTTCTTCCTATGTGCCCCATCCTTATACACCTCTATTACTTAGGCATAAACATTTCCAGCTTAACATGTATGAAATCTGATCCAATGTGTTTTCAAACTGAGTTTAAAATGAATAGAAACACCCATATCAGTTAACCCACTTAACAATTCAAAAATACCTTTATTTCTCGATTTTACAAAAGTGTCATTACTTAATTTTAATATGTAAATTCTAATTAAAATTACTTGATTAAAATGTGGAAATAAAATAAAAAGTAGAATGTAACCAGAGATAAATATGACACTAAAAATTGATAATAGAGTTCGACATGCAAGCCTACATCTCTAGGTAAATATGAATCAATCTATTAAAATATGCAAAATTTGTAAATACAATAACCCTTATAATCAACAAAATAGATCACAACCTACAATAATGTACTTTTAGACCTTCAAAAGACACTAACATAATTAAGTAAAATATCTTTTACCTTCCCGAATTACTTCACTTTGAGGTTACTCCTTTACAAATTTCACATATAGTGACTTCCATAGCATAAAAATACATCAGAGAACTTTAAAAATAGAAAAATAATTTCACCATTAGGAGCGTAATAGAGTTCTACAACAATTATCATTTTTACTCTTAAGACTAGTTTTTATCCTAAGTGCTCCAAATATGAGGATAACTTAAAATAGGTTTATTTTGCCCCTCCCTCGCAGACTTGTAATGCCTCATTAAATAGCTGCTAGCTCTCCTCATAACTCATCCATCTCATATAATGTGGTGGTGAGGCACAAGTTTTGACAAGTGACGGTCATGGGTTTGAAAACCCTTAAATAAACATAACCACCTTATAATTTCTATTGTGGGTATATCTCACATGCATTGCACGACAGTGTGGGAAATGTTTAAAAACATGGTGGTAGCATAATTACCTTGGTATTTATGGATTCCTTTTGTTTGATGTGATTATAACTCATCAACCTTGGGGACACATGTGTTGCACCGAGTTGTGTTGGCCGACCGGTTCTACGAGGGAAGTTGAACTACTAGAATTTCTAGGGGCCACATGGGTGGCTAAGAAATGAATGGTTGATGCATTAATATGGGAGTTCCATGTTGATGGTCATGTGGAATTTTTTTTTGAGGTGAGATAAATATATGCCTTGCTATTAGAATGGTGATATGGCTAAGTATAATGGGTAGTGGTAATATGGAATGCCCGAACCATGACTCGAAACTTAATGAGCTTAAATGTGCAAGTAACCAACTCGCCGAGGTGATTCAACTTATTTTCTCTATAATGATAAGTGCGTAGATAATATCTCACTAAGATGGCGAGTTAGCTTGGTCCTCCAATGTAATATAATGTAATATGTACATATATCTCCCACATTGATCATGTAATGATTAAATAAGGCATATATAATGAACTTGTGATAATGCCATAGTGAAGAAGTGATGACAAAGATACCTCTCCATAAAAAGAGTGTGTCTCATCCTGGTTGAGGGCCCCAAGAAATAAAATATTGGTACCCAAATTTTTGATCCCAAGTGTCTAAGACCAGCGTTCTAAATTTCTTACCATTTTGATTGAACATCCTTTTTCCACGTATCACTACCTCACCAAGCTAGTTGACCCTCTTTAGCCCAAAATTTGACCAAGGATATTTCAAGCTCACAATCTTCATTTCTAATGTTCATGGTAATTTTGGAAAGATATCAAAATTATCTATTATTATGTAATGGTTTAGGGATGTTTAGGGAACATATTAAGCTCAAAATTTCATATGCATCACACCTCCCAACCGAGAAGGATTTTTGTCCGTAAAAGTTGTTTTACCCACTAAAAATTGTCAATACCATTCCTACATCTCACAAACACATACAAGAATAACAATATGGGTTAAATAATACAAATTTTGAGTATCTAGTCACAAACACTTGATCAATCAAAATAGACAATCATAAGCCACAAAAAGGCAACTGTCCAATTATACTTTACGACCCTATCAACTTCTGCAAACAACTTGGATCAATATATAAAATACATACCAATACCCATGTAATAGGTGAATACCTCATGTAATCCTATAGACAGTCATCCTAATATGATGTTGTCACAAAATAATTATCGATAAAAACACCCATTCAACAACAAAAAACAAGTGTCTTATTGATACTTTTTGGTATGACCGATCATTGAAAATTCAATTCCACCAAAATAGATCAATATAAAAGACATTTAAATTTCCCACAATAGGCTAGTGTTCACTGTCCATGTGAAACTATAAAACAATTCCAAAATGTTACCAATATGATCCATAATAAAGATGCCAAAAATAGGCAAAAACTAAATCAAGAGAATTGCAAGTGAAAATAATCTATCCCCACAATATGCACTATAAATAGGATAGAAATAAATTGTTTGCACAATGCTAAAATACCAAAAATAGTGAACTTCCATCAAGTGAAAATATCACCAAGTACACTCTACAAACCAATTTGTTAGTGTAATCAATATACACCCTAATTGTAACCACAAAGGATAGTTACAATAAATGTCCAAAATGAGGGACTTAGAAAATGTTCAAGAATATTGTATGGGTACAACGAGTTTGTGAATTAATTACAAAAAAATGGTGCCCAAAATGGTTCTTACAAGAATCCATACTTTGCACAATAAAATCAACAACAGATACTGAAATTCAAGTTTCCAAAAATAGACATTTCAACCATGCCCACTGAACTTGCATACTATTGTTAGAAATCTCCCAAGATGAAACATGAGTTGTACCCAATTGTACCAAAAACTCAAAGCTGAAATAAGGAGATGTAGATGTAGTATCAATCAAGTTTTCCAAATTAAGAAAACCAATTGAGTATGGTAAACTTGTCCCCCATATTTTCTCACAAAATATGAAATCTAAAATTATTTGAAGCTATACAAGAATGGGACAAAATTTTGTACAAAAAAACAACCAAAATCCCATAAAAAAGCTCTGAATTAATTGCATTCTTTAAAAATCAAGAGCTATGTATTATAAAGTTTAAAATATATTTACCAACCCATGCCGAAGGATTTTCATTTATAGGTATCTCTTGATTCTGGGTTGTAACATCAATCGATGGTAAATCAAACTTCATTTACCTTTGAAACAAGTCTATACTCTATCTTTGGCTTGCCACTACACTGCTTGTGAGATGGATGAATTTGGTGACCAATGTTCATCCGATTTCTATCATCATGACAAGGGGAACAAAAATTCCTAACAATAGAGGAATTATTCTTGTCATTTCTCGCTCATGAATGATAAGATCGATCTTTCCAAGTTTCCTATTCTTGACAAATTGCAACAAATTCTTCAAAAAATTGTTCTCTTCCTTTAACTAGAAATTGAATGGTTATGCATTCCAAAAAGTGTTCAAGGAAAGGAATCCATCATTTTCTTAATATCAAATCCAAACTTCTCAAACTGAAAGAGTGGATCATAATTTTTACAACCTTTCTTTTTAGAATGTAAAGGTGTGTAAGAAAGAGGAGGTGGTATCTTATTACCTCGACTTTGTAAATTATTACCAAATTCATCCTATCATGATGAAGTATATGATTCCTACACTGAATCGACTAGCATGACTAGTGGGGTATTCTCAAGGCTTTCGGAAGCTTGTCTCCTATCAACATGCTTAGAGAATTCTCTAATATCCTTTCCCACACTAGTAAAACCCAATCCTATAAAACAAGGATGATCCTTGACCTGTATTGGGTTAGCAAAGCCTTTACTATCTTTTCAAAGAACTCCTCCATTAAATCCCATCTTAAATAAAAATTTGGATCCAATGCTTCTAGTATGCCTTTCAAATGAACCAAAGACATCATTGCATGAATCCAAACCAATGGGATGAAGAATAGGATTCACATGGTGAGAAACTTACAGTGCACTCTTTCATGGTCAATGCATATGAAGTAGAGGGAAATTACTACTTTTTATAACCAAACTAAAAACTAATCAAGAGATCATCCTTTAATGTTAGCTATGTTTTCAACATATCAAATTTCTCTTCAAGGGAATACATATTGCATCACAAGAATGTATTTTATTCCTAAAAGTTTATATTTATTCTTTCGAGATCTTCCAGGTCTTTCCTCTTCAATGCTTTCCCCATGATTACCTATAAACCAATTGATCCCCAAAATACTTCAAAGCTACTGAATAAGAAGATCAAGCCAAATAGGCTGCACCGATGGGATTAACAAATCACAACTTATATACAAATGCAAATGAAACAATAAAAAAACCATCTTTGATACCAACATGATCCATAAACATAGAAGAAATTACTTCTACCAAAATAATGTTTACTCGAGATATTAAAATTTATCGCTTCCTCAAAATATAATCAACTAAAATTGATTAAAACCAGTATGAAATATGATCCAATGTGTTTTCAAATTGATTTTAAAATGAATAGAAACAACCATATCGCTTAACCCATTAACTATTCAAAATCCCTTTATTACCTGATTTTACAAAAGCATTGTTATTCGGATTTTAATGTCAATTCTGATTAAAATGTGAAAATAAAATCATAAATCAAAATGTAACTAGAGATAAATATGACACCAAAAATTGATAACAGAGTTTGGAATACAAGCCTCGCATCTTTGGGTTCATATGAAGCAATCAAGTATAATTTACTAAAATTGTAAGTATAATAACCCTTAAAATTAACAAAATAGATCACAACTTACAAAAATGTACCTTTATACCTTTGAAAGACATTGACATAATTCAGTAAAATATCTTTCAATTTCCTGAAGTGCTTGCCAATGTTACTCCTTTAAGAATTTCACAAATAGTGAATTTTATAGCAAAAAAATGTCATAAAACTTCCAAATGGAAAAATAATTACACCATTAAGAGTGTCACATAGTTCAAGTACCATTCTCCTTTTTATTCTAAAGTATGGTTCTAAGCATAACTGCTCCAAAACTTAGGATAACTAAAAATAGGTCTATTCTGCCCCTCCCTCATGGACTCTACAACAATGCCTCATTAAATAGTTTTGAGCTCTCCTCATTACTTTTCAAGCTCTTGAAACATGATGATGAGGCACATGTTTTGACAAAGGACAATTATGGGTCCAAAACCCAATAAATAAACATAACCTCTTTATAATTTCTATTGTGGCTATATCCCACATGCATTACATAACAGTGTGGGAAATGTTTGAAGATGTGGCGGTAACATATTTACCTTGATATTTATGGCCACCTTTGTTTTGATGTGAGGGTAACTTGTTGACCTCATGGACACATGTGTTGCTCTGAGTTATGTTGGCTAGCCGGTCCCGCGGGAAAATTGAAACGCCCATGTTATGAGGGGCAACATGGGTGTCTCGAGTAGTGAATGAATGATGTATTAAGTTGGGAGCATCATGTTGGTGGTGATGTTGCATTTTTTTAGGTGAGATAAACATAGGCCTCATCATTGGAATGGTGATCTAGCTAATTATAACGAGAGGTGGTAATATGGAATGCCAAAATCACGACTTAAGCTCAATGAGCTCAACCGTGGAAGAAACCAACATGCCGAGGTGGCTCAACTTACTCACCCTACAATGGATAAGTGATTAAATAATAGCTCATCAAGTTGGTGAGTTATCTCAATCCTCTAATGAAATATGATGCAATATATACATATATCTCCCACATTGATCATGCATCGATAATATAGGGCATATATAATTAACTTGTGATAGTGCCATAATGAAGAAACAAAAAAAGACACCCCTCCATCAAAAGAGTCTCACAATCATGGATGAGGGCTCTTTGCCAACAAATAGTGGGGCCCACTTGTTTGATCCCAAGTGTCGAAGACCGGCGTTCCTATTTTTTTACCATTTTGATCAAACTTCCTTTTTCCATTTGTCACTGCTTGACTAGCTAGTTGACACTCTCATCCCGAGCTTTTACCAATCATATCTTGAGCTCGTGATCTCTTTTTCCAATGTTCATGGTACCTTTAAAATATTTTTAGAATGATCTATCATTCTCAGTAAGGGTTTAGGAATATTTAGGGGACATCAAAAGATCCAAAATATTCTCCATATCAACAATCAAATCCACTGGTGTATGGTTTCATTTATAGCTGAGCATCAATGTGTGAAGAAGGGTGGTCGATGCAACCATAGGTGAGGTTGGTTCAAAGATGGGGTAGATCAAGGGAATGATAGCCCTGATTTATTTTTGATAAATTGGTGCTTTTTTAGGTCTATTGAATCGATGAGGGAGGGAAGAGCATTAAGTGTGAAAAGATTATACTCCCCAACATAAACTTATCCATTACCTTTTCTACAAAGTCATCATTAGGAGTTTGGATGCTTCGACAAATTGAACTAGTGGATTGTTTAGAGGGGTCATTTATGGGGATGAGAACATCATTGGGATGATAAGTCATGTGACATGCCTCGAATGGTGGGGTATCTATGGGAAGGGTTGATATTTTCCCCTCATGTTCATATTTTATGAATCGATGGAGGGTAGAAGGGACAAAAACATGGAGTGAATCCATGGCCATCTAAGAAGGATGTTATATTAGAAATCCCCTCTACAATATATAATATTTCATGGAGGACTTTTATAATACCTTGACAAATTGTTATATTTCTCTTTACATTGCAAGCGTTGGCATGTGATTTTCTAGAATGAGGTTTGTTTCCTTGATTGTTGAAAATCATGCTTGTTATGGATAAATTATTTCTTCTCTTGGATTCTTTATAAAGGAATGATAGGTCCTACAAGAATCCATTTTCACTTTTATTGATAATTTGCAATCTAGTTTTGAGAGTTGTAAACTTATATTTTTTACTAACTCATCCTTGGATCAATTTCAGTGATCCAAGGAATGTTTTAAATCTTCTTAATGGACTGAATGGTAAATTGACATTCATTAGTTGAGACACATGGCGGGTTGAACTTTTGTATTTTGTAAATTCTATGGTCTTGTGTGAAAGTTCCTTCATTCTGTTGTATGTTTGTGCTTGGGTCTTGGGATTGATCTCTGTAGGACATTATTGGTGTGAACAAATTATAGTCTTCTTATGACTATGAAGGGGATCAGGATCATAAAAATTTAAGGATAATCCTAATAGTTGACTAAACTAGGTAAGAACCCTACTTCCTAGCTATGTCTACTTAATTAGGTTGTAATCTAACCTAAGCTTCTTATTCTATTTTTGTTTGGAATGGTGTCCTAACCTAAGCTCTAGTGCTAAATGAATAAGGGATAAAATTTTCTAAGGTAATACTAGACTATATTAACCTAATGCCTAATACTATATGGAAGTGAATTTAATCTAACCTAAAGTGGGTACTACCTATGGCAATGTTTTAAGACCTAAGGTGATTTATTGTTAGACTAACCTAAGTCTTGGGAAATCTAGCCTAAACTATTTAAAAGGAACCTAAGGGTCGCATGACACTAAGGCGATGGTTCCAATGGCATTTAAGTGATTTGATTGGGTTTAATGCATGAGGTACTACCAATTTGGAAAGGCTAGTTAACTTTAGTGGGGGCTTACGTGGAGGCTTCACTAAATATGGAATCGACGTGTTTGATTCTATACTTATATTATGAGCTAGAGTTTTGTTGGTATTAAGGATTTGAAAATATTTAATATCATTTATGGACTGTCTACTCAAAAGGGTCTTGAGAGATTTGTTTTGTTTAGAAGTAGACCTGGTAATCTCTTTGAGATATTCTCCTTGTAGCTTCTTGTTGGAATGATTGTGGCACTTCTGTTTTGGAGACTGTACCACCTTCTTTGAACTTGATAGGGTGTGTGAATACAAAGTATATATTTCCTTCTCTACCCTGAGTGAACCCACATCTTGTTGAAGCTTGATTGTTTTGTTCATAGGATTAATGGACTGGAACTATGTCTTGTTGTGGGTTTGGTTGATTTTTAGTTCGTTTGGAATAGTTGTAATAGTTTTAGAGGGTTTATGGAAATGCAATATTCATTCTCCTTCTTGTAATAGATGTCTGAAACAATTTCCTTCCTTGTCGTAATCTTTTTAAATGGAACTCGGGAGTCCTTGTTGTGATTTTGTTTCAGTCTCGATGGAGGTAAGAATGGGACATCTCTTGACTTAAACGTTATTGGACTCTCTTACTCTCTTCAGTTATTTTTAATTGATTTCTAGGTTTTATTAAAAAGATGGATTGAGTACCTTAGTGCACTAAATTTTGTATGAAAGGATATATTTTATCTCTGTTCAGATAGTTTTGTATTATTGTTCTTATTTGGATCATAAACTACTTACTTCTTTGTATTGAGCTGTTGAAGCCTTGTAATGGGATTTCAGTTCTTGAGTTCGTGATTACTTCTGAACTTGTATATCTTTTACTATTTGAGGATTTCTACTCCTTGATGGATTCATTGAACGAATCTCCAAGTTTTATAGAGAAAGGAACATGTTCTCTTGGGGACAATATACTTGCTTTGGGACTATACTATGTACTTCATTTTAAGATTTGAATTCGAACTTGTGCTTGATGAATGGAAATAGGTAAACCAGTTTGTAAGATTTGTAAAGGAAAATTAGAAGTGTGATTTGTAACATCCTCATTTTTATACATTAGAACAAGTAATTTTTTTTTTTTTTTGATAAATGCTTCCTAGTTCTAAATACATAATTTAGAACTCACAAATCAAACAACCATTCTTATAACAGAAAACCATATGCAGCTGTAATGACTCGGAGTACCTCCGATCTATTCATTCCATGACTCGGTAATCTACCGATCTATTCATGAGTATCAAGAGTTGGCATTTTTATTTTAACACATCACTCTTACTGGTTCTCTTCCCTAATCTAGGATTCAGAATGCTCTGTCCAAGGAACCTATCTGAATAATTGTTACCATTATTCATCGGCATCTCGTCCCTTAGACTAGGTGACATAGGACTACGCAATCAGCAGCTTGCGATACTTTGGCCAAAGATTTGAAACATAATGCTTATGTCTCGTATTCCTTGACGGCATACTCACAATGGAATATGTCCATCACCCCATTCCTTTGTTATGTAGAATGTCTTATACTGACTTCTGTCAGTCTCTCCTGCCCCAAGTTATTCACTCAGAAATGGATTAATAATATGGCAACGTTATAAGGATGCTCTTGAGAACTAGGGATACTCGACATACTTAGGTCAACCCTAGTTAACCCTATGTGTCAAGGTACCCCGAGTCTCCAGGGGCAGCCTCATAACATGACCATGTTGGTAACCAGTCCCGAAGTCAAAACTTGTTCGAGTTTAAGGAGTAAATCTTGACAATCAATGCAAAGGGTGTCGCCATAAGTCACCTGCATTGTTGTATCTTCGAGAAGATCCTAATCTTCTTGAAGGTACAACCCTACAATTGACTTGTGCCATCAACCTTCAAATCTGCCTCGATAAGATCTACTAAACTTTAAGGTGTTACTTACGTGGAGTTTAAATTATACTCCAAGACACTCCTTTTTAGGGTAGTCTTTTCCCAACCCCTGGGTTCCTCATCTTAAAATTGCCTTTCGTATTAAGACCCATTCCACAAAGAGAAGTTTAATAAGATTGAGGTCTCAACAAGGAGATCATTGTTTCACAATAATCTTGATCTATGAAATTGGGTAGTAACCCCAAGTCTTCTCATAAGATTGCAAACTTATCCCTTTTTGGGTTTATTCCAGATCTTTAAAACTGAAATATATCTTTCTTATTATTGTTAAGATATAGTGATTTTAAAAACATTCAGTATATTGTCTTGACTTAGATCAAGGTTAGAGAGTAACAGATTACTCTTCCCGTTCAGCTTCTTGAAAGGGTTTATTTTAACCTTAGCTTCTCAAAAATCAGTGATCTAAATTACAATTAGCTTTAATTAGATCATAATAGAACTACTAAACAATCATAAGTATTCAGTCACATAACCTTGCAACTCTTACTTAGATAATCACAAACGTCTCCAAGTTATACAATAATAACAATGGTCTTAAAATCATTCGAACCGAAGAAGATCAAACGATCCAGATATGAATGCAAACACATAAGTAACAAATACCTCAGTTTATTCATTTCAAAGCTAATCAAATACATTTTATGCATTCAACATATTTGATACAATACTCAACAACAAAAGAACATCTTTCTTCAAGTAGTACATTTAGAGAATCAAGCTGTAATTCATCATAAAACCAAATTAAACAATCTGAACATCATATCAGATCTACGTGCCTTTACCACTTACGGCAATCATTTGCAAAAATTGTCAACATGGGTCAGTTCGGTCAACTGAGCATGATAAGCACTAATTCTTAAAACAAATGCAATCCACCAATTGCTCTCATTGAACAACCTGTTTAAATGAAATCAGGCTAAATATCTTTTTACAATTTTAACATGACTATAATGCATAACCTCTATTATAGCTGTCAATTAGTCCTAAATATTTTTAGATGACTCAACGTACATTTTAGAGACTAAGAAGAACAAAATAATTCCAAAACATCCATCCATCTGTATCTCCAAGACAACATCAATCCATCAATTTATTCCATTCTAAAAAGAATATACTATCAACTCGTATTTCAACAAGTATGATTCAACCAAGTTCACAAGGTAGTTTAAAATAACCAGCAAGCTCACTGACATAATTCCTTTTCAATCATACACTATGTTAATGGTACAGGCAAGCATAGCCACTTATACAACAACACACAATTTATGCCAGGCTCTCTCCATACAAGATTATCATGCTATTCTTTCTTGTTTTACCCTTACGTAGAGATCACATAAGGATACAAGAGAAGAAAACATTCATAGTTTCTAGACAAGGAGAGAATAACTTATTATTCATACAGTTATAGATATCAACATAACTTAACAACAAAGGAGAAATAAATAGAGACATTCATATTCCATTCCAATCATGTTCATGACTATACCGTCCTCTCAAGAGTAATGCATTTACACTATATGCATATGACTAAATCAGCCGAGGCCACAAGAAGATACTACAGCTTCACCAGAATTCCAATATAAAATTCACCTGTAGATTATTAAGCAATACAAGAGTTCACGCGACAAGCAATAATAAAATATCTGACCCCAAAAAGGCTCAACAAATCTTTCCATATTATTCAACAACATGCAAAATATCCAACGCCATCGCCTGTCATGGCACAGCTAAGAGCTCTTTGTTTCAGTCAAACTTGAAACAAGATCACATTAAAACAATTAACGTTTCCATATGAAATACAGTGACATTCACGCAGAGTTGAAACACAATATGCACAGCTTCCTTCAACAAAGCAAATCCCTACGATTATACAGCAAGATCTTAAATCAGAAGCCGAAATAAAAAATAATAACTCAACAAGATCTTCATAAAAGTCATCATCATATCATTATTTTCAACAAAGTTTCATCCAAGCCGAGATAATACGAATACAACAAGGACTCATACAGAGTCGAGTTTTAAAAGTAAACACAGCATGGACTAGATCAGTGGTCGAATTCATATGAAAACATTCAAGGTTTCCAACTAATTCAACACCAATAGTCTTCACAACTAAACTTCTACAGAAGTCTAAATACAAGATACATATTAAGGACTCCAACAGAGCCAATATCAATAAGTATTTGCAACTAAGCTTATACAGAAGTTGAAACACTGGTTACATATCCAGGACTCCAACTGAGTCAATAACCACAGTATTCACAACTGAGCTTTAAACAGAAGAGAAAAACATAATATACGCTTCAAGGATTCAAAAGGAGTCGAACCCATGTAGTATTCACAAATAAACTTCTACTGAAGTAGAAAGATACAAGATACATATTAAATTCAAGAAATCCAACTATATCAATAACATACAAAATTCATGACTGAACTCCTACAGAAGTAGAAACGTATGTTACTTTTCAAGGACTCAAAAGGAGTCGTACCCATTTAGTATTCACAAATAAACTTCTACTGAAGTAGAAAGATACTATCTATTTCCAAGAATTCCAACTGTATCAATCTCCACAGTGTTAACAACAAGGCTTCAACAAAAGTCTATACCAAGCAAGAAAGCATTTTTATGGACTCCAACAGAGTCGAATTCATACATTATCCTTGCAAGCATTTCTACGAAATCTAACCGAAATGCAAAACACAGCAAGATAATTCAACCAAACGAAACAAAATGTACACCCAGCAAGGGTTCGACTGAATAATTGAACCAGCATGAAGATACAACAAACTAATTCATACAATGCTACCATAAAAACCAACTGGACCAAAAATCATCTGAACAGAGTTGTTCTAATGAAATCATTTGAAGGAAAGCAAGATTTTTAAAAGTTAGGGCCTAACATGCCTGGTAATGTCGCTTAAAAATCCGAAGAAGACCTTTGAAAGAGCTTGAGCCTTCTCCTCTTTTCCACGTTAGATTCAACAACAATAATTTGTTATTTCCATGCCTTATAAACTTTCCTCGACAGAGAAAAGAGCTAGTTATTCTCATAGTTGCCATGCAACACAAGTAGAGATTGGTTCAAGAACCAAAGATCAAACAGAGAAAACCGGAGCACATGGAAAACCAAACAAACAACCAGTTTTCCATTTTGCATGCCTTCCCGAGTGATCCGTGCTCGGAAATTGAGTTCCTTAATTGCATTAACTCCGAAGTTCCCGCTCAATCTCCATTGCCACCGACCGCCATAGTTGGCGATGGACAAAAACAAACCAAAGACCATTTCCAGATTTGGCGACTCTGCCACGTCGGATTTCACTAGCCGTTTGAAACTTCCACCAAATCCCTCGTCCTTCATACTTATCCATCTCATTTAATGCCATAGAAACTACCGCCCATGGCTCGCACCCCTTCATAGGTCCCTTTCATCCATGATCATTAGTTAGGTTAGAAACATAGGTTAGACTTTAAGGTGATACTTAGTCTAACCTCCTTAGCGCTAGGTCACTAACCTTAGAACATTTAGCTTATAGTTTAGGGCTAGGTTAGATTATAGTTTAGGTTTAGGTTATTAACCTTAATAGAACCAGTCTAGGTCTAACAAATAGAATCATTCAGTAAAAGAACCAACAGATATACCTTCCCGAATAAACTTAAAACATCTCTTGGATCAATGCCACTGATCCAAGGATGAGTCATATAGACGGGTAAATCCACAATTCATTCCGAAATCAGATTAAACTCAGGTGCAAAAATGAAAGAAATAAAAGAGTCCAAGCATATCCTGGCTCAGTCAAAGATCTTCAAATGCAAAGAAGATACAATCTATATCAAGCATGACTTCACAATCAAAGGAACACATCCTTTTATAGAAGAAATCATATATCAACACTTGAATGCCCAGGAGGAAGTAACAATAGTTCAGGGTGTTACATGATTTCTTTAACTATGCGTTTGGTTTTGTGTTCTCTTTTGGGAACTAGATAAATAATTTCTAAGTTTGAAATAGAAATGGGAATTCATTTCATAGTATAAATGAAATGAATTATAGATTGGGTCCTTTTCTATTTGAGATATTTTTTTTGTTGTTTGGATAAGTTCATTTGATTGAAATTTTTGTTTTCAATCTTCTTCTGAGATGGAAAATTTATTGTGGAACGTTTGGTTTCAGATCTTTGAATTATATCCTCTAACATATGGGAGTTAGTTTTGACTTGCGGGGGGGACTATTTTGACTCTCTACCCTACTTGGATTGATTTGGGATTCTTGTTAGATGCTTTGCCTTAATGTTGAATCCTTATATTGTTATCTTTGAATTGAGGCAGATTCGTGTGTTCTAAACCTATATTTTTCTTTCAGATGATTAGTGTTTGGGGAATAATATGTATTGATTCTTCTTCCTTTGTTATATGGAAAGATGAAGCATTCTAATATGATCTATGTTGTAATTAACTTCTTTTGTTGCTTAGTAAAGATAAATGTGTATTTCTATTCTTATAGAACTATGAGACAATTGGATGACAAGACCTGTTGATTGTTTTAAAGTAATTGATAGGATCAATTAAACCTTGTGATATAATTCTGATGTTGTGGATTATATTAAGTTATTTTCTTAAAAGTAAATTCAGACTCTTTTAATGTACTTATTTTCTAGATGCTATTACTTTGATTATTTGTATGATATATTAATTGTTTCATTAAAGCAGAGTTGTTTTAATGGAACAATTAGTGGAATGCACTTTACTTTAATGCTTAGTGCTTATCATGCTCAGTTCATTAAATTGACCCATGCTAGCAATTTTTACAGATGGACATCGTAAGTGATAAAAGAAGACAAAAACTTTTATGATGCATTGGTTTATTTAATTTTGGATCTTATGTAAAGAGTTTCAATCATTCTTGAGATGTATTGGAATGGAAAAGTGATGTTCTTTTAAGATCTTAATTTTGATTGACATGCAGAATGTCTAAAATGCATAGTCTTGTAAATGTATATTTATCATCATGAATTGAAAGGTTTTGTGTTGGACTCCAATTTGTGATGTGAATACTTTTGTACTTGTATGATGGAAATAATAGTGATATCTTTGTGGTATTCCTTATATCTATTGTATACTATTGTTGTTATAAGATAATAAGTTGGATTAAGGAGATAAGTATAATCTCCCCTATTATAATGAACTTGTTAAATTGTAAAGGTGTCATTCTCTAACTTCACAACGATAGTTTAATAATGAAATATGATTTGAAAAGGTGTCGTTCTCTAAAATCTATTATATCCCTCCTCACGCCCTACGCCATGGTGTCTACCCGAGCCCTAGCAACCAAAAATGTGAACCCTAAATCTGACTCGGAAAGAACTCAATGACAGTGAGGGAGATGGAGGCGACACGGCTATGGGGCTTGTCTCTAAGATTCCACCCTGGTCGTGGATCGACCTTGCCTTCACTGCAGGGAGCTCCATACCTCTACCTCGGAATGACAACACAAACCCTAGCCGAGATCTACCTCAAGATCCATCCGAGGGTGTTCCTGTGGCAACACCTAGTATTGGACATTTAAAATCTATGTTGGAAGGTTCAGTTCATGACAGATTGGAACTGGACAGAGATGCTAGTCACGGCCATATTGGGTCATCCTTCAAAAATGTTTTAAATGGCAAGGAATCTTCCATGAAACCTGCAGACGTTACCCCATCTATTACTTTCAAGGAAGAGGTCATTTCCTCTGAGATTTACTACAAAGAGCATGCTCTGATTTGTAGATTCGGGGGACTATGGCCCAGCCTTCCTATTCTTCATGCATGGATCTCTGAGCACTGGACTCCAATTTTAACTGGAAAAATAGACTTGTATCTGTGTGCTAAAGGTATTTTCATTGTAACTTTCTCTTTAATAGCTGATAGAAACATCATTGCTTCTAAACTTTGGACTTGCCAAAATAAATTCTTGATCATTAAACCCTGGTTTCCATCCTTCAACCCACTCACTGAATCTTTCTCATGGAAACTTTTTTTGGATCAGGCATCCCCATTTACCTCTCCAGTTCGAGTCATGACTATCTAAAATCCATTGGAAATGCCTTGGGAACTACACTCTATATAGATTCTCAAACCACTAATTACACCCATACTATTTATGCTCGAATCTTGGTGGAACTTGACACTGATAAAAATATTCCTGCAACCATAGATCTTAGAGTGTAAAACAGAACTTGGTCGCAACCTCTTGATTATGAAGGTCTTCCTTTTCGATGTAGAAGGTGTTTTTGCTTAGGGCACACCTCTACTGAGTGTGGGATGGAAAACGTCAACATGAGAAGTGTAACTGGTGGAAAGATGCACTTCCCAAACACCTGATTTTTGATGCAAAAAAGGGTCTAGATTCAAATGTAGATACAAATATTGAATCCATTTCAGCCCTGGAAACCGAATCTCAAATTGTGAGCAGCATGAAAAATGCACAAGCTATTGAGGGCAGCATGGAAAATGATAAATATCTCTCTCAAGTTAACAATGTGGCTGTCCCAAATGGGACAAATGCGTGACTAAGGAAAATTCTCCTACTTTGTCTTCTTCTCCAACCGCGAAGGCTTCATCAGGATGGGTTACGGTCAACAGAAAGAAAAATTTACCACTCTGAAGGGTAACACTTCACCTTGATGATTCTTATCTCTGCTATTGGCTAGCTGGGTTACATTGGTCTCATTTTTCTTAGCCGGATAGCAGGTTGCTTCCAATGGTGTTGATATGCCATTGTTGTTTGATTGTTGTACATCAGTTTTTTTTTTCTGATGCTTTGTCGGTTGTTGGTTTTTACTTTGTAGACAGTTTTCTACAGTCGAGCTTTATTGTTCTATCTGGATTTTGATCCATCTCTTGTGCTTTAACTTTCAATTCTATCTTCTCGAGCCTTGGCGTATAAATTTATAGTCCCTTTCAAAAACTATTTACCAATAATAAAAAAAAGAAATATGCTTGGGACATACAATTAAACTATATAAGTAGCGAATGATAAAAAGGTTATGTTAAACCTAACATCTAACCATGTAGAGGAAGACTCTTCCTCTCTCATGGAATGAAAGATAAAAGGAATAGTGGTTATGATCTTTAATCTTTATACTAAGTTTATAAGGTAAACACTAGTTGAATCTAGGTGGATGACACACTTGATTTGGACAACTAGGTTACATTAAGAATTAAACGTTTGATGTTTGTTGTCTTGTTTTTGGGATAACTGCTTGTTATGCCACGTTAACAAATAACAATGCAAACATGAATTAATGAAGTTCTCCATATCTAATTAGGCTAGTGTTGGATAAAGAAATTAAGGAATGTTAGAATTAGGGTTAGGCATGGTTGCTATAATCTGAATCTTAATCCAATTTAATTTTGATTAATGACCTCTAAGGGGGTATGTACATCTTGATGAATCAGTTCTAATGAATGTTGGCACACACCAACTATAGGACTGTACCCTCGAGAAGTCTTGGGACTTCTTCAGGATACAATGTTTTAGTTGACATGTGGTAGCACCCTTCCGTATTTATTCATCTAGATCTACGCACATCTGGACTTGAACTTAGTTTTTCTCCAGGTCCTCTTAGTAGCATGTTTAGGATAGGTAGTAGCTTTAATGACTTAGGGTACCTTGGCACATTCAGATGACTTAGGTCAACCGAGTATGCCCATATACCCTAAGTCATCGTGAGCATCTTCCTATAACAAACTATGATGCTAACAGGGGCTAGGGTCAAACCTTGGGCAAGTGGACTAAAGGTAGTCAGTAAAGACCATTCTAGATAACAGAGGAGTGAGGTGATGGACGTATTCCAAAATGATGAGTATGCCTTCTAAGAATAGTAATATGAATGGTATATTGAAAATATTTGGCCAAAGTATCGCAAGTTGTTGGTTACGTTGTCCTATGTCACCTAGTTTAAAGCAACGTGATGTCAGATGAATATTGGTAACAAATATTTAGATAGGTTATTTAAACAGATCACTCAGTACTGGAATAGGGTAGAAAACCAAGTATATGTAGTATACATAAAGTATTTTATACTTTAAGTTAACATGAGAGATCGATTGGTAACCGAGTCATGGAATGAGAGATCGGTAGTATATCGAGTCATTACAGCTGCATATGGTTATCTATTATGAGATTGATTGGCATGGAATGTGTGTTCTAAATGATGTTTTATTTAGAACAGAACGTTATGCTTCAAAAACAAAATTCACTTATTTCTAAAGTCTTAAAATGGGAATGTTACAAATTTTTCACTAACGTGGATGGGTAGGATGGTCATGTCAAAGCGGGGCAACAACATTGCTAAATTCTTGAAGGACTGTGGGTGATTGGGAAACAATGGATTTTTGAATTTTAATTTGGTCGAAGGTATGGGATAAAATGATGTTAATACTAGCTCCATTATCAATCATAGATCATTGGATGAAGGTTTCATTGATGCAGATTGTGATGAAGTGGGGAAGCTCATGTTATTCGGTTTGATGTCTAGAATCTTAGTGTTATTGAATGATATGAAGGAAGAGTAAGATAGTGATGTGACAAGATATGCAAAGGGTTGATCCTCATCACTAAGAGTGGGAATGATTTTAACAGTTTTCATGAGGGCCTACCCATGGTCTAGAGAGATTTGCATGAGCTCATAAAGGTGGATATTAACTAGGTCCTAGTGAAGTTATTTTGTGATACTTTTATCAAGTGAAATAGGTTGGGGGTAGATAATATTGAAACTTTTGGTTCCATGATGAAGAATATGGTTAGGTTGATTCTTTGGATGGAGCGGAAACAAATAATTTATATTTATATTGAGAAGGTGGTGGGAATTCTTGGGGATTATAATGAGTAATGACCCAAATAACATCGATGTAAAGAGAAGGAACATTAAGAGAGGTTAGAGTTAGTGGTGGGAATTATTGGGGATGATAGTGAGTAGTGACTTGAAAAAATCAATGTAAAGAGGAGGAACATCTTTAGGAGAGGTCGAGTTAGTGGTGGAATGATGACATAAGTCTTAGATGAATAGGGGATTTGGACATCTTAGTGGATGAAGAAGTTAATGTGTTTGATGAAGGATATTTCTCCCCTTGTCAAGGAGGTCATTTTTTTATAAGGTTATTAATGATGGTTTGAAGAGCTCTATAGTGTCCATTGTCATGTAATGGTACACGATGATATGCACAAATGAGTTAAGATTTAAACCATGAAGGTATTGGGGAAATTGGATCAAAGGGTTTAATTGATGGAAGGGTAATTGCTGAAGCTTGAAGTAATTGATGAAACATTATCATGTAATACCCAATGAGAAAGGACAATGATGTTGTAGGTGAAAGAAAGGATGGTCTAGTTTACTATGATTTGATGGGGGCTTAGATTTTCCTTTGATTTACTAGTTTGCTATGATTTGATGGTGTCAATGTGGGGTTCGAGATGATGGTGTCAAAATTTGGTCTATAGTGTTGATGATGTGGGAATTTAGTGCCTATGAGGAGGAAGGTTGAGTTTGATTGTTAGGGGAATGATTTGGGAATGGTTGTTTAAAAACGTCTAAGGGTTGATTGGGTGGTGCATTAGGATTGTCTACTTGAAGATCACTAGAGTCTATAAGTTTTTGGATGAAATCATTGAATGTGTGACACCTCTCAATGTCATGGCCACATAATTAGTTATATTTGTAATAATATTCTTCATGGAACCATGCTGGTTTAGGTTGTGTCTCATCATATGGTCGAATAAGCAGTAAGTCAAATGAGGTTGACCACCATTATTTTTTTAAATATTGAGATATACAATTCTCTCGAGAGGGGTATAGTTAGGAGTCGAGTCTAGGAGATCTTTGTGAAGGCTCAACATGTGAAGTGGATGAAGAAATGAACCATGATAGCGTTGGTAGTAGTTTTATATTTATCGCATGCGTGGAACATTTGATGAACTCTGTTTTAGTTTGTTTGATCTAAGTTTAAGGTTTCCTTTCTCAAGGCCGTAGAGTTGAAGTTTTTGAGCCATAGTGAGTGCTTCCTTGAAGGTCTGAAATGATTGGATTTGGAGGTTTGAAGAGATATGATTTGCCCACGACCTTGAGAAAACTTCAATGAGTACAGTTTTTGGAAGGGGAAATGAAAATTGTTTGATAATGTTACACCGTCGTGTAAAAAATTCTGCAATAGGCTCATCATCAAACTATCAAATGACTTAGAGGTCAGTGATGGTAACCTTACATGTAATTTTAATTGAAAAGTGTTCATGGAATAATTGGGAAAGTTGAGTGAATGAAAATAGTGAATGTTGGTGGATATTATTGTACTAATCTAAGGTTGGTCTGACCAATGGCATAGGAAACATGCAAAGCATGAGATCTTGGTCATGAGAGATAAGATAATGTGCATGAATAAAGTCATGTAGATGTTATTGAGGGTCCCCTTTACTATTAAATTTAGAGAACTTATAAATTTCCCAGTTAGGAGGATAAGGTTTGACCGGAATAGATGGGTTGATGGGTTCATTGCAAGTTTTGTCATAGGAAAACATTGTCTTAGATCCTAGAGTTGTTGCTTCAAGGTTGGCCATTCAACTTAACAATGTTTGTAAGGGATATTTAGATGGTTGAGATGTCGAGGATGCATTTTTGAAGTCCAGTGTGAGGTGGATGGGTTGGATTGTTGATAATTTTCATATGTTTGAGGATGTGTTGGTGATGATGGAGGTGGTTGATAAGTTGGAATATGATGAAGAGGTTGGGATTGAATTACTTGGAATATCACTTGATATTGAGATGTGGGAATGTGATAAGATTGAATTGATTGGGTAGTTTGTTGTGAAATAGGGATGTTGGGTTGTTTTTTCATGGGGTTGGATGGAATGTAGTTGGTTGGTGGTTGAGATACTTGAATGGGTTGAGTGGAAGGTATATATGTATAATCTCTTTAATGAGGGGGTTGGTAAGTATGCATGTATTAAAATGGGCGAGGTTGTGAAATAACCACATTAGCATGCACATGTGAAATGGTGACAAGAGTTAAAGTCACCCGATGTTGTTTAGACATGAGAGGAAGTAAGTGTAATTCTTGGGAGGATTGAAGATGATGTGATGGGGAGAGAATAAGGTATTGTTGTATTGATACGAGGAAATTTAGGTGGGACATGAACAAATAATTAGGTTATCTAATGATCATGAGGAATGGAAGAGGATGGTTGGTTTGGATCAAGCTCATGTTGGGATTTAGGAAGCTAATCCATGGCTCTTGGAAAGAACACATAAATTTGGGAAGTAGGGACCTAAGTGGACTCTCGGAATGGAATTATATGCATAAAGTTGTTATAAGGGAGGTTTATCAATAGGGAGGTTGGTGGTTTTGTTGAGGAGATAATCTTGGAGAGAAATTGTATTTGCATAAAGAAGCTCCTAAAAATCCAAAGAGCCATGTGGGATGAGAGGAGGCCTAGAAGCGTCAACAGATGTGGCCAAAGGAGACATGGATGGTATAGATGGGATAGGATTGTGATAAAGGAAAGGATTTGTGTCTTGAATGTTTGATTGATTCAATTGGGTCTCTTGAAGAGGTGGAATGGTAATGGTATGTTGAGTGACCATGGTAGGGAAAAAAGGGGGTGGAGGTAAGGAGGGCTAATGCGAGGTTTTTTGGATGGTAGAAGTAGTGGGAATGGGAACATTGTTTGTCATCATGTTTTCTTCCATTTTCTTAGCTTGATATCTCATGATAAATGGCATAAAATAAGAAACTAAAACTATATTGATTTCTACTTAAGGTAAGAAAATAACACAAGTTTATGTTTATCTTGATTATTTAAGATGTAAAAAGAAACGAAAAAGGGCTAAAGGGGTACCTAGGAAGTGGCAAGCTAAGGATGGTTTTATGTTGTTTTAGTTTTGGAGTCCTTGATATACCCAAAGGTATGTGAGATCCGAATCTATATAGAATTTATAATGCGGCTAGGACACCACAATGCCTTTCCTATTGGGTGATGAAATCCCAATAGTTCCTACTAGTAAGGAGTGTTTGAGTGAATAAGTTGTTTATGAGTTTGATTTTTCTCGATGGAGTGAATGCAATATATTAAACCCCATAATTAAGCTATATTATCAAACAATAAATGAAGTGATTTTTTAGATCCAAAACAAAAATGTTTGATTCGATGTAAAAACAAGTAAAAATTAAAGTACAATGCAAAAGGAGAAACTAAGAAAAAGAGGAATACGCTTTTCCTTTTATCTCGATCTTGAAAGCAAGTAGTTGAGAAAATCAAATCTCAATCAATCCATTATACAACACAAGAAATCAAGTAAGCATGTACATTCTTCCTTTTCAAGGTTAGTGGAAATGAAAAGAAGATGAAAATGAAATAAAATAATTAACTCACCTAAAAGAGTGGGTCCCACTAGGAGTGCCATAATTTTGACCATGTTTCTTTGTTCCTATCCAAGTTAATGAACTAGTAATAAAAGAAACAAGTAACTTAAAATATGGAGGGTTTATGGTACCTCAAGATGATGATGATGTGGATGGGCACAAATGATGAATACCTCCTTTCTGCAAGATTGATGATCTACACAACAAATAACACTAGAAAGAAAATATATTAGTAGATAGGATGGATGGTTTCTTGACTAAGTCAGCTCTAAGAAGTGTGAACTTCCTTGGATGGATGAAAATCCTCTTGTAAATAAGATAAAATAGGAAATATGATAAAAACATGTAACATCCAAGCAAGATGACAGAATCTTGAAGCTTTATCTAAGATGATAGGAAAAATAGCTAATCTAAATAAAACAACATAAACCAAACGTGACAAGTGTCGATGGAAAATTGAGGCTCCAAAGGGCCAATCGACGAGACTAGGGTATATGACCTAGAAAAATAGTGTGAAAATGTAGAACCGCAGCTTTTGATGGTAGATACGAGACTTATACATAGTTGAACTAATGCATAAAGACCTACAAAAGATCTAAAAAAGGGAGAAAAAGAAAGGATGTAAGAAAATTAGGTGACTAAGGGAAAATAATGAAAATGGGGGTTGGGTCGGTGGAAATTTGAGTTGGTTGACAACAACTGGGACTAGTAGAGTGCATCTCGAAATGATATACTAAAGAAAATGACAAACTCTAGATGGCGATGAGGTGTAAACCAAAAAAGAGATGGTGAAGATATGCGCGGCGTAAACAAACATAATGAAGGTTAGGTCAATGGTGTTCAGACTGAATCAGTGATAATCAGATTAATTAGGGTATGGAAAAAAGTGTGAGGACTATAATGGATACCTATAGATAAAATTAAAATCTGAAAGAGACTGATGGAGAACACCTAATGGTAGTTGAACCTACACAATAACTGGGAAAATATATGCAAAAATATAGAAATGAAATAAAATTATATCCCAAAGTAAAATAATTCTCCCTAAATAACTAAAGTTGTTGTAAAAAAAATCCAAGAAGACTCCAAGATGTGTAGATAGTTGCAAAAGTACTTAGTGATGAAGACAATATCACAAGATAACCCGAAAATCTCAATGTTGCATCCTCAAGAAAGGAGGGAGTAATGACACTTATAGGGTGGAAGGTGACCCAAGAAGGTCATCACAATTGTGGGGATCCATCCATTTAGGTAGTGGGAGGATTCCCAACTCAAGGAATAATGGGCATAAAGAGAGAAACTTTGGGTTGCGATGGATATGGATGAACTAGGGTGCATAGAATGGATAAATGGGTAGGTGGATGGTTGAAATGAGTAAATAAAGGCCATAGATGGGTAAAATAATTAAATGATGGCCTATGGATAACAAATTAGGATATTTAGTGATGAGAGATGGGAAATTTAGGGATGAGAAACAAATTAGGTGAAGATTAGGATTAATTAATGATGATTAAGGATAATTAAGAAAATGATTTAGGGAGAATAAAATAATGAGATGAGGATTAGAGCTAATTAAGGATAATTAGCATAAATAAATAATAAAATGGAAAATGCATGATTAAAGGTGGGAAATGGGAATTAATGGGATAAATTGAATTTAGGAGGGAAAAGGAAATTTGAATGGGTAACCATGATGAAAAAGATGAACACGGGGTGAAGGGGAGGAACGATACCAAAAATTGGTGTCTACATCGACACCTTTCAAGATATCCCTTTGGTTCCTAGTATCAACCTTTTTCAAGAAACTTATCACAGTTTTTATCTAATATCTATCTTGTTTAGATACCTTTTATATGTAGGTCCTCTCATTCATTAGAAGGAGTATCATGTTTGTATTTCATCCATTCATCGTGACATTTTATTGTTAGCGCATGTATCGTTAAAACATGTCGTCTTATGATTTTTTTTTGTTGTTTTTACATAATTGACAAACTAAAATCCACCATAAACATTTTGGCATGCCTAGTGGGACAATCGGTCCTTTTATTTCATCAATATATTATATTTTCTTTCTATTTGGTCAAATCATCTAGCCTTTCAGCTTAGAGTGTGTTGGCATTGCTTTCTCAAAAAATGTAAAAATGATAAGAAAATTAAAAAGAATTAGCAAACACATGTATACTTCCCTTTTAATTCATTTTCCTTTCATAATCACATTCTTGTCTAATTTTTCTTCATCAAAATTAACCATTCTTTTGGGTATTAAAACAAACCTTCATTATTTCTTTCTCATCTAGCTTAATTAGGGGTTTTAAACGATTGGATTCATAATTTCCCAAAAAAACTAAACCAAATCATAAATCAAACTTGTATCTAAACACTTCCTTCCAGTTCTACCTACTTTTATTTCATCACCAAGAGGGAGGTTGACTTAGTTTTCTGGCTGAGTATAAATAATTGTTGGATGGTATATAAACTAAGCACCTGAAACCCTCATTATTTTGGGACTATGAAGTCAGGGCGTAGGCCCCAATATCACTATTAGGAATTTCAGGAATTGAGAGGTGGTGTGAATTAGTGATGATAAAACTTTTTCAATC
Source organism: Taxus wallichiana var. yunnanensis (assembly GCA_018340775.1). Taxonomy (NCBI): domain Eukaryota; kingdom Viridiplantae; phylum Streptophyta; class Pinopsida; order Cupressales; family Taxaceae; genus Taxus; species Taxus wallichiana. Next base: position 377,946,810 of record CM031244.1, on the reverse strand, counting down.
AATTTTCACTTTGTAATATTCTATTGTTAAACTATCTTGATTAACATAAACATGCAACATTAACCATGAAATATAAAGATAGTAATGTACACATAAACATATATACACATGAGGAGACTAGATTTAATGTGGGAAACCATTTTGGGACAAAAACCCACATAAACCAATGTAATAACTTGAAAAATTTCCTTTAGAGTTACAAATATTTCCTGATTGAGCCACAAATCAATCTAGAGATACAACTCTAATAATTTAACCAGGCCAATAACCAATCTTTAACACGCTACAACTTTACTAAAAGCCAAAAATCCTAAATTTAGTCCAAAAACCACCGTGACCTTTAGTAATCCACTACTTACAAGGAGGTTACAACCCCATGTGATCTAAGTAACAACTTAGATTGATAATATACACAAAATTTGATCATTTATATTCTATATTACACATACAACTGATTATGATCACTCTTCTTTACACTCATGACTCATTCTTCAAATTCAGATTTACAGTATTCTTCTTACCTCTTTCTGGTCTCTCCCCTCACACATTCATTGACTGATTTAAAAATTAATGGATTTCTACCTTATGCACACACATAACTCTCTTCTCTTTCAAAGCACATTGATGGCTCTTTCTCCTCTCTTTTTTTCAATGCAACAAACCTCTTCTCTCGCCTACACCCTTGCTCTCATTTTCTTTAGTAGATTTGTTTCGTATGATCTTGGAAAATTACAAGCTCCTGAAAATATTATATTGATTCATAACCTATATATTGATCTCATATTTTCATCTAATTTCCTTGGCTCATTCTTCTCTTTACAAAAATCTCTATCTAACTCCTCCTTTTTCTCCATTTCTTCAATAGATTTGTTTCTCCATGCTCTTGAAAAATTTACAGGATCCTCTTCTCTTAATAGATATTCATTTGATACTCCAATCTAATATCTTTGTCCTCTTATTTGATTAGAAAATATTCATTGAGAATGCAAGCTCATCTCTCCTTCATTAACATCAAATATTCAATAATGGCTTTGTGAAATTTATTTCTCTAGAAAAACCCTTTGCTCCACTTCCCTCTATCTCTTTTCTCTATTTGTCGAGCAAGATTTTTTTTTTTGGAATTTGGATTCTTATAAACAAGAACATATTCCGATCTCTATCCCTTGGAGTGCCATGCACTCCATCTCTTTTGTATGCTTTGGAAAAAACAAAAGGGCGTTACAAATTTATCTACTAAAATAGTGCCACCTATAATTTGGTTATTATTTCTATATTTGAATCCAAATCCCAATTTTTCTCATCTCAATGCATAGATAATTGGATTACCTTTCCAATTAATCCAACAATTCCATATTTGGACACCTGTAGCTCAAGATATTGCCATGAAAATATTCGGATCTTGTGAGGAACAAAATTACTAGTCACATTAATATTTATATCTTAGACTATATTAAAATTCATTACATTATTTCATTGATATCCCAGTTTAAAAAAAAGATAAAGAGGGTGTATTGGGAACATTGAGAACTCGTACCACATGGGGATGGTTCTTCCTCACCACTATTCATCCACAACCCACTTCATTCTTCATTTTATTTGATATGCAGATGATTCAGGTCTCCGGGGAACTTGAGGTAATTGGGTACTTGTTCCTCCTGGGCTCTCTGAGCCTACATCCTCATCCCCATCTACACAACAATATGTCTACTTTATATCTCATTTTTCTTTGTGTTTTAGGTGAATTTGTGTTCCAGGAACTTCTTCTCACCATGAATTGTGCCTTCGGGGTCGAAAGTGTCTAAAACACTAGCTTCATCTGCAACACTCAATCCTTTGACTTCATGGGGTCAAACTTATATGCAGGGAAATATTATTTACTTGGCCCATGTTATTTTGACTAGCTCTATGCCCGAAAACCTTGTCCACTATGCAATACACTAGAAAATTGGCATGCAGATGAGATGAGATTGTGGGTAAATCTTAACTACTTGGTACATGTTCATTTGGGGGAATTAGTGCTTGATTAACATGTATGACCCATAATACACTATGTTGGTACCTAATATTATGCCTCCTTTGGGGCCAGGAAGTATTGTAATTTAATCTAGCTACTTTAAGAATGGCATACTTGAATATTTATGTCATGTTGTATCTGGGGAAGATGTCTGACAAACTCATTTAAACTAAGCTTTGGAGGGGTTGGCTAACACGTACAGAAGGAATTTCCAACCTTGTTACTTTTAGTCCTTCCTCTTACCAGGGTGAGAGGACCCGAGGGGTAACCTAAAAAATAGTGGGAGGGATAAATTTCTTACTTCTCAATTTCTTTAGATCAATGGATCAATCTAGGATAAAAATTCCCATAGAAACAACACTTTACTTTCACAAGTTGTCACACAAAGTTATGTATATGCTTATTTCACCGGAAATAGGTTACTATAGGCATATAAGTTGCATTAATGTTGCATTTTAGGATAAAGGAAACTAAAATCAAAGGTTCCTTTCACCGATATTTGTAAATAAAAAAAGAATGGATGACAAAGGACTTTTATTGCATGATGATAATGGAAATATGGTTTATATGTATAAGGATGGGGGATTTTTAAGATAATGGATCTTTTAATGACACTGCTCACAGTATTCACTTAGACATATATAACAATACATGGATGATAAAGAAAAATTCATCAATTAATCACAGTTTCAATTTAAAGGAAGATTTGCATTCATTGATACTCAATTAGTGCAAATGTTCCACACAATCTTTAAAATACTTAGCACAAAGGCTTATGCAAATATTTTAATGAAGTATTTCTTGCTTCTAATCTCATATGCTTAAGATTCACTCAAAATATTACAAAAATTCATCAACAAAATGATTTCAATAAGGATTTTATAATTGCATTCAATATTGTAAAGTAAATGCTCACACCGAAATATTGAACAAATGACAAAAATTAATCACTAAGGAAAATCCAAGTAATTCGTAGAAGCAAGAAATACATAAGCATTACGAAAGTGTAACTATCAACCAAATGTTCGATATAAAAATCAAAAACATGTAAGAAGAACTCATAATCAGAAAATTTTTATTTAAATATAGCAAATTATTGACAAGGAACATGGAAACAAATGATCTCAATGCCTGTTAATGACTATACAATGTAATCATCTTAACATTAGAATTTGACGATAAAAACTTAAAATGTATTTCTTATAGACAATTAAACAATATCACAATAAATATCTCAATTCTTCCTTTTGAAAAAATCTCAAGAGAAAAATCCCTTTAGTATGAGGAAAAAACCCTCATACTTATAAAATTAATTGATTCTATTTTTCCCCAAAAATATCCCAAAATATTCTTTGAACTCAACTCCATCCAATTATAGATCTTCTCAAAGGAAGTATCTTTCAATTGAAAAGATTCCTTATTCATTCATGACTGGGCTAGGTGAAAAGGGGACAACATGGCGACACATGGGAGAAATATAAATATATTCTTCTAATTGTAACAAAATTCTTGTCTTTTAGAAAATACATTTTGTTCAAGAAACCTTCGATCTAGAATGTATTGTGGAGGTAATTTTTTTATCTCTTTATTCTTTCTTATTTATTTTTCAAATTCCATTCTAGTAGGATGATTCACCGAGCTATCCCCTACCCCATACTTCATACCTATGTCATTAAGTTCTAAAAGATAAATCTTTCTTTCTTTATCATCCTTAACAATTTATCAATTATTGATTTGATTTATGCCCATTTCTCGTATCATAGCTATATTGAAAACCCTTAGCTCCCCAAGTTTCCTATAGCATGATCCCTGAAAAGTCTAATTAAATTTTCTATAATCTCCATTCTTATATTTTATCCACTACCTATCCTAATTAATTAGTCTATCAAGGAATGGAGGCTTTTGATAAACTCTATTGTTTTGTCTCTTAACTCATCAAGGATTTAACCAGATTTTATCAAAATGCCATCTCTTACTTTTGTAGCTTCATAGTATTCATGTTGATTTCCTACAGACTCAAGAGATACAATCCCTTCCTTAATAACCAAGTCATCACTTAATTCTTTGATAGCTTCCATTTTTGACATATACCAGTCCACATTAATTACTCAGCTTCACATTTATCTGTTAATGCCTTGGTTGTTTCTACTTTTTCAAAAATATGGGAATAACATCTCACATATTCAATTATTATTTCCCCACCTCTTGTGACTAGGTCATTTTCCAAATTGCATGGTGGCCTCTCCTCTTTCTCCCAAGTCACTCACTCATCTAATATCATCGTTTGTTATCTCAGGAAGTTCAACCTACCCTTCCTTGTGAGTTATGGTCAATTTTCTAACCAATTTGGATAATGCTTCATTCTTGGCCTTTAAATCCTTCTTGGTTTCTTTGAACTCATCAATATTTTGGAACACTCCTTCCGCTACCATAGAAAAATAATGTTTCATTTCTTTATTAGAAGGCTTACTTAATGAGATCCCGGAGACCTGAAAATTAGATAGGGTTGTTTCTTCTCGGGCACATAATCTTTGCGAGTTGAAAAATTCATGAATCGTTCTCTTTTCTTATTCAGAGCCATCCTAGAAATAAATTTTTCCTTTTTGGGTGGTCTTGTTAGATTGAGGAGAGCCATGATTTGTAAATCATCATCATTCAACTGTATCTCCACATTTTTCTTCTTTGGGAGAGCATTATCTATCCATTCCCTTATGGGAGACTCATGTTCATCAAGTGATTATAAAAATGGAGTTACAGGGATGACTACAAGGGATTTGGAAAATGAATAAGGCATAGACATAATTTCTGGAGATGAATACATTAGTTCTACAAGCCCATCGTGATTCTTGATTCCATCCATAGACACAAATTGGTCTCTTATTTCTTCAATTGTCAGGGGTTATTGGTTACCAACTTCCCTTTCTTCATGTACCGAGTCCTCACCCATTTTCTTATTGGGAGTAGATACCGTCTCACAAATTTCCTACAAAATGACTTCAGTTGTGGGAATGTGGGCTTTAAGAATTTTTGTAATCACTTCAATTTCCTGAGGTGTTGCTGTAACTTTAATTAATGAAGTTTATCCATGTGTTTTTTGTACTGTAATCTTCTCATTGTGAGGTTGTACTTCATGTTCAATAGTTTTCTCCTCTTCTACCGCTACACTACTTGGAATTTTCTTTGGGGTGATCTCAGTATGTTATTTTGGAAGAGTTAAGAAATCAGGAATAAGAGCATTCATAATGGGATGTTCCTTGATGGGAGAAGCACTTGGAGCTATCAGAATGGCAAGGGTTGTCATCATATGTACAAGTTTCTCAATGATCATAGTTGCAAGAGACCGGGTGATAGCAGATGAAAAGACAAGTACATCAAGATCTACTATTTTTTAGGGGTATCTTCCCCCTCTAAATAATCCCATTCGGATACTTTATTTAGCTTCCTCTTCCGAATATGGACTTGTTCTTCCTCCTCTTATTCTTGCAGACCTCTCTTTGGTGTTTGAAATTCATGAGGTGTTTCAGAAATTTTTTCTTGCTTAGGCTTCTTAGGATTAGATTCCATCATCTTCTCATTTCCTTAGGATCCTACAACAAATGCTGAAACAACTTGTAAGGGGGTATCATGAACAATAGGGCCTCAACCATACCTTCCTAAAGCACTTTTCAAGTTTTTCTCATTGTTTGAGGAAGGGAAGTTCCAGTTCTGCTAACCTAGACACTTACATCACCAATTATTGGCATAGATTCCAACCTCTTAGAATTATTCTTCAAATTCTACCTCTATGAAAGATCCCTAGTGGCATAAACCATCTAATATGGGGGAAGAAAATCATCAATAATATTGCTAGCCCTATATTCCCTTAATATTGGGGTATGTTGGTAACTTACATCCACTCCTTTTGAAAATAACCACCTTAAGGAAAGTTGGATGATATTTGTAGTCTTTTCTTGATTATATTTTTTCTCATCAATGTCCCAATTAACTAGTGGAAAAGGATGAGAAGCAATATCATCTTGGATGTAATCTTCACTAATCACATTACCATCATCTTCTAACCCTTCAGATCTTGGATAACCCCAAAATCAATCATCTAGGACAATGTCATTCTTGAATGTTCTCTTCATCTAACTTCCCTTTCATCTTCACAATTCATCCAGAAATACTCATAATGAGGTTTATGCTCTATCTGAGTGGGTGTAATACTGTGTAAAATATGATTTATATCATAATGTTTCCTTTCCTCAAATCTATCTTGCATGAATTTTTTCATTTATCCTTCTAATGTTTTTTCCTTTTGGATGTTTGGGTAAGTGTAATTCTCAATAATAACGGGAACTTGATAGATGATGTTAGATACTTTTGGGAAAAGAATTGGTGTACACATAACAATTTCCTAACCAATTCCATCAGTGCCCATTTGTCACTTAAACACCTGGTGAGCAAGTAGAATTTCCCATCAAAACCACTAACCCTGATATATGAATAAGTTCTGAATTGGATGAAATAACACCCATATTGAGTAATAACTCTCTTAGCATAAAGAAAAATATCTCAGTCCACCCAATCAAGGTGGTATAAAAAAATGATGCATGCAAATAAGTGATTATCAATATTTATGTAATGCATCTCATAGTTTTCCAAAGATCACTTGATAGAAAACATCATACACCATGGAGTTTCTAATATCACCATTTACTAGTAATTATGGAAAATATCTATGAAAATCAATGTTATAAACCAAGTAAGAAGTTGTGAAAATTATGCCAAGATGGCCTTTTCTCCTCTCACGATCTGAGAAACTCCCATCATTTTTTCATGAATACGCTATTTACTTATTATCTCATCCCAAGGGAGAGGATTTTTTTTTGTAAGTATTAAATGGATGAAATGAAACATACATTCATGGAAAAAGGTAGTAGATTCTATACCCATTACTCGGTTCAACAATATAATCACATCTCCAAATTCCTCAATAAATTTGGTTTTATTCAAATTATTTGTCATTCTAGGGGAAAAAGTTCACAAATTGGTCAGCCAAAGAACACTCATAAACTTCATTAACTTCTTCAAACGAAATTTCCATTATTCCTATGTTGAATCCTTAGTAATAGCCCCTTCTTCCCTTGTGGGAGGAAAACCCAACATTCTGTCAAATGCCTGCTCCTAGAAAGATAAAACCAAATCTCCCTTCCCATCCCGAACTTCTCTAGTTATAGGATTATAGTGTTGAGCACACACCCATACAAGATCTAGGCATGGCATAGCGGGAGGGAAAGTAATAGTGAGTTAAATACAACTACTAGCTATTTGGGTCACGGTGTTACTTCTTTCAGGGGAATATAACCTCTGCCTAAAATCTTTTACGTCAAGAGATGAAATGTCAGAATTTGCAATTTTTTCTAGAGGGTAACTAAGATTGGAACTTGTTTTCATGGGTAATAGTTGAAGCTTCATGATTCGACATAGTTTTATCAAACCTCTTTTCACAACAATTGATACATTTTAAACCAATTATCAAAATATCGAGGAAATATGGGAAATGATGAACTCACCTTTTAACAAGATTCTCGTCAATGTTCTGAGCTTGACTAAAAATTACCGCAATTAAACTCTAATCTTTGGAGATAATTCTTGCTCCAAATCTCCTTCAATACCACTTTAAAAACCTTTTAGAACATCAAAACTCTAGATTACCAAGTAAAATACTTTATAACAAGTACCAAATTAATGGCTCATGGATTCATGCATCAATGGTGAATATTGCATTCGTGTGGAATATTCATAATTTTCAACTTTTTTCTTCTTTTCAATTTTTGCAATATTTTCATGTCCTATCATCCGTGTATCTCCCTTACACAATTCCTTTGCATTAATGGGACTTACTCCCATATAGATAGTGCATTATTAGTCCCCCTTTAACATTTAACATGCTTTAGAAAGATTTTGCAAAATGATCCACAAGTCCTCTTTGTAACATGCGAAATGCATTTCTTTCTCCGTTCTCATGTATTCCATATGCTTAATCCATGTACCTAAGTCATCAGGCCTCAGGTTTGTTTTTACCAATTACACATCTCAAATAAGCATAAGATTTTGTTCCCTTTTTTCCAGCTCCCGACCTTTTTTTTCACACATTGCCTCATAAAGACTTCGGGCTTGGGGATCAACTTGTACTCTTATCCTTGTTATGTGCTCATTTATCCAAGACAATCCAGTCCTTTACGTAACTATTTTTATAGAATTTGGGATCAAAATACATCCTTTGGCCATGAGAATATTATCATATATATTAATGACACCAACCTTCAAATTCATTTTGGGGTAAATAATTATTGTGCCTTATATTTTTGTCAAGGACAAGAATACTCTCGACCTTTCTTAAGATGGATTAGACAATGAGAAATTATCCGCAAAGACTTCTTATTGAAAATCCAAATAAATCCCGTGATGAGAAAAAGACTCAAAGTAGATACGGCTCAATGACACAGACTATACAAAAGTTCCTAGATTTAATAGGACCAAATACGGTACTAACAATGGCTCTAACTCAGGATGGGGACCCCCACTAGTGCCATAAGAACCAACAAGACAATTATAGAAGATAGAATAAGTGTTAAATCCTTTGGGTAACAAAGTCATAATAAAAACACACACATGGCATCCTTGAGCATATACACACAAAACAAAATTCCAAAATATTAAGAAACTTGTTTGTTGCAGAACAAAGCAAAAAAGGAAGACAAAAAGCAAAAACAAAAACTATAGAATTTAAAAGGTCATACTTGAGCATTTAGTTCAATCCAAAAAGTGTTTGAGATTCCTTCCATTAATAAGTAGTTTCATTAAATTTCCTTCCATATCTTTTAGAAATAAAGTATGCTCTCCAATCCTGATATCGATGGAATATGGTCCCATCCATAAAGCATCAAACTTCCCATGTTTACCCTTTTCCTCATGTATATTATCCCACCAAAACCAAATCTCTAACATTGAACTCCCTTGGAGTTACTTTCTTATCAAATATATTTTTGAGTCTCTCCCTAAAATTCAGGTGTTTTTGGTGAGATTCTCTTCTTTCCTCGTCTAACTCCAAGATCTGATTTATTCTTCCTCAGTAAGGACTTACTTCTCCTTCCTCCCCAAGTTTTTGCATGAACTGGTAAGATGATAATTGCATGTGTAAAGGAAAAAGATCTTGGACTCCATAAAATAACTCAAAAGGGATTTTTCTAGTGGCTCTCTTAGTTGTAACTCTATCTGCCCATAAGGAAAATTTAAGTTGTTCACCCCATTTTTTCTTGTTAGTTTCTAATGTCCTTCTAAGTATCTTGAGTAAGTTTTTGTTACTTGATTCAACTTGGCCATTTCCCTAAGGGTTGTAATTTGATGCATAGGACAAATTGATACCATATTCTTTGCACATAATTGCTAATGGTTTGGCCTTGAAGATCATAGCATTATCAACAACTATTTTGGCAGGTACCCCAAATCTGTAAATTATATTATTCAAAATAAAGTCCATGACTACCTGGTGAGTTTTTTTCTTGGTGGGAATGGCCTCAACCCATTTAGTGAAGTATTATGTAGCAACCAATATCCAGCTATGTATGGAACTTGAGGAATTTGATATTTCTCTAATGAAATCCATACTCATTGTTTGAAAGGGTATTTAATTGACACAGGTTACAAGGGAAAGGCACCCGAGGCTTTCAACCTCCCAGAAAAACATTGGCAACTTTCACACTTTATCACCAGTACTACTGCAAATTTAAATAATGAATTCCACCAATATCCTACCCTCAACATTTTATTAGTAGTAACTCTTCCAAAAATGGCCTCCACATAATCCCCCATGAAATTTTGTGATTTTTTTGGGGCTTCCTCCTTAGTGATGCATCTAAGTAGCACTCCCTCTAGATTTTTCCAAGATAACCCATGGTTAGTCATGACATACTTCTGGGAGGATAATTTAAGTTTCCTTATCTAGTTCTTGTCTAAATTCCCATGACAATCCAAGTTCTTTAAATAATATACTATGTCCTTGTACCAGATTGAATTGTTCATCTTCTCTTGGGGATCCAAACTACCTTCCTCAATTACATTTATCTCCATCACTTACAAATTGCTTTCAGCCATTAGCTTCTCCAATCCCAAACCTCTAACCAACTTAGTGGTTTGTATCTCCATATCATATTCCTACAACTTATTCACCCAATGAAATCTCTTACTAGATACTTCCATTTCTGATAAGATGTCTTTAACCATTGTATGGGGGACATAAGATACAATCTTGGAACTCAAGATGTAGGATCTGAAGATTTTTGTAGCTCTTACTAAGGAAAAATCCTGCTTTTCCATGATAGTATACTTTGAAATAACACTTTGAGAAGCTTTACTAGAGAAATAAATAGGCCTCTCATTTCTTTATTCATCATTTTGTAAATAAAAATGATGTAATTGTATTTTTTGAGGTAAAGGAAAACATTTGAAATGCTTTCATGTAATTAGGAATTGCCATGACAAGCATTTTTCAATACCTCCTTTATTCCACTGAAGGCTTGGATAACTCCTTCTTCCCACTTGATAACTTGGTATTTCTTCAACATATTTGTTATAGGAATAGTAATCTCAACAAAGTTTGAGATGAACCTCCTAATAAATTTTATTTGTCTAAAAAAATATTGAATACCCTTTTTGGATTTGGGTATAAGAACCTTACCAATTACCTCCACTCTCTTAGGATCTATCATGACCCCTTACTTTGATACAATGTTCCCTAATAGTAATGTTTTTTGGATTCCTAAATGTAATTTCTTGGGAATTAGTGAAATCTTGTATTCCCGCACCTGAGAAACATTCTTTCTAGGTTCCCCAAATGGACACCTCTTTTCTTTGAGAGAATTGTTATATCTTCTTGATACAAAACTATGAATTCATTTATAAGTCCCAAGAAAGCCACATCCATGGCTCTTTAAAAGTTTCTCTTGCATTCATAAGTCCAAAGGGCATCCTAACATATACATATGTTCCCCAGTGGGTAGTAAAGGAAATTTTTAACTATCCATATTGCTTTACAACTACCTTATTATATCTTGAGAAACCATCCAATGTTGACAATAATTCGACTGTGACCAATTGTAGCATGTTGTCCATATTTGGAAATGGTAATTATCTTTGATTGATTCCTTGTTGATATTTCTAAAATCCACACAAATCCTTATATCCCCATTCCTTCTAACTAGTATAAGGTTGATACCCATGATGAATATCTCGGTAGGCTATATAATTCCACCATCCCTTAGCTTCACTAATTATTATTGCATTTTGACTAAGATAAGGGGATTAATGTGCCTTTCCTTATATCTGAAAGGTTTGGAATGAGGTTCCAGAAGTATTTCATGTTGAAATAAATCTTCTCTATAAGCTTTCAGTTCAAAATAAGACCAAGCTAAGAAATCTTGATATTCTCTTAGCAACTTGGTATAAGCCTACTTTTCTTATTTGTTTAGATTACGCCCAACCATACCTTCTTAGTGTTTTCTTGAGTCCCCAAGCCACATTATTTTACTTCCCTAGAATCAAAATGGGTCTATTGATTATCCGATCAACATTATGGAAATTTGATTCCGTGGAAACTAGTCCTCTAGGGATAGTGTTTGTTTTTAATTGAATTATCTCTTTCCCAAAGAGGGTCTCTTTTCCATCACAAACTACAACCATTGGCTCAAGATCAATATGTTGGTTTAAGTAAACTCATCTTTTCTCTTCATAAATCTCTAGTATTTGAGCATCATCCTCAAATACTTGTCAATGCTTAACGCTTTTTCAGGTATAAATGGTCTAGCCAACACTTCTACATCATAATTACAATATGGAGATACTATACAGTTTGAAAAATGTGATGTAATGACAACCAATCTATCATCTACTACATTATGATATCTTTCATGATATAAAATATTAAATGAGTCAAATACCTCAATAAGGTCCCATACAACATGCTTATACTATTTCATTCTCTGATTTTTAGTTGCATATAACTTTCTGACTTGTTTCACAATTAACTCAGAATCTCCTTTAACAATGATATCCTTGATTCCATACTTCCAAGAAACTCTTGGACCACGAGAGAAATTCCTCATATTCTGCAATATTATTGGTGCATTAAAACCTAATTTGAATGAAAAATTGAAAGTCTCTTGATCAAGGGAGGCAAGGAATATTCTAGCTCCACTTCCCACACTAGAACATGCGCCTTGAAATGTCATAGTCCGAGGAGTACTAACATCTTCTAAGTGTGTACTAGTATTTATGCAGTGATCCTCAAAGTCCACATACCCTATAAAGTTTCATAAATTTGTATCAATAAATAATACCTTATAAGAGACGTTCATTGGGTCCTCAATTAGGTGTAACATTTTCTTTTATCCATGTAGATTTAGCAATTTTCCTTCCTCGCAAGTATAGTGGCATAATGTTGGGGTATTAATGTCAAGTGGGGATAGCCACTTAGACATCCCCTTGTCTTAAAGATTATTTTTAATAATCTTAGTCGGTCTTTCACAACCTTGAAAAGAGTGAAGTGGTATAACCGCTCACCCATCCTATATAAGTAGGATGATCCCTCACAGGACTATTTACTTGTGATATTGAATTACATGGTGCTATTAAGCATATAGACCATTTGATCTAAGCTCAAGCTACTTATGTGAGCTGTTATACAATGAGGTAGAAGTCTGTGATTGTTTACTATGAGACTGAGGAGTGAAGTGGAAGTGTTGGGTTAAATTGATAAATTCTTAATATAAGACAATTATTTTCAGTGGAGTTTTTCCCTTTGGGTTTCTCCACTTAAATCTGGTGTTATCTGTGTCTTCTCTTGTCTCATTTGCTTCCAGTTCTTGCTATTATTTATGATTTGTTATCTATTATATGCATATATAAACATCTGATTAATGTCTACAAATTATAATGTATAATACCTAGTTTTTTAGTTGTTTAAAACCATTGTCTACGAGCTTATTTTGAGTTTTTGCGTTGTTTATAGCCATTAGGGTTATTTTTTGAATCTGGACCTAAAAGATCTCTTTAGATCTAGTTAGTTTGGGGTGTTTAAATCTGTTCCTTTTATTTTAATCTTTATTTGTCACTAGATCTGATTTTGTGAAGCCCGATCCAATATTTTTTCACCATCTGGCTTCATTTTGTTGGTTTTGTGAAGTTTGGACCAATAAAATTACTCCAAATAACTTCTCTATCCTTTTTCATGTTTGTGAAGCCATACCCAATAGTATAGTGCCCAAAGTGGCTTAAATATGACATCTTTCTATCTTTTCGAAGCTTGGGCCAATAATTTTGTGCCATTTGGTTTTTCCCCTGTCGCATTTTTGACCTCTTTTGATTGCAAAGCTTGAGACAATCATATTGCTCCATCTAGCTTTGCATTTTTAGTTTTTACAAATCCTGAGCCAATAAAAATCTCCATCTTGCTTCGTGGTGTCAAAATATTGTTTATCTAATTATCAGTTGTGATACGTGTGCCAATAAAGGCTTTACGTGTGTCTCCTTCTTATCAAACTTGGCTTAGCTATCCTCTAGTCATTTGTGAAATACAATCCAATCAAATAGCTCCAAGTAGCCAAATATTTCACAATTTATTATCTTCTGTCATTTGCAAAGGGTAAACCAATAAAATTTCTCCAAGTATCTCTTCTTATCGCATTTTTCAGATTTGTGAAATCCAAGCCAATAGAATTGCTCCACATTTCACATTTTTTAGTCATTTATTTGTGGCAGTTGTTATCCAATTAAAATTTTCCACCTTGTCACATTTGTCAGATTTGTGAAATGTGATCCATTTAAAAGGCTCCACATATCTTGTTTGAATTTTTCCTTTTTGATTTCATTGTGAAGTGCGATCTAATAGCATTTGAACACATATATATCTGTCATTTTTGGCAGAGTACAAGCTAATAGAAAAGTGACACCTGTCTTCATATTTTTAATGGTGTCATGTTCTTTATTTCATGGGTTTTTAAATTTCCTTTGTACCGTGGAATCTCTAATTTTCTTCATTCCATAGATTTTTTAAAAGTTTGTGAACCGCAAAGTCCAAGCTAATTAAAAATCGACACGTAAAATTTCTTTTTTTCGCACATGTTAGATTGTTTCGTAATTGTAAAACATGATCTATTTTTTTTTGACATGTATTCTAATTGTGTCAGGGTGTCAGTCTTTACTTTGAATTTGCTAATAAAATCGTGACACCTATCTTTTTTTTTTTTTTTGACCTGAAATTTATTTCAAGTTTGGTTTATAAATTGTTTAAAGCCATTAATTTTTTGACAAGTGGCTTGTTTGACTTTGACTTTGCTATCACATTATGTTAAAATGTGAAATGTGATCCAATTAATTTAAGACACATGTATACAGATTTATATTTTAATTAATTATCAATCTATCTTATTAGTTACATTTGTGAAATGTGAGCTAATTGAAAAGTGACGTGTATTTGTTGTTAGACTTGTTATAGTCTTTTGATGCATGTTTATTTTTCTTTTGTCACGGTTTCTTGAATCATTTTGGACCAAAATAGATTTAACTTTAATTTTTTAAAGAGTCATGTCCACTCAAGGATCTTTTTTAAAGACAACACGTGCATTTCTTGGTATTGTTGATATGTGCCACGTGTCGACCCCGTATGAGCTATTTTTTAACTTATTTTATTTTTTAAAGTAGCTCATTTTGAGCTCGTGTAGCTCATCCTTTAGCTCACCGAGCCAAGTTGCAAAATAACTTGCCAAGCTCCTGTAACTCGACCTTGACTCTACTATATTAAATCAATCTTAAATTCAACCAAATCAAGTTGTTTTTTTCCTAAATCAAGATATATAGCTAGAATTTTGTCTCTTTTTTTTCTTCCTTGACTCATTTTTTAAAAACAATAATTGTTTCCATTGTCATCCAAGAATTAAAAATGGCAAGTTCTGCCAGTTTTTCATTGATAAGTCTCAAATTTTGAATGGAATGAACTATAGTATCTAGAGGGTAAGGTTAAAAGATTGTTTCATGGATAGAAATCTCTAGGATCTTGTGACTGGTATTGAAAAGCATCCCACAGGGAGACAAAATACCCCTAAAAACCTTAGCTCCTTCTCTCAGAGATCTCAAGAAGCCCTGTCCATCCTATTACAAAGCATTAGAGATGAATTCTTGATGCATATAGGTCATATGGACTCACCTTCGATGCATGGAAACAATTAGAGACCATGCATGAAGGCAGTAGGCTATCTAAAATAATTAAACTAGTTTTAGAGTCTGTTTACATCACCCATGAAGGGGGATGAGAAAATTGTCAACTATTTAGCTAAAATTAAGAACATTAAAGCTCAACTAGATGGTTGCAACTATGAATTATTTCAAGATAAGCTTCTATACTTTATAATCCAGATTAACATTAGTGAAAAGTTTAGAAATTTCATTTCAATTCTTAACTCTAAGTATCAAAATGAAAATGATCTGCCTGATCTGGACACCTTGTCTTCTTTGTTGATTCAAGAAGAGAGAGTAATGGAAAATTTTGATTCAAAAGAGACTGCCTCTCAAGCCTTGTTCTCTCATAATCATAAGGCAGCCCAAAACAAGTCAAATAATTATTCTAATCAGAATTCTAGCATTAAATCTAGATTTAAAGCAAATCATAAGCCTAATCTTGCCAAAAACAATCAAAATTTTAAAGTCAAGTTCAATGGAACTTGCAACAAGTGTGGAAAATTTGGGCATAAAGAGTCTGATTGTAGAGTTAAAACTAATAGACTAATCAATAATAATAATAAAATTTAACAATAAAAACAAAAGTCAAAATCAAAAGAAAAAAAAAACAAATATAGTTGATAATTCTATTGCCATATATAGCCCTATCGCCTTCAAATGAAAACAAGTGGATTTTTGACAAGTGTTGTTTATAGGCACCTAACCCGTAATCTTGGTATCCTTTCAGATGTTGTCAATTGTGAGGAAAATATCTATCTAGGAGATAACTCTGTCATTAGATCTAAAGTCTGTGGCAATGTTAAGTTGTCAAATGGTGTAATTAAAGATGTCTTGTATGTTCCTAAATTGAAAAAGAATCTTTTTCTTTCTCTCAACTAACTAAAGAAAACTGTAAAGTTATTTTTCTACAAGATAAGTGGTATGTCAAAGATAAGGTTAAAAATGTTATTGCTTCTAGAATTCAGAAAAATGACTTGTATATCTTTGATGGCTTTATATCTAAGTCTTGTTTTTCTTCATCTTCTAGGAATGATATTCAGCTTTGGCATGAAAGACTTGGGCATGTTAATTTCAAAATCTTGTATGATATGTCTAGACTAAATCTTTTTGTTGGACTTCCTAAGATAAATTCGGATCATGAAAATTGCAAAAGTTACCTATGTGGTAAGAAACATGATCATCCTTTTCTCGACGTCATGATCATAACTCCTCTCAGCTATTATAACTTGTTGGTACCCAATTTTTTTATCCCTTTCAAGCCGAAAAACAACACAATTTGGACATGGAGCTTAGAGATAGATAGATCATAGTGTGTGTCATTTTTTAGCTAGGGATGGGATCTAATTGGACCTTTGTTACTCAAATTTGTTGAGAGATGGATAGCACCTTTAAGAGGATTTGACCTTTCCTCACTACTTTAGGTCGTGCCTCTTCGACCAGGGTGAGAGGACCCTTAGTGTAACCTATGTTTGATGAAGGAGATGAAGATATCCTTCTTTTGCACAGATTATATGAAGAGAACCTTGGGAAAATACAGTCAATACTCCATGATTTAAATCTTAAGAGTTCTCACTTCTAAATGATGGAGATACTTTCAACACAAAGCTAAGGTTATGAAGAAATTAAGAAATCTTGATTGTTCTACATATTTTTGTAAGTAGATTTTGTTCCTTTATCAATGGATAGGGAAAACAGAGGTAGTTTAGGATGGACCAATGGTTTTTAAATGATTTTGGTGGGAGATGAAGTAGGATAAAGTTGATTATATGATATCTTCAGAGGGACTTCACAACAATGAGAAACTTCAACAATGGAAAGCTTCAGAATAGTTAAGACGTTCCTTTAACTGAGAAGGTGTGCTTTAATGGAGGCCCATATAATCACATTTTCACATAATATTTTAGACTCCAACACGAATACTCAAATTTAAAGAATCTATTAAACACCAAAGTTTCGATTAATCACGCCTAAGGTACACCCGAAGACTTACAAACACTCTTTATCAATAAATGGTAGTGAATTGACTTTAAATTTTTTATCTCATCCAAGATGAAGGATCTTCTTGAAATGAAATTACAAATACCATTAGATTGTCACAAGGACAAGATTGTGTGTTATTTCAAAAAAATTGATGTAAGATTGCAATAGGAACAAAAGGAACTATTTGTAGACATTCTCAAAACAAAGAAGACACAAATTTCTAGATATTAGACAAAATTAATTTAAAAATTTGCTTAGATTCATCAAAAGGGGAAATCTTCCAGAGTGATCTCAAGGTGCTCACCAATGGCTATACATATGCAACCAACTTGATACGATAGAAAATATAACATAGAAGTAAATAACAGTTTTTTTTGCTTTGGTCTCTCACGAAGATGACTTTATCAAAAATTTTCTTAAGGATTCAAACTCCGACCATTTTCAAGAGTATTCTCATTACATTTATACATTTCATTCATCCCAAATTTTTCCCCAAAAATAATAATATTCGAGGGACCTTTTCTTGCTACTAATTTGTTAGAGAAAGTGACGTTTAACAAATTTAGATCCGAAAGTGGCCAAGTGGACCAATTATGAACTGATCACATTTTTGGGGCCCTCGACTAATGACTAGGATGGCATGCTACAAATTTTTGGCAATCCTTCTAATCATTCTCGATCTTGTCATGTGAGAAATTGCCTTTCTAATCATTTTCCAGAGACTCTGCACAACTAGATATGACAGGTAATCTTTTTCACTTTCGAGGTAACACCTTTTTCATGTTTTGCACCTGCACTTTCATTATTTCATCCTTTTCCCTCTCTTTCCTCTACAATTCTACCCCACATCCATTTCCTCTAGTAATTACCATCTTTATGAGTTCCTGAGAAATTCCCACTTCAAAATATCGACCTTAACAATCCTTGGACTCACAATTTAAGTTTCAAATCCATTCAATGGCACCTTAGAGATAGATATGACAAGTAATTTCATCAAAGAACGATGAAAAACACTATGTATTCACATCTCCAGGAATCTTGGAGCAAGAATGGCGTAAAAATTAGGTGAAATGCATAGTAGAATCTGTTGATTCTGCCCCTTTTCCACTTTATATCATAGTCATCCACATGTTTACTTGGTGCGCAACTACAAAGGAAAAGCATAGAGGCAAGTCCCAAAAAAGTGCGAGCCTTCCACATACCTTAGGCCCAAAAAGATGCCTTTTGGCCTTTGAAAAGTCTCAATGTAAAAAGGAGCTAGCGAAGCCTCCACGTGTGTCAATGGCACATTTTGAGATGGTCCACAAAAATAGAGACCCAAAACAAGTGTGGGCTCAACACGTGTCTTAGTCTATTAGAGGTTTTTTAAAAAATTGAAGGTTCATCGAAAGGTGCCATGTGTCTATGGTCCAAGACAATTTCCTTAGGCTATTGAAAAGTCCAAGCAAAGGGAAGAGTGAGCGGAAGCCTCCAAGTATCCTCATGGCGCTTCTTCAAAATAAAAATTAGGGGTCGGTCCCCAAACATGCGCGGTCCCTCCACGTTTCCTAGGCCTTAGAAAATTACTTTGAAAATTTTAAGTAAAAAGTGGAGCCGATAGAAGCTTCCACATGTCTCCCTAATGCAATTGTTAAGGTGGAAACTTGAGGTGGGTCTTCAAATAGCGTCTTCCCTCAAGTGGACAAGATTTGAGTTAAATTAAGCCTTAGAGTTTTCAAAGTGCCTCACCGAGACACATCCAACCAGAAAGGGCCATGTTTCCACATATATTGGGATACAAATTGACAGGGAAAATAAAACATGACTATGGAAAAATGGAAGGGAAGAAACCCGATATTACACCCAAGTTACAAATTATTTCACATGGACAAAGGAATGGAAAAAAAATTTTGGACTTAAGTGATCCTCGACCAAAGGAAAATACTGATCATGGCAACCAAATGAAGCACAAATCTTTCACATGTTAGCATGAGAAGATAACAAACATGAAAGATCCCGCAAAAAGAAGAATTTCAAGGAAAACGGGCGAGATCAAATTGAGCACTAACACCACCTCCGATTTGGGGATGGGAGCTCCCTATGAGTTCCATAAGAACAAATAGTAGAACAAGTTCCAAAAATAAACCATTGAGCAATGGAGTCAAAGAACAAGATTACAGAGAAGAGAAACCATAACCTTCCTCAAAAAAATGAACCGAGAAACTAGCAAAACTAGGTCACCAAGGACCAAAATGAACAAAAACACAAAAGTAGAATGAAAACAAAGAACTATACACTATACAATGGTGAGCAACCTGATTCAAAGAAAAAAATCAAGGAAAATATTCAAGTGCCTACCATTCTAGATATGTCTTTAAAAATATGTCTTTATAAAGCTGGTCATATGATTGTCTCTCTTTTCCATCCAAGTCGCTATCTGACCACATTTTTTTAGGCTTACCCCTCATTCCTGGGCCAATTTTTTTAACATCCTTCGAGGCTGCATCAAACATCAAAGTCCCAAGAAAATCATCCTACTCATGATACCTACATTGATCAATTTCATATTCCTTGAAAGCAACATAGCTCACAGAGTTATCAATATCAATATCTGCATGCAATACTTCATAAGAAGCATTTTTGAGGTCCTCTATAAGATATAACATTTTCTTTTCACCAGGTAACTTCACAAGGCTTCCCTCAATTGGTATGGTGGCATAATACATGTCCATCTAAACATTTCCACTAACACTTGCAGCCCACTTTCTTGATAATAGCATGCCCCATTTGGTAGGGAAATCAACAACAACAACATCAAGTTTTAAGTTCTTACCCGAATAAGATGTAAGTTGTGCCACCTGCACCTTTACACATCCTATAACTAGCACCTCTCTAGAATCCATCAGTAGTACACTTGCCATAATCTCCTATCACTTTAATGTTAAATTCATTCATAACCTCTAGAGGAATAATATTGCATGATGCTCCTAATAAAACATACAATTGTGCAGCGGTCTGTCCTTAATAATCAACGTTGTAAAAATGGATCAACATTTAATTGAGACTCAACCAAAGATGTTCCCAAGTAAAATTCAGGTGGTTCACCTGGTTCCTCTAGTACTTGGGGTTTTTTTAACTCTGAAATGGTAGGAGGAGTCTCAACATTTCTTCCTTGGGTGACCTTTTCTTCTCTAAACCCAAGATATTCGAATGCTCTACTCCTATGCTCAGGGATTCTAAGAAATTCAAAAATAGGAACATAAATCTTGATCTGACTCAAGATTTGGTCTATGTCATGTTGGTCTGAAAATTTTCAGTTAGGCAAGTCATGGGGAAATAGGCCAATAGTGTGTAGGGCATAGCCCCTCTTTGAGATAGCAAAGTGAAACTGGTTTATTGCTAATCTATCAAAAAGAATTTGTGCAAATCTACACTATTATAACTTCAAGGGTTTGGGATCTCATCCCAATAGAGGTAGTTCCAACAACAAATAAAAAGGTAAGAGAGAGGAACATAGGAAAGATAGATTTGAAGGAAGAAAAGAAATGAATTCCAAGACAGAAAGGTTAGAAGGTTTATGCTTTGGGCTGGTAGTAAATAGAGCCAAACTTACTTGCATAAATGAATAAAGAAATAATGATGAACATATGATGATAATAGGAATGAATCCAACAGAATAAAAACATAGATCTAACTTAAGAAAGATCTAATGTAAATAACACATATATTGAGCACAAAGTCTGAACATATATATTAATATTTCTTCTGTTACAAGAAAACACAGAGTCTTTCTCTCCTCACTTATTTTTTCATACAAAAATGTCCACCCGGTATACAACAAGTATTCCATTATTTATAGAAGGAGAAGAGGAAAGAAGACAAAAACAAACCAACCACTATTTTCAAAATATCTTACAAGATATTTACAAAATATCTAGAAAGTCAGAAGTTGACTTTGGGAAAGTTTTTGGATGGCAACATCCCATGGTGCAACATGGATGATGTCATCATAAATGCCAACATGTTTTTAAAATATTTTTACAAAAATGATCAAAGCGTACACAAGAGGAGAAACTACTCCTCATCATCCCTTTGCTTAAACTTAGTGTCTTGCTTCTGATCAGGAGAGTCGATGTGACACTGCGCTTGATATTCCATAAACTTGTTGATCATTGCCTGAATTTGATTATGATCTAGACCTTTGAAATGGTCACCAATGACTTCACAAGTTTCTTTCTCATTCTTGAGCTTGTCAGGTAACTCGGTGAACTCCTCGCATGCATCGATCAAGAAGCCAATGAAATCACAACAGCCAAGAGGTTATTGATTGACTCTTGGTCGAAAGTGACCTTTGGTAACAAACCTTGAGTGACTATAGCCTTGAAGTGTTGGAATGTATCACCTGCTTCCCTCAAGGTGTACGATTCACTGAGCATCTCTGGAGACATCTTTGTAACTGTCTGCTCCATGTTGTATCGTGTGTCTAGGGATTCATCCTTGATTTTATCTATCCTCTCTAAGATATATTCCATTTGATTGACCAGAAATCTAATGCAACGAGAGCTTTATTATGTGCCCATGGTTGATCAATGGTGTTGACCTTTAATAGGTCATCAGTTGAGTAGTTAGCCATTGCTTGGAATGTTTCATGTTGCAACCTGGTGTTATCCAACTCCTCAGAGAGGGAACCTGCTACTGCTTGTAGCTCCTTATTTTCTTGATCTATATCCTGGTAGAGCACTGTGAATTTCTTAATCATTTCCTCACTATCTCTGAGGATTTTCTCAATCTAGGAGGATACTGCTATGCCTTGTTTACCAATCTTAACATATTCATTTATTTTATCTTGACTGAGAACTTCCATGGGTTCGCCAGCTGTCACAGGAGGAGCGTTGCCCATTTTTTGCAATGCTTGGAGGAGATGTTTGTTTTGTTCCTTGAGTACTCTTTTCTCCTCTTTTTCTTCCTGAAGCTTCTTGCAAAGAGCATCTACTACAGAAAAGGCTTCTCCTTGTAGGCTTTTAGATGAGGTTCCCTTTGTGACTTGAGTCACTGTGAAATCTGTGGGAGACAAATCCTTCTTTTCTTTGGTGGGATCCGGTAAGCAATCTCCATGACCCTCTCTCCCGAACTGCTCTTAGAAAAGTGAGTTATCGCTTTCTACTTCTTGGGTCCCTTCTTCGGAATGATAGAGAAGTCCATGGGTGTGATGGGAACCTTTCTCTTATGCTGACTTAGGTGGTCAGAAATCCAACTAGGACTTATGGGAGTGGGAGTAGAGGAAATAGAAGAAGAAACGAGAGTGAAAGGGGAAGCAACTGTAGAGGCCTCAGGGAAGTATGTTGAAACACTCGGTGGTGGCATTGACAAGGAATCCAACGCACCACTGCTTGTGGGGCCTAGAGTTACTACAGGAGAAGAGAAGGACATGGAAATGGAAGGGATATGTAATTGGATGGAGGGAACACTAGGTGATAGATCCACGAGAGAGGAGAAGATGGAAGAGGTGGGAGATGGAAGGGAGGAAGGAAGGGGAGAAGACACATCCATATGAATAGATGCTTGAATGACAGGAGGAGGAGAAGAAATGGAAGAAGGGACACTGGGTACCTTAGCGTAGTTGTAGTTATGACAACATCCTACGTGGATGTATCCATTGGCACCTCTTGTTGTTTCCTCTTCTTTACCCGAGATACCAGTCAAATAATTGCTTCTCAGAAGTAGAAGGAAGGCCTTGAGGATCTTCTTCTTATTTTCTTGATTCTCCCTCCTTATCTTTATCTTTTCCTTTTGGCACTTGGTCCATTGGGGAGGTGCTCTACCTGAAGGATAAGTAGTGAAATCTACTCTGAGGTAGGTGAGACCATTTTTTTGCACTAATGTTCGGTGCATTGCAACATGGGCCTAACCCTTTCCTGAATGGTTTTTGGCACCTTGGCTCTGTCGATCTCCGTGAATGGCCAATCATCCCAATCTGTGTCAAGGTAAACCTGATCAATTTCTTCATCAATCTCTTGGAATTCCTTTGGGATGATAACAATTCCATAGTGGACGATCTTCTTAGAGCCACCGAGAGTGATCTTTTCACCTGATGTCTATTTCATGTGTTAGGTCGATCCAGATGTCCTCGATCTTAGGAACATGGATGACATCAATTTTTTCCTTTGGGAGGCAACTCCAAATCAAAGGTGGGCCTTGCTACAAATTTGTGCTTTAAATTTAGCAATTCTAGCTTAGCATTCATCTCCCGTGCTTAGGCCGGTGTGGTGTAGGTGTATCGGCCAATCAGTAAGGGGGTATGGAGTTCCTCCTTTCTTTCTCTTCAAGAACTTCTCATGGTATGTGTTTACTCGCCTTGATAACTCCGGAGGATTAGCTTTGGCCCTACATACCCGGGTAGCTTCATTGGTTCACCCTCGAAATTCATTGCTATGAGGTATGTGAATGTGGGGAATTGTGTGAACAATGCTCCCCATTTATTTGTAGTAGCAATTACACTCGGGCTAGTCCAACCATGTCTCATATTCGGCCTCACCAAACAGTTACCTCATAGAAGAAGGCATCATTAATATTGTAGAACGGGAGATGCTGGCCTTGAGCTTTAGATATGTTAGAATTCATATATCTTGACTGGGCCATACTCCATTTCGAGCTAATCCCGTGAAATATCTTGCTACCGCAACAACATATACAATGTAGGAGTTCATGTAGAACTTCCCAATTGTTAGAACTTGTTAGAGTTGTTGGGAGATGGTGTCGCTGATGATTTCACCCTAGCCAAAATTTTGATTAGGCACATTCTTGTTCATGGTTTCCAGATACCTCAGCATCCATTTCTGGAAATAATGGGCATCAGGGAGCCCAAATACTCTATTCAGGAAGGTGATTATATCACTCAACTCTTCATTGAAGTCACTGCGGTGGATGGTTTATGGCCATCTACTCACCGGCTTCTTGTTCTTTAGATAAAGCTCGTTCATCATCTACATACATTTATCCTCATTGTCATCCCAGCCTTCTTGCAGTCTTCAAGGCTTATCTCCACATATTTCCTGTGATGGGGAATGCCCAGGATCATTTCGAAGTGATGAGCTGTGAGGTATATGATGGGCTGCTATTCTTTATTTTTGACACATCTAGTGTCCTTGTTATAGCAGCGGGTAACCAACATGATGAATTCATTATTTACGACACTTACTGGCAGCCCAGCTGCAAAGTGCAATCCACTGCCCACTAGTTTGTTCATCCACGGGCCACTACTTGTCTCTGGTTGGTCCTTGCCCAAGTCATCCATATCAATATGCCCTAGCTCAGAGTCTCTGATGTCGAGGTTGCTCTCTGCATATGAGTCAGGCATCCTGACTTTCTGATATTTGTACTTCATCTCTTGTTCCGACTGTTTAGCTTTAGCTTTAGACTTTGTTGGTTTTTTTCTTGATGAAGACATGTGTGAGCTCAAGGATGGATGTTGTTGTTCTGCAAGAAGAATCAAGGAGGTACAACATAGAAAATCCATGTCAACCGTCATGTTATTCATACTGAAAGCTTACAGAATGAAGAACAAGTAATTATAAGGCTTAGGGCACAAGGCACAAGTTCACAACATGCTGCAGAGGCTTAAAAATGTTGGGCATGCTTTGGAAGATGTCGACATGAAAAAATTTGTGCCCGTGTTCATAGGAGAAAAGTTGTGCCAAGTTTAGAAAGGGCGCAATTTTGTAAGGTGTTGCACGAAAAGTTTCAGTGCCAAGGATAAGGCGTGGGCACACGAGTTTTGTAACACACAACATGGTATGTTGATGTCAAGGAATATGCACCTGCGCCTTAGGAAATTTTGCTTTAGTGGGGCGCAAGAAAAGTATGTGTTACACGTGTTTTAAGTGTGCCAAGGTGTGACTGTGGGTGGTCCAACATGGAAAGACAATGCGCTAAGGGTTTGATGATTTTTGTAATTTCTTTGATTTCTTCTCTCTTTTGGTTTCTTCAAATGGTAAAGAGAGGGTTTCAACAAGATAGCAAGCAGGGAAAAATGGCCTTTGGTTTCTTCAGAGGCAGGGGCCTTCCAGATTTGCAGATCTGGAAGGAGAGGAAAAGGGGGTTCCAGTTGGTTATAGATTGTTAGGTTCCTCTTTTTAGATTTAATCTTTTTATACAAGCCCTAAGCCTAACACAACCAAAAACAAAAACCACAACAACAATAAGGATGGTAGAAGCCACTTACCTAGATTTATAAAAGATGAAGAACAACGTGGGATCCACAAGCTCGAAAAATGACACGTGGGGGGACAAGGATAGCTAACAAGAGCAGAGAAAATACTTTTTCAATTTTCAAAACATGAAAATGACAGGTGTCGGGTGCCTATTTATAGGAAAACTGGCATTTATTATTTCACCAACTTCCTTTGGCACACCTTTGGGAGCGTTGACACAAGGAAAGGTATACCTTGGTGTAAATTTTTGATGTCGACATGACATTTCCTGCGCCTCAGCGTGCATTTCATGGTGTCAACACAATGTTTCTAGCACCTTAGCACACATACTTAGCGCATGTTTTATGATGTTGACACAACATTTCCAATGCCAAAGGGATTTCTAAGGGGCACAAATTCCTTGATGTCGACATGAGAATTCCTGCGCCTAGTTTAAAAAGGCATGTTTTTGAGAGTGTTGACACACCATTTTTGCGCCTAGTTAAAGAAGCTGAAAATGGATAAGTTCTAAAAACTTGATTTTTGAAAGGGAGTTTTGGACCATTTCAAACATTAACAGACTTTCTTAGGGGTCAAAACAAAATTTTTGGTATGGTTACTTGATAATTACCCTTTTCAATTTTACAGGATAACAACTGGCTCTTTCTGGGGACTATCTTTAAGTGAAGCTTAAGGGTAGAGAATCCCAGATTTTCATGTGCCTATCCATTGGGTTATAGAGAGTCAAAAAAAGTTTGACCGGAAGGTGAACAAAAGGAAAAATAAAGGGAACACACAACAATGTAAAGTAAACAAACAACGAAAGTAAACACATACAATGAAAGAAAACTGTACAAAGAAGAGAGCAAGCTCTACTTCCTAAAGATCTTCAGGTGCTACCCACTATAGGGAAGCGGGAGCTTGGTTCTGTCTAGATATGAGAAATAGAAACTATTCTCTCTGTTGAGTTGCTTGATCTTGTATGGCCCTCTCTAAAGAGAGTCAAACTTTCTGTGCATACCTTTCGGTTCTCTTCGTTTGTCCCACAGAAGAAAAAGATATCCTTCTTTGAAATATTTTTGTTTAGCTTTCTTGTCGAATAGTCTCTTAAATTGATTATGATGTTCAGTGATCTTGTCAACCACTTTCACTCACTTTTCTTCAAGTTCCATTAGGTACATAATCCTCTTTTCTAGAGAATTCTGAAAAGTTTCATCTTCAATTGCTCGAGCTAAACACAGAGCAGAAAGTTCTACGGAGATAGGGATTTCAGTATCGATCCCATACAACACCTGGAAAGGTGACATGCCAAGAGACCTCTTTGGATTATACATCCACCCACGAAGAAAAGTAAAATGATTTGTGCCAGACCGCTAGTTTTCATCAACTAGCTTCCGTATGATAGTCACTAGGTTTTTGTTGCTGGATTCTTCCCGACCATTTCCCCGAGGATAATAATCGAAGCATGAGCTAAGGTTATTCCATATCCATAACAAAAAAACCAATAACTTCCCATGAAGAGAAGTTGGAAGCGTTATCGAAATGATTTTATGTGGAATGCCAAATCTCACAAAAGTATTTTCCTTAATGAAGTTACAAACAACTTCAGAAGTGGCATGTTTGACAAGTATGGTCTCCACCCATTTCATGAAGTAATTCGTTGCTATTAGGACATAACTATGTCCAACACTCGATTGAGGATTGAGTGCTCCAATGAAATCAATTCCCCATTGCTTGAATGGTTCATCAATAATGACGGGCTTGAGGGGAAATGCAGCCAGCTTTGGTTTGCCAATGAACTGTTGGCAAAGTTCACATTTCGCTACCTAGGTGGTTGTATCTCAAATAGCATTGACCAAAGAGTACCTAGCCCAAATCATTTTATGTGCTATCATGGATGAGGAGAAGTGACCACCGTAGGATGAGTCATGAAAAATTTTCAACAATTTTACTTGCTGCAACTTGTCAACACATCATAGAAAAATGTGTCAATTCCACGTTTGTACAATCCATCATCCCATATGACATATCTTGCGGCTCTGAGCTTCACCATTCACTTTTCCTTTGTGGTTAGGTGAGTTGGGAACTCTCCATAGGTGAGAAAGAATGTGATGTCAGAATACCATTTGTTGTTGGTTGTGACAAATAGAACCATGGGTAAAGAATCCGCTTTCTCCAACTCATTTTGTTCTCCATTAATGCGATCAAATTTCTCTTCATGTACCTTTGAGTCTTTATTTTCAGCCATTAGCTGACACATGCCCTTACCTCTTACCAATTTGGTTGGTTTGATGTCTAGGTCATATTCTTGGACCTTTGTGATCCAATTCCCTCGTAAGCTCCCTAACTCCTATTGAGTCAGGATAGACTTAACAACCATGTCTGGAACCAACACTATTGTATGAGAATTCATAATATAGTAGCAGAAACTTTTGACTACTTTTACCATGGCAAAGGCATGCTTTTCCAATTGTGACATCTTTAGTTCATGAGGCTTAAGAGGAGAGCTCATGAAAGTAATCGAGGATTCAATATCTTCAGAGTTCTTTTGCATCAAGATAGTTGATACAGTATGCGCAGACACATAACTGTACATGATGAAGTCTTTGCTGAAGTCAGGACACACCAAACAAGAGCATGAGTGACGAAGGTTTTTATGTCTTTGAATGATGTCCTGCCTTCATCAATCCATTGAAATTTTTGGGACCCTTTCATCATATTAGATATATGACAAGTCTTTTCAAACAAAATTAGGAACAAAGCATCTAAGAAAATTTACCTTTCCAAAGAAAGAGTGAACACCAGTCTTGTTTATAGGCAAAGTAAGGCTCTAAATAGCCTTGACTCTTTCAACATCTATCTTAGTTCCTTCTCTAATGATGACATGTCCTAATAGATTTCCTTCGGTGACCCCAAAAACTAACTTCTTGGGATTTAGCGAGATTTCGTGCTCTCAGCATCTAATCAAGACTTGTTCCAAATGATCGCATTGATCACTTCATCTTTTGGAGAAAACAGTGAGGTCATCTAGGTAAACTACGATGAATTTTCCCATCATACCTTTGAATGCAAATTCCATTGCTCATTGGAAGGTGTCATTGTTGTTGATCAAACTGAATGTATTCATTGTAGGCGAAGGTACCCAAGGAGTGGTGAATGCTATTTTGAACTGATCTTCAGGCGCGACTTGAATTTGATGGTAACCCGAAAAAACATCAAGCATAAATAACATTTCTAAACCGGTTACCGCCTGTAGAACTTGATCCATTATTGAAAGTGGATAGTTATATTTTAAGGATGACTGGTTCAAGTTGTGAAAGTCCATGCATATGCGTATCTCACCATTCTTCTTCTGCACAGGCACAATATTTGTAACCCAGGTACTATGATGAATTGGAAAAATAATCCTTGCATCTAGCATTTTTTGAATTTCAGCCTGGATGGTACCTGAGATTTTGGGGTTGTAATGCCTTTTCTTTTAATGAAAAGTTTTGACGTCCTCCTTGAGGGGGATGTCATGCCAATGTCCTCGCTTGAAAGAATTCATATCAGTATAAGACCATGCTAACACATCCATGTACTTTTTTAGCAACTTAACAAATTTTCACTTTTCCTTGAGCGTACGACACTTTCTGATATTCACGGAATGAGGATGTTCCACAGTACCCAGATTGATGGATTCAATTTCTGGAGAAGAGGAAGGATCATCCTATCACTTTTTCTTGACAAAACGGTCATGATTATCAAACAATTGTTCTAAGGAAACCAAGCCTTTAGAGATCTTATTTCCTTTGAGTTGTATCACTGTTTCTTTTTCAGATTCATGTGCTTGACCGGTGAGAGACTCACGACATGTAGAAGTTGATCCATCGAAATGAAGTTCTTTGAAATTGTCATATTTCTCCAAAAAAGTGATAAGTTGGTTGTCATCATTGGACACTTTCCAAAGGTCTTTGTGAATTATCCGGCACACTTGGGAAAAAAACCACTTCAATGGTGTATGTATCTATTTTTAATCCTGGGTGAGGGATCATGAGAGAGGCCGAGATGGCTAATGAATCAACCATGTCATTTTGGGCTTGTGGAACTTATTTGATCGAGAAAGTATAAAAATCTTCGATGTTATCCCATACTGCATTACGGTAGTGTCTCAGGCCGGTCATTCTTTACTTGATATATTCCTTTTACCTGATTGACAATCAACTCAACATCATCTTGTACTTTTAGATTCTTGATTCCTTTCTCTTTTGTAGCTTACATGCCAAGTAATAAGGATTCATACTTGGTAGTATTATTCATATTGAAGAACTGTAACTTGAAAGAAAAAAGGAAAATATCCTCTTCGTGAGATATTAAAACAACCTTAACACCGCATCCACTCGTTGTGTAACCGCCATCAAACTGCAATGTCCACACTTTGTTGAGATCCTCTTTTTAGACGAGAATGTCCATTCTATCTGAGTCGGTGGATAGGAAGTAGTTCCCCATCCCTGATGATTTGAAAATAATCTAAGCCTTAGGGTCATCAGAGTTGGTGACTAGATATTTATTTTGTGATTTTGGCTCTAATGTCTGCATCACCCCTTTGATAGGAATCTTGGCTTTGGACCAGTCCATGTGAATTTCCCCACCAACTTCTTTATAAAATCTCCTCCCTAGCAATATCTTGTATGTTGCTAGAATATCAGCTATGAGAATAGTCATTTTTACCCTTTTCTCAGAAATGTTGCAAATGTAAACTATGCATCCTTGATCTAACCAATCAATGGTACCTATTTGGTTTCCATGGAGTAGCATCTGCCAAAAGGTTTGGTAAGTGTGAGGCCCAAAGCATGGGTGACCTTTGCTAACATAACATTATCAGAAGCTCCAGAATTAATTATACAGTTACTTAGTTTATGACTATTGATCAGGAGAGATAGGTAAAAAGGTTCAATTTTCCCAGATGCAGAAGTCGAGGCAACATTTACGTGAGACATAGGAGGAATTAGAAGAATTCCTTTTGGGGAAATGGGAGGAGGGATGGAAGCTTGACTTTGGATATACTTAGTTAATATTATAAGATGCTCTGGATTGGACCAAGTTACTTAGCTTCAGACATATCTGGATCTTGGTCTTTTTGGCATGATCAATCATATCAAAAGTGACAAAGGGTTGAGCTAACAAAGGAATTAGTCCTTCGCTTTTGCATTTTTGGAGGAGGATTTCTTGGTATTTATGGGACTGGTGGAAGGATGAATTGGAGGAGAAATAGGAGGAAAATATTTGTTTACAAAAGGTTTAACAGGAGGTTGAATAGGAAGGGGATTACCTCTTTTAGCAATCATTGGAGGAGTTACCACAGCCTTTTCCTTTTGTTTTTCAGCAGCAAATTTTGTTTCTTTTCCTTGTGAGTGAGTGAAAACCATGTATGATTGTCCACTCACATACCCTTGGGTACCCTCTTCTTCATCAGATTCCTCGTCTTCAAATTCCATATACCCAATAGTAGAGTTTCCAGTCGATTCATCGACATCATGATCATCTTCGCCTTGCAACAAAGGTTCTTCGTAATTTGGGTCATCTTCTTCGATTTCAACCAAAGCATTAACCAGAGGGGCTTCAATCGCTAACCTTGGAGAAGCAATAGGAAAACACATAGACTTTGGGGGAGTTGTTGGTAGTGAAGTTCCTTCGTGGGATATCCCAATATGGAGTAGCAGATGGAGTTTGACCAATTGCTTCTTTAATGAGATAAAATCATTGGCCATCTTTTAGAATCTTTGGATCGATGAGGTAGCCGAGAAAAAATTTGAAGCCTTTGATTTCAATGGTTCTCATCTTAACTCACCATATATTAGAAGGTTGTCTTCTATCCGAATGGCCGTAGCTTGAGCAAGGGCCAAGGTGGGTATATGTTCCTGTAAAAGTAAGAAACTTACTTTCAAAATCATTGCATTCACAAAGAAACACTTTTGATTCTCTAATGTTGGTAACATGACAGGGTGGCACATGGTTGATCGGTGAATTGAATCAGGTGATAAAATCATGCATGGTTTCATTGGCATCATTCTTCATGTGATTGATTTGTGATAATAACGCATACGTGTCTTCTAAAGGTTTTTATTTGTCCTCAAATGCATTCTCGCAATGTGGCCCAACCGGTGATGGATCTCAAGCTACTAAATGCTAGAACCACTCTCTGTAGACCCTCGCAAGGTCTCAGTAGAAAGATACGTATTGATACATCCTCATGGGTCACATCCGAGATCTGCCGCGTGACATAATAAATGCAGCAATATCCGCATTCATGCTTTGATTTCCACTCCCATCAAATTTTGGGAAATTTTTGTGATTTTTGTGAGGGAGGGGGTTGACCGGTTGTGGCGGTGCTAGAGGATGGTATAATCCCTAAGCCTAACACAACCTATAACAAAAACCACAACAACAACAAGGATGGAAAAATCCACTTACCCGGATTTATAAAAGATGAAGAACGATGTGGGATCCACAAGCTCTAAAAATGACACGCGGGTACAAGGATAGGTGACAAGACCAGGAGAAAATATTTTTTCAATTTTCAAAACGTGAAAATGACAGGTGTTGGGCACCTATTTATAGGAAATCTGGCATTTATTATTTCACCAACTTCCTTTGGCACACCTTTGGGAGTATCGACACAAGGTGCGCCTTAGCGCAAATTTGTTGATGTCAACATGACATTTCCTGTGCACGAGTGTGCATTTCATGGTGTCAACAAAATGTTTCTAGCACCTTAGTGCACATACTTAGCACATGTTTTATGATGTTGACATGATATTTCCAGTGCTAAAGGGCTTTCTAAGCGGCATAGATTCCTTGATGTTGACATGAGAATTCCTGCACCTAGTTCAAAAAGGTACATTTTTAGAGTGTTGACACACCATTTTCTGTGCCGAGTTAAAGAAGTTGAAAATGGCTAAGTTCTAAAAAACTTGATTTTTGAAAGGGAGTTTTGGACCATTTCGAACATTAATAGACTTCTTTAGGGGTCAAAACAAAATTTTTGGTATGGTTACTTGAAAATTGCCCTTGTCAATTTTATAGGATAACAAATTGGCTCTTTCGGGGACTATCTTTAAGTGAAGCTTAAGGGTAAAAGAATCCCAGATTTTCATGTGCCTATCCATTGGGTTATAGAGAGTTAAAAACAAGGGCGATCTAAAGGAGAAAAAAAGGAAAAAGAAAGGGAACACACTTCATGCATGCATCATCATCAATTTTATCATCATCATCAGCTTCTTCAACTTGCTGATCTACTTCACATGGAGAATGTGGCAACAAAAAGTTATCACACCACTCAATTTCATGAGCTTCACTAAGAGCATCAACTTTAGCATTTAGAGGATCAGAACTACTCTATTTTCCCTTTCCTAGGGTTTTCTAGCTCCCATGGGTTCTTTATCTCTATCATCACATCTTTGATCATTTCTTGGATGATTTGCAAATATTTCTTGTCCTTGTTGCCTATACTGACCTTGAGAACCTTGTCCCATTCCTTTCTCTTCCCTAGCTAGCTTGTAAGAGATTTCTTTGACAACTATGACCAAAGTCTTTACAAATTCCTCAAGATCCAAATCCTTACTTAATTGAGGCTTCTTTGGGTTTATCAGGTTTAACACCCTCCATCTTAGGAGGTTTTCCAACTACTTTAATATTGTTCTCAATTTACAGATCCATGGTAAAGGCCTCGCCTTAATGTTTCAGGGTTCTTATCCCTCTAATAGTAAGAAACTATCTTATCAAATGCATCTAAATACTTTATCATACATGATTGATGACATGCCTGAAATTAATAGGTAGTTTTCTCAATGTTTTGTTAAATCTAGTATTGAAATCATGCACTAATTCATTAGGTTTCTTTTTTATATTTTCAAACTATGATAAAATAATCCTAAGCTCTATCTTATCACCATAATGCATTCTAAAAGCATTTTTCATCTCTATCCAGTCAATGGAATTATCTGCAAAGATTTATACCAATCCTTGCATCTTCTTCTAGAGTATGGATAAACAATTTAATGTATACATCATTAAATTCTATTTCAAATTCCTCCATCATATTGACAAAGAGATTCAAGTGTTGATCACCAGTGATTGCATTACTTCCATGAAACTTAGGCAATCTATTTCTTACATCCTGTGGCACAACATTTGGATAGCCTTCCATACCTCTAAAACCGATGGGACCAAAATTATTAACAAATAGAGACTAGGTAGAGGTTGAGCCATATTATTATGAGGAGGTGATCTTACAAGAGAAACAACATGATGAGGAGTGAGGGGTTTTGTGGTACAGGGGATACAATATTCATAATGACTTCCCTATAAAGGCTTTGTTTCTTGGAAAACTCTATTAGATTTTAAAAATATAAGGGTGGATTGAGAATAAAATGTTTCGAATACACATGAAGGACCCTCTCCATATGGAGAATTCAATTCAACAAAGAGACTACTGATTTAGAAGCACTTGAAGAAGTACTAAAATATTCAATCAAAAGATGATTAGTTTCACCAATGGAGATCTCTTTTCTTGATTCTTGATCTCCAACAGCCTTCCAAATTCTTCTTCCTTTTGAATTAGACTTTCCTAGCTCTTGAAACAACCTTCTACTAGGGTCCTTGGTGAATAAATATCTTCTTCCTTCCACTTTGTTGATATTAATGAAAAATCTCACATGATCTATGTTAAGACACCGGTATTTATAAATAATTTAAATAACATGGAGTCACCACTAAGGATTTTCACCTTAGTTTGTGTAAATTCACTATGAAATACCTATCAAATGTCTCAAAACTAGATTCATGCAAATCTTACAAGATCTACTCTTATTTTACCCATATTTATCAATGATGATATAAACCTTAGTGCAATAACTATATAAGATGGAAATATTGCTCTCAAAAATCACAACTTTGAACAATTCTTACAGATTTGAACAAATAATGATTTTTCAGAATGTATTTACATTTTAAAATCTATAAAAAGCATTACCAGAGGTCTCATGCGTGTAGATATTTGTTCAAATACTTCAAAGAGTTCCCCGAAAATGGTGCCACTAGTGTTGGTATCCAAATTTGTTCTCCCTTTCAAGCCAAGCAACAATAAAAATTAGACATGGAGCTTAGAGACAAATAGATCATAGTGTTTGTCATTTTGTAGCTGGGGATGGGATCTAACTGGCCCTTTGTTACTCAGTTTGTGGAGATGGATAACACCTTTAAGAGGAATTGACTGTCCTCACTACTTTAGGTCGTTCCTCTTTGATCGTGGTGAGAGGACCCTTAGTGTAACCTATGTTTGATGAAGGAGATGGAGATATCCTTCTTTTACACAAATTCTATGAAGATAACCTTGGGAAAATACGGTGAATACTCCATGATTTAACTCTTAAGAGTTCTCACTTCTAAATGATGGAGAAACTTTAAACACATGTCTAAGGTTATCAAGACATTAAGAAATCTGATTGTTCTCGCATATTTTTGCAATTAGGTTTTGTTCCTTTGTCGATACATAGGGAAAATAGGGGTAGTTCAGGATGGATCAATGGTTTTTTAAATGATTTTGGTGGGAGATGAAGAAGGATAAAGTTGATTATACGAGATCTTTGGAGGGACTTTGCAACAATGAGCAACTTCAACAAAAAAAGATTCAAAACAGCTTAAGATGTTACTTCAACTAGAAGGTGTGCTTTAATAGAGGCCAATATCATCACATTTTCACATAATATTTGAGACTCCAACATGAAGGCTCAAATTGAAAGACTCAATTAAACACCAAAGTTTTTGATTAATCACGCCTAAGGTACACCAAAAGACTTACATACAATCTTTATCAACAAATGATAGTGAATTGACTTTAAATTTGTTTATCTCATCAAATATGAAGGCTCTTATAGAAATGAAATTTCAAATACCATTAGACTATCATAGGTATGAGATCTTGTGTGATTTCACAAAAATTTTGATGTAAGATTGCAATAGGAATGAAAGGAACTATTTGCAAACATTCTGAAACAAAGCCGACACAAATTTCTAGAGATTGGACACAAATTAATTTCAAAATTTACTTAGATTCATCAACAAGGGAAAGATTCTAGATAAATCTCAGTGCTCATCAATGGCTATATATAAGCAACCAACTTGACATGATAGAAAATCTAACATAGAAGAAAATAACAAGTTATCTCGGCTTTGGTCTCTCACGAAGAAGGCTTTCTCAAATTTTTTCTTAAGGATTCAAACTCCAGCCATTTCCAAGATTATTCTCATTTCATTTATACATTTCATTCATCCCAAATTTTTCCCCCAAAAATAAGAATATTCGAGGGATCTTTTCTTTCTACTAATTTGTTACAAAGTGACGTTTAGAAAATTCAGATGCAAAAGCTGCGAAGTGGACCAATTGTTAATTGATCATGTTTCTTGGGCCCTCAACTAATGAATAGGATGCCATGCTATAAATTCTTGGAAATCCTTCTAATAATTTCGATTTTTCATGTGAGAAATCCCTTTTTAATCATTTTCGTGAGACTCTACACAATCGGATATGACAGTAATATTTTTCACTTTCAAGGCAACACCTTTTTCATCTTTTGTGCTCTGCACTTTCATCATTTCATTCCTTTTCCGTATCTTTCATCTAAAATTATTCCCTACATCCATTTCCTTTGGTAATTCCTGAATTTTGAGTTCCTAAGAAATTCGTGTTATCCATATTTTTCCCTAGAAAATATTGGATCGAGCCATAACCCCGCACAAAAAGAACTCGAGAAATCACATTTGAATCTCCGTGAAAAAGTTACAGGAAACTCTACAATGGAAGTGGTGGGGCCTACGAAAGATCAAATGACCCTATGCAATAAGAAAGAGAAGAAACAACTCTATTGAGCAAATTTGTGTCTTAAATATATTTAACAAGTTACATGTGGGATCGGAAATGGAATAGCAGGGTCGGGGTAGGAGGAGACAATGTCAAAGAGGCTAGAGGTTCAAAGAGAAGAAATGATGAAGGTTCGAGGTCTTCAAGCTCTGAACAGCTTTATAATGAGTCCAAAATTGACTAAGTATGAAGGAGCCAAAGCAGACGCTGCAAGTTTCCAAACAACACATCTTCAAATTTGAATCCAAAAATGGAGGCCCGAACAAGCGTCGAGCCTCCACATGTCCCAGCCCAAAACAGAGGCAAAGTCAAAGCTAAAATCAAAAGGTGGACAGGTGGGAATAAAAAGACTAAGTATAGAAGTGCTAGCGGAATCTGCCGTGTGTCATCTTGACACATCTCCAAAATTTAATAAAAAA
This sequence comes from Taxus wallichiana var. yunnanensis, assembly GCA_018340775.1. Lineage (NCBI taxonomy): Eukaryota > Viridiplantae > Streptophyta > Pinopsida > Cupressales > Taxaceae > Taxus > Taxus wallichiana. The sequence continues at coordinate 377,910,054 of CM031244.1, read as the reverse complement.
GTGGAGACCTAAACAAGCGCCATCTCGCAATGTAGCCAAGGTCCGAGATAGGTAAGAGGAGCTGTTGAAAAGTATAAGAGTCTATGAAGGTTTCCACATGTCAATCTAACACTTCTTCATAGGAAAATCTTGATCAAGCTGTTTAAGTGAGCGTAGAGCCTCCATGCATCCAGTCTCAAAAAAGGGACAAAGGTCAGATTGAATAGTCAAATGCATTGAGACAAACTAGCAGACGCTGCCAAGTATCCAAATGGTGCCAACTCAAGAGAAAAATAAAGGGAATTTTTTTCAAACAAGCGCCTGTGCCACCATGTGTCCCCTGTCAAGATATATGACCCCACCGAGTAAGGTACTTAGCCAAAAAAATATAAGGAAATCAAGTAGGCCATGGAAGAAGCCACGTGTCAACCCTATGCCACTCCAAAAGCAAAATGCAGAGGCCACCCTTAGACATGTGCCAACCCTCCACATGTCCAGTTTAAAAAGGGGGCCCGTTTTCAAACTATTTTCCCACTATTTTGTACGGACCCGACCCAAATTTCAAATGGGCATATCTTTCGACTTAGGGATCGAGACCTAGAAAATATGACACCATTGTAAAGATCTCTACCTTGTCTACACCATGGATATGTAAAACTTTAATTTTGGGGCAATTAGGTGTAGAGAAAATGGAAAAACATATTTAGGCCTTTAATACGGGATCTTCTTGCCTTAATAACTAGATAGGATTCGATCTAATCCTCCATTTTCTCCTCCTTCAAGATGCCAAACAAGTGATTGTTGCAATCAAGGAAAATTTGGGGTGGATTTTTGGGCAAGAGACATTGATGGCAAAGTGGTTGATCTCCAAATTGGTTTTTCCACTTCTCCCTCTTTCTTCTCTCTGATTAAATCTATAAATGAAAGGTTGGGACTCATTGTAAAGGGTTGAAAATTTCTATTTCATGCCCTCCTTCTTTTTTTTGTTCACGGAAGGATTTTGGAGCCTTTCCTAACCTCTCCTTTGGGTTGTAATGTAATTTTCACCTCTTGGTTACTTAATATACTATATCGACTCTTGAGCAATAATATATATGTCTCATGGATGTTTTCTTGACCCTCTCATGTATTTGTTATTGTCTCCCCGATCTCTTATTGTGATTTGGTCATCTGTGCATGTTGTTTGTATTGCAATCCTGCTTGTCTGAGTTAAACTACGAAATGAGTGTCTAACATTCCTTTCGTGTATCACCTCATTAGCTTAGGTTTATCTTTATTGTATCTCTTTAACCCTGTATACTTGGTAAAAGTTAGATTAGGTTTAGGAATAGTTCCTTTGCAAGTTTTCATGCATGCACCTAAATAGAGGAATACAAACCAACCTTTAATTTGGAGAGTTTTCCCATTTGTGAAGTCCCACACTTTGGGGAAAACTCAATGTTATGTGAATCACACCAAATGAATCTTCCTTAGAAAAGTAGATCTGACAAATCATTTGGGGGTGTTTTGATTTTGTACTAACAATTTTGGCACACCTAGTGGGACCCCGAGGTTAGATCTTCCATCTTTCTAAGGTGTCTCATTACAAACAACAAATCATAAGCCACCGTGCCACCGCACTAACAGCTTTTGGAACTCCTAGTGGGACCTAAGAAGTCTTCACTTCATTGAAATAAGATTGATGTGCACTTATTGTAAATCTCCAGCTTATTAGAAGGTTTAGTTTGCACATCTGGAGACTCCATCTGGTTTACAACCTATTCTCTGAGTTGCAGACCTATTTTTTCCATCCACTTTCATCCATTCTTCTCTCCATATCTTTCATTATTTTCCATTCCATGAATTTGTGCAATCATGACTTCATTTCCATCATGGAATTCACATTTGCAATAGTAGAGCAATCCACCTCCAATATGTTTTACAACTCCTTCAAATCAACATTTTGAGCAAATAAAAATCAGCATGTCTACCCCTATGAGTAGTAGTGCTAAAATCATTTTGGCTATGGATATTTTCAAGAGCAGGGTATGCAAACAATGAAGACAATCAAATGCAAGATGTTGGTTTACTAGAGAAGAGCTAAAAAATGGAGATTGGTATGGTTCATTCAAGAGAAATAACTCAAATGAAGGCATTCAATATTACCGCAGGCACCTTGTCCATGGGTAGGCCCTTTTCAAGACACTAAAACCCTTAGGAGAAGCTGGACTTCATGATTAGGATGCTTCCCCGACTTACAAAATAGACTGAGGGGATAGAAACATATGAGAAAATTCTAAATCAACCTCATCAATGGGTAATTCATTCAATAGCTCCTTGTACTTCTTTTCCTCCATCTCAACTTCATCATTTCATCAGTGCCAAGTTTCAAACCCATCCAATGTTGCACCAAGTGTGAAATCCATCCCTCCATCCCCTAGTCTTCCATCCCATCTCATTTTCTACCCTCTTCTCTTCCAAATCCAAATCCCCTCCACAAGAGCCAAAGGAAATACCTTCCCCTCCAAAGGAACAAGAAATCTCCTCTCCTCCACCACCACAAACAAATGCACAACTAGTTGAATCCCAACCCACTCCTCCTCTTGCCTTCCCAATTCCATGTGGGAAAGAAAAAATTGTAAAAATTAGTCATGAGGGATAGTAAGAAGAAGAAGTGAAAAAGAAGAAATGATTAAGAGCTTAGTAAGCTTGGCTCTTAAGTATGGGATTGAAAAGATCCCCTTGCTAGTTAAGCCTACAGAGGAGATCAATGTTGAAGATCCAATGGTGGCTAGCACTGATTTTGTAACAGCAGTAGTGGAACAAGAAGATCATTCATCGATCATAAGAATGTAGCGTCCATGTTGGAAATCTACTAGAAGAAAATGTTGATCCAATTCAAGTTGCACAATCAGCCATGGAAGAAGATGAACAATCAGCTCCAAGTCCCATTGAAGAGGAGCAGATGGAAGAAATCAAATCAGAGTTTGTAGCAGCAGAAGAAGAAAGCATCATTGGAAATTTTTGGCTTTCATTCAAAGGGCCTGATTTGATTAATGAATCCATGATGGAGGAAATCTCTAAAGAAGACCTTGCAGCCCCAACTTGTCCTCTAGAGAAGCAGATCAAAAGGTTTGATTTGACAAAATTCATGCTAGAGAAAGAGGTCACTCAAAAGAAAGATTGTCTTCAAACAACAGAGGAAGGAGAAGCTGCTCCAAATCCAAAGGAAAAGGAGTTCTTTCCATCTTTGGAGGGGAAAAATGCAGATCCAAAATCTTTGAGCACAAAACAGGTCCTTGAAGAACCTTCAATTTTTCCTCCTACTTCATGCCCTTTGAGTTATAGTGTTGAAGAAGAGTTTGATCCTTGAAACTCAATGTTGGAGGATGAAGGAAAACATGGTGAATAAATAACAGATCAAGAAGACACCATGGAAGAGGATTTGTAGCAAGACAACAATGAGGCAATGTATTTGTCTGATTTGGAGGACTATTTTGATGGATAAGAAATGGTTGAGTTTCAATTGTTTTCTCCTCCTTCATCTACTTTCCAAGCATATGAACCTGCTTTCATGGAGGAGAGCATTCACTTGTAGTAGCCTACATTTTATAAGAGCTCTTTGGAATCAAGTTTGGATGTTTTAAACCTTCCATGTTCTCATCAAGAAGGAGAAGAGAAGGAGCAGATAGTTTCGACCATGTCTTCCATGTCATTCACCCAAGGAGGTCTACAAGAATACTCTATTTTTGGAGTAGAAATTCAGAGATATGGGCATATCAAATGGATCAGACCTTACCCAATTAGGTATTTGGCTTCATTGGAGCTAGAGGAGGAGCCAAAACTAGTCATGTCCATTTCAGGGCATGAAGATGATATGTAAAGCACCAAGGATCAACTTTCATACCTCTTCAATCTAAATGTAGAGCAACTAAAATAGGTATTTGATTTATGTTTAGTTGATACTTGGGTCATTTGGGTGGAGGAATAACTTCCTATCAATTTTCCACTCACACCAAAAACCATGTTTAGTGCCAAATCAGATTGCATGGCTTCCATTTTTAAGGATAGGAGGCTACTTCTTCCTACCAAATTGCAGGATTGTTTTGAGTTTCCTTTTCTCTTGGTTAAAATATAGTAGGTAGGTTTTCTTTTAGCAGAATAAGTGCTTATGCACACTCTACATGTCTCATTTGAGGCATGTATGATTTGGTCTTTGTATATAAGTTTTTTTCTCTCAAGGGTGAATAAGGCCGAGGCTCTTCAATATTCAAGGTAGAAAGACTCATAGCTATCTATAACAGTTGCTAGCTCCAAAAAAAAGAAAATGTAGAAAACTTAATTTTTTTTTGAGACATTCCATTCAGTGGATAGATAAAAGCCTCAGTCAAAAAAATTCTACTCTCGAATCCTTATTTCAAGATTTCTTTTGAAAATTGATAGTGCAGACGTCCGTGTAGGTTCGGTGGTCAAGAAGAGGAAACAAAAGTGGGTACTCGAGGTAGATTTCATAATAAGGATTAGTTGCACGCCATCATTCTTGACTTCATGCCCAATGGATGCTTCAAGGCCAATGGTCCTCTCATCTAGTAGGAAGATACCCTGCGAGTCGCCAAAACTGTTATTCATATTTTACCCCCCGAAAAAATATTGGATCAGTCATGACCCCGCACAGAAAGAACCTGAGAAATCACATTTGAATCCTACAACAGGTTGTAGGGAAAATCTATAATGGAATTGCAGGGCCTGCAAAATATCAAATGACCCTATGCAATAAGAAAGAGAAGAAACGACTCTGTCGAGTGAATCTGTGTCTTAAATATGTTTAATAGGTTACAGGTGGGCTCAGAAATGGAATAACAGGATTGGGGTAGGAGGAGACAATGTTAAAGAGGCCAGAGGTTCAAAGAGAAAAAATGATGAAGATTTGAGGTCTTTATGTTCTAGAACAGTTTAGAACAAGTCCAAAATTGACTAAGTATGAAGGAGCCAGCAGACACCGACAAGTTTCCAAATGACGCATATTCAAATTTGAATCCAAAAAGAGAGTCTCAAATAAGCATCAGGCCTCCATGTGTCCCAAGCCCAAAACGGAGGTAGTGTTAAAGCTAAAATTCAAAAGGTGGATAGAAACGGTCCTAAAAAGATGAAGTATAGAAGTGCTAGCGGATGTCACCACACATCACCTTAGCACATCTCTAAAAGTTAATAAAAAGAAGAGACCCAAAAAGCACCAACTTGCCATGTATCCCAAGGTTCGGAAAGGTAAGAGGGACCGTTGAAAAGTCTAAGAGTTTATGGAGGTTTCCAAGTGTCAATCGATGCTTCTTCGAGGGTAAATCTTGATCAAGTTGTTTAAGTGAACGCGGAGCCTCCATGAATCCGGTCTCAAAAAGGGACAGAGGTCGGATTGAATAGTTAAATACATTGAGAAAAACCAATGGACACTACTAAGTTTCCAAATGGCACCAACTCAAGAGTAGAATAAAGGGAAGATTTTCAAATAAGCATCAGGTTACCACGTGTCCCCGGTCAAGATATATGACCCTCCGAGAAAGGGACTTAGCCAAAAAATATAAGGAAAATGAGAAGGCTATGGAAGAAGCCACGTGTCAGCCCTACACCACTCCAAAATAAAAATGCAGAGGTCACCCTCGGACATGCACCAACCCTCCACATGTCTAGTTTAAAAAGGGGATCTATTTTCAAACTATTTTCCCACTATTTTGTATGGACCCGACCCAAATTTCAAATGTCCATATCTTTCAACTTGGGGCTCTGTCGACACTAAAATTTTCCTCCGTAATTTCTATTTCATTAATGTATGTATTAGGAATAGGATGTTGTTAAGTGTAATTAGTAGTAGCATCTGATAGAAGATAACGACGCCATCAAGACGCAGTGCTGCCAATAATGTGGAGTACGGTAACAATCAAAGTACAATAGGAATGTTGTAAAAAGTAAATATTTGTCGTAAGTGGTCCGGTAATGTTAAAATGTCAAAGTTTGGGAAGTAGGGTCTACATGATTAGGAATTAGAAATATTATATTGGTAATAAGGACAAGGAGTGAGGTCATAAATATTTTGTGTATTTTATTTGTAAAAAGTCTAAAAATGTGGAACCCATGTAAAATGATAAGGTTTATCTTATCTTAAAAGATAAGCTTACATGTACGAGATAAGATTTAAGGTATGGAATATGATTCGTCGAGTGGATTTCTTATCCTATCTTAGAGATAGGATGGATAAGCCTGGAAGTTCTATAAATAGAGAGCCACCCCCTCATTTAGCATAGAAGGAAGTAGTGAGAAATATTGTAGGAAGTGTGCAAAGGAAGCCATCGTTTAAAGGTGTGTTGAAGAAGCCATTAAGAGGAGTAATTGTAAAGTTTCTCCCATAGTCTTGGTGAAAGGAAAGTGAAGTCAATAACACTTGAAGTACCTCATGGGTGAGATTGTAACAATTTCATGTTAATATCATAATTTACTTTGATATTTCATATTTTCATCATTTTGTCTTATCATAGTCGATGGTATTCTTGTGTTATGTTTGTTGTTTTTTTCCAGATTACATCCACCAAACTAAAGGTCAGTGCATTAGTAAATAATCATAGCACGAGGAGTTCCCAGTGAAGAATTATCATAGTGCCGGATTGGTGATGACATTTTGGTTCCGTTGCTGGGACCATTCCTCGTTGGTGGATTTTCTTGAGAGATATTCCCACTTAGTCAAAAATCAATTGGAGGGTAACCTTATTTTTATTGTGCATAGTAGTTACCATGGTAAAGTCATTTTTACCGTGAATAGTAGTTACCATGATAAATCATTTTTTTGTGAATAGTATTTATCACAAAGAAAGTCACTTTTTACCATGAATAGTATTTACCGCAAAGAACTTCACTTTTTATTGTGAATAGTGTTTACCACAAGAAGTCGGTTTTACCCGTAGTAAGTCAAGTTTTACCATAGTTTACCATGGTCATTTCTATTTTACCGTAGAAATGTGTAAAGTCACTTTCTAGTATAGTAATTCCAATTATTTGTGCACATAAGTCTTGTTGATTGTACTTGTAGGTTGGCATTTCACGGTGGTTACTTTTGAAAATGGGAAAGATTCTGCTTTTTTCAGCTCAATCTAATGAAGATGCTTCTTCTTTCATTCAAGAGTTTAAATGATCTTGTATTTGTAATGGCCTTATAAGAAGGGAACAATGGACTAAATTTTTTCCTACCTTTTTGGATGGTTCAAAGACTTAGGTGGTTTGAAACACTAGGTGATAATGTGAAAAATTCATGGGATTTATTAACTGAAAGTTTTCTTGAAGAATTTGGTGAACAACAGAAATATGCAAATCTCATGATCGAGATCACAAAGCTATCCCAAGGAGAGAAGGAGAAGATAAGGGATTATCATGCTCGTGTTCTAAAGCTAAGGAGGAAGCTCGATGCCCAGATCTGGAAGGAAGGATTAGCGGATGGGTTGATGAATGGCATGGATAATCTCCTCTGTAAGCACTTCATTCTTGGGATGAAGCTAGAGATCAGAAAATGAGTGAAGTATGACCACCCAGCTACCATTGAACAAGTAAAGGAGATTGCAAGAAGGCAAGAAGAAAGCATGGAAGAGGAGCCCAAAGAAATTGTTGCTAAAGTAGAGCCTACACTAGCACCTTTGGTCCAGAATCCACAACCACTCCCGGTGAGCACAAATATTTCTCCTAGTACATCTACTGAGTATGAAGATCTGCTCAAAAAGATGGGTCAATTAACTATTAATCTTCTTCAAGGAAAGGAATTTAGTTCTCAGGGAGGAGATAGAGGTCCAAAAAGAAATATTTCTAAAGTTGTATGTTATGGTTATTATAAAAAGGGTCATTATAAGTATAATTGTCCAGATAGAGCTTCTACATCTGGTAAAGGAGATAATGATAAAGGAAAAGCACCTATGAATTCTTTTGATGTAGTAGATAAGAGCAGAAATAATGAAGTAGATGTGTTTGTAACAAAAAGAAAGAAAGAAAAAGATAATCAAGATGGAAATGATCCTAAGAAGATGAAAGGAGAAACTAGTAAGAAACATAGGAGAAAAAAGTTGGGTGTGTAGGATTTTCTGATTTCACAGGGGTAAGGACCATACTCCATCTTGGAAGATCTGTCCAAAAGGCCTTGCAAATATTACATATGGTCAAATCTTGGCTATGTCTTCTGCGAAGAGGCGGGAGTTGCGAAGTGGGCTTAATGCTCGACGAAGGAAGGAGGTTGAGGTCCCTGTTTTGGAGGTAGGCGGATCCCTATGCTCCACAAGCTGAGGTATTATGTAATGGTATTTCAATTCATGATGTCTTAGTTGATGGAGGTGCTGCAGTTAATGTAATGACCGAGTCTGTAATGAATATGTTGGGTTTAAAAATTGATCTCCCTTCAACACTTATGTTAAGGTCATTAAATAAAGGAAAAACTAAACCAGAAGGTGTAGTTTCAAATGTGGCAATATCTATTATGGGTGTTGTATGTGTGGTAGAATTTTAGGTGATGAAAAATGGTTCTATTGCGTACCCAATGCTATTGGGAAGACCATGGCTAAGGAGAGTTCATGCAAGAAACTACTGGAATGAAGGTTTCATGACACTTAGACGTGGTAGAGAGAGGGTGAAGATAAACATGATCCCTCGACATCATAAGGTAGAACCTATGGATTCAAGTGATGAAACTGATGATTGGACATCCTTTGATTACTCTAGTACTAGTGAAGTGGACATTGAAGATGAAGAAAGTGAGGTTGATGTTTCAGTCATGGATATCCTTCCAGTCACACCAACTCATGACCCCATAAAATTATCTGAAGAAGAAGTTGATGATCATCTCCAACAAATAAAGATTGGTGATGCTGTGATGGAGAGTGAGAAGGAATCCTACCTCCAACTCTTTCGAAGGTACATACACCTATTCACTTTTGATTACAAGGAACTCCGTCAAGTAAGTTGGGTAGAACATTATATTGAGCTGGTAGATGGTGCTAAGCCCATAAAGCAAATGCCATATAGAATGAATCCTAATTTTTCTAAGACTGTAAAAGAAGAAATAGATAAGTTGCTTGATGTAGGATTCATATTTGCTATGGAGAATTCAGAATGGGTTTCTCCCATTGTGATCTCAATAAAAAAGAATGGGAAGCTACGCATTTGTGTTGATTACAGGAAGCTCAATAAGGCAACAAAGAAAGATCATTACCCTCTTCCATTTTCGATCGATCTTGGATGAAGTAGCTAGCCAGAGTGTTATAGTTTTGTTTGATGGATATAAATGGCTACAACCAAGTTCGTATAGTAGAGAAAGATCAGCGAAGACCACGTTCACCACTCTTTGGGGAACGTTTTCTTATAGAGTTATGCCTTTTGGGTTGTGTAATGCTCCACCACATTCCAGCGTTTGATGAATAGGTTGTTCAACCCTACATTGGGACCTTCATCGAGTATTTTGGATGATTTTGCATCTATGGGAGCAAGTTGGACCACTGCACTGATGAAACAACATTTCAAAGGTTAGATGAAGCACAAGCCTCACTAAACCCTACAAAATGTGTCTTTGGATGTTCTAAAGGCATTTTGTTAGGGCATGTTGTATCCAGAGATGGTATTGGTGCTTGATCCCGATTAAGTTTCAAAAATCAAAGATTTACCATTTCCTATGAATAGAAGTAAGTTGAGATCATTTTTAGGCCATGTGGGTTACTATAGAAGGTTCATCAAGAATTTCTCAAAGATTGCACAGCCACTAACCCAGTTCTTGAAGAAGGATGTTACTTATGAACCAGGAAATAAGGCGCATGAAGCTTTTGGACAACTGAAGGAAGCCCTAGTGTCTTCACCTATTTTGAAGAATCCAGATTGGAGCAAGCCATTCATTGTGTACACTGATGCCTCAAATGCAACACTAGGAAGTACTTTGAGCCAAAAGGATGAAAATGGGAATGAACATCCAATTTACTTTGGGAGTAGACAAATGAGCAGTGCTGAGGTAAATTATACTGTAACTGAAAAAGAGGCTCTGGCTATCATTTTTGCTGTAAAGAAGTTTAGAAATTACTTGCTAGGGCAAAAATTTCTAGTTGTAACAGATCATCAGGCTCTAAAATATATTGTAAATAAGCCTAACCCATCAGGGAGGATAGCAAGATGGATAATTTTGCTACAAGAATTTGAATTTGATATTATAGATAGGCCAGGAAAGAAGCATGTCAATGCAGATGCACTCTCTCGAGCCTATGATGGTTTAGGATCATCTTGTGATGATGATGATTTCCCGATGCAAAGATTGTTATCCCTTAACACAATCCCTAGTGAATACATAGATATTTGGAATTATCTGAATGAATTCAAGTTTCCTGATGGTGCCAATGCAAAGACTAAGAGAAAGATTACTCAAGCCAGTTGTCCATATTCTATTCTGCATGGAGTATTATTTCGAATAGGACCTAATGGACAGTATAAGAGGGCAGTTGGACGTGATCAAGGGAAGGAACTGCTAGAAGAATTCCACAATGGTACATGTGGAGGGAACTTCTCTGGACAACTTACAGCAAAGAAGGATCTTGATGTAGGTTATCACCGCCCACTCTTTTTAAAGATTATTATAATTATTGTAAGACATGTGATATTTGTCAAACACATGGTAACCGTAAGACTTCATCAGCTCCATTATGTCCTATTCTTCCACTTGGTCCCTTTGAAAAGTGGGGAATAGACATTGTAGGTCCACTTCCAACTACCTCACGCCAAAATAAGTATATTGTAGTTACCACATTATTTAACCAAGTGGGTTGAAGCTAGGCCATTGAAAGCGCTTCCATGGATGAAGTGGCAAGGTTCATATATGAACGCATTGTCACTAGATTTGGTTGTCCATTAGAAATTGTAATAGATCAAGGAAGCCACTTTATTAATGAGGTGGTAGAAGCCCTAGTCAATAAGTTTTCTATTAAGCACATGAAGGAAACAACTTACAAGCCAAACACAAATGGACAGTGGAACGAACAAATTTTGTGTCTGTGTCAAATTCTAGCAAAAGATGCAAATTTTGCGGTACATAAATGGGATAAAAGGATTCATGCAAAGATTGTGGGCATATAGGGCAACATCAAAGTCAGCAACAGGATACTCTCCATTTCAGTTGGCCTATGCATTGATCCAGCTTCTTCCTATTGAGTTTGATATTCCCACTGTGAGAGTTATGAAAAATGAAAGGATGGATGAAAGTGATTCAGTAAAAGAAAGGTTGGTACATCTTCATTTGCTAGAGGAAATGAGGGAAATAGCAAAGGATACAAGCCATAAGAAGAAAATGAAGCAGAAGGAATACTTTGATCAAAAGATCCATTGGTCTCCATTTCATGTGAATGACTTGGTTCTAGTATATGATTCTAGATACAAAAAAGAAGACAGAAAATTTCTTCCAAAATGGATGGGGCCCTACAAAATAGTAGTTGTGCATGAAAATGTTACGTAACGACTGGAGGAATTAGATGGCACTCCCATTACGAAATGGGTCAACCACGACAAGTTGAATATTTTCCAAGCACTGAATAGTCTTCTCAGAGGACGGAGTAGAAGATAGGAAGGGGAAGATGTCGACACTAAAATTTTCCTCCGTAATTTCTATTTCATTAATGTATGTATTAGGAATAGGATGTTGTTAAGTGTAATTAGTAGTAGCATTTGATAGAAGATAACGGCACCATCGATGCACGATGCATGCCAATAATGTGGAGTACGGTAATAGTCAAAGTACAATAGGAATGTTGTAAAAGTAAATATTTGTCGTAAGTGGTCCGGTAATGTTAAAATATCAAAGTTTGGGAAGTAGGGTCTACATGATTAGGAATTAGAAATATTATATTGGTAATAAGGACAAGGAGTGAGGTCATAAATATTTTGTGTATTTTATTTGTAAAAAGTCTAAAAATGTGGAACCCATGTAAAATGATAAGGTTTATCTTATCTTAAAAGATAAACTTACATGTACGAGATAAGATTTAAGGTATGGAATATGATTCATCGAGTGGATTTTTATCCTATCTTAGAGATAGGATGGATAAGCCTGGAAGTTCTATAAATAGAGAGGCCACCCCTTCATTTAGCATAGAAGGAAGTAGTGAGAAATATTATAGGAAGTGTGCAAAGGAAGCCATCGCTTTAAAGGTGTGTTGAAGAAGCCATTAAGAGGTGTAATTGTAAAGTTTCTCCCATAGTCTTGGTGAAAGGCAAGTGAAGTCAATAACACTTGAAGTACCTCATGGGTGAGATTGTAACAATTTCATGTTAATATTATAATTTACTTTGATATTTCAGATTTGTCATCATTCCGTCTTATCATAGTCGATGGTATTCTTGTGTTATGTTTGTTGTTTTGTTTCCAGATTACATCCACCAAACTAAAGGCTGTGCATTAGTAAATAATCATAGCACGAGGAGTTCCCGGTGAAGAATTATCATAGTGCCGGATTGGTGATGACAGCTCAAGACCTAGCAAATGACACCATTGGAAAGATCTCAGCCTCATATATGCCATGGAGATCTAAAACTTTAAGTTTGGGGTAGTTAGGTGGGGAGAAAATTGAAAAACATCTTCGGCCCTTTAATACGAAATATTCCTACCTAAAACAACTAGATAGCATTTGATATAATCAGCCATTTCCTCCTCCTTCAAGACGTCAAACCATTGATTGATGCAATCAAGTTAGATTTGGGGCAAATTTGTAGGCGGAGACATTGATGGCAAGTGATTGAACTCCAAACCGGTTTTCCCACTTCTCCCTCTTTCTTCTCTCTATTCAATCTATAAATATAGGCCGAACCTCATTATTAAGGGTTGGAAATTTATGTTTTATGCCCTCCCTTCTTATTTTGTTCACGTATGATTTTGGAGCCTTTTCTAACCTCTCCTTCAGTTGTAATGCAATTTTTGCCCCTTGGCTACTCCAATACACTCAGTATCGACTCTTGAGCAATGATATATATGTCTCATGGATGTTTTCTCGACCCTCTCATATATTCGTTATTGTCTCTCCGATATCTTATTGCGATTTGGTCATATATGAATGCTTGTTTGTATTATAATCTTGTGGTCTATGTTAAAATTTGAAATGAGTGTCTAACATTCCTTTGGTGTATCACCTCATTAGCTTAGGTTTATTTTCTTTCATCTCTTTAACCATGTCTACTTGGTAAAACTTAAATTAGCTCTAGGAATAGGTCCTTTGCAAGTTTTCACGCATGCACCTAAACAGAGGAATAGGAACCAACCTTTAATCTGGAGAGTTTTCCCATTTGCAAAGTCCCACACTTTAGAGAAGACTCAATGTTATGTGAATCACACCAAATGAATCTGCCTTAGAAAAGTAGATCTGACAACTCATTTGGGGTGCTGTGATTTTGCACTAATAATTCCCACTTCAAAATATCTACCTTAACAATCCTTGGACTCACATTTTAAGTTTCAAATCCATTCAATAAAGCACCTTACATGCATAGAAATGAAAAGGAATTTCATCAAATAACGATGAAAAATAGTGCGTATTCACGTTTACAGAGTCTTGTAGCAAGAATGGCAGAGAAAAAATAGGTGAAATTCACAATAATCATTGATTCTACCCCTTTTCCACTTTATATCATAGCCATCCATGTGTTTCCTTAGTGCAACTACAAAGGAGAAGTATAGAGGCAAGTCCTAAACAAGCGTGAGCCTTCCACATACCCTCGGCCCAAAAAAAAACCTTTTGGCCTTTGAAAAGTCTCGAGTGTAAAAGGAGTTAGCGGAAGCCTCCACGTGTATCAATGGTGCATTTTGAGATGGTCACCAAAAGAAGAGACCCCAAAAAGTGCAGCTCAACACCCGTCTCAATCTAGCAGAGTCTGTTAAAAAATTTGAAGGTTTGGTGGAAGGCGCCATATGTCTAGGGTCCGAGACAGTTTCCTCGAACCGTTGAAAAGTCCAAGCAAAGGGAAGAGTGAGTGGAAGCCTCCAAGTGTCCTCTTGTAATTTTTTTCAAAATAAAACTTAGGGGCCGATACCCAAACATGCGCAGTCCCTCCACGTGTCCTAGGCCATAGAAAAGTACTTTAAAATTTTTAAGTATAAAGCGGAACCGGAGAAGATTCCACATGTCTCCTATCATAATTGTTAAGGTGGGACCTTGAGGTGGATCTTCAAATGAGCACCTACCCTCCACTTGGACAAGTTTTGAGTTTAATCGGGCCTTAGATTTTTCAAAGTGCCTTACCGAGTCAGTATCCAACCGAAAAGGGCCACATTTCCACAAGTATTGGGATACAAATTGATAGGGAAAACAAAACGTGACTGTGGAAAATTGGAAGGGAAGAAACTTGATTTTACACCCAAGTTACAAATTCTTTCACATGGAAAGAGGAACAAAAATAAATTTTGGACTTAAGTGATCCTCGACCAAAGGAAAATATTGATCATGGAAACCAAATGAAGGAAAGAGATCACATTTATATTCCTAGAGATGGAGGATTGAGGTAGGACATCTTGACAGAAGCACATCGTGCACCCTATTTAGCCCATCCTAGGGTGAAGAAGATGCATGCTACCTTGATACGCTTATATCACTTTGGAGAGGACTTCGTAGGGATGTGGCTTAGTTCATGTCATATTGCTTAGAGTGCTAGAAAGTGAAGGCTAAGCATCAACATCCAGTTGGCCTTCTCTTTCCTCATGCTATACCATAGTGGAAATGGGACACCGTTTCCATGGATTTCATTGTTGGGTTACCGATTTCGAGATATCACCATGACACCATCATGGTCACGGTTGATAAATTGAAAAAATTAGCCCACTTTTCTCTGGTGAAGACCACATATACAGCTAGTGCAGTGGCACGTGTCTACTTAAATGAGATTTTTAGGTTACACGAGATTCCATGGAAAATCATTTTTGTTCACGATCCTTTGTACACTTCCCATTTCTGGACTACCATGCAGTATGTGCCTGGGATGAAGATTAACTTCAGCACAACTTATCACCTTAAGATAGATGGATAGACTGAGAGGGTGAATCAGATTTTGGAGGACATTCTCAGGATGTATGTGATGGATCGCTAGGTGAGATGGGAAGAGTATCTATACCTTGTGGAGTTTTCCTACAGTAATAGATTCCAGAGTTCTATAGGCATGGCTCCTTTTCAGGCCTTATATGGTAGGGAGTGTAGGACACCCCTTAGCTAGGACAGGCTGGAGGATAGAATATATCTTGGACCAGCTCTTTTGCAGGACATGGAGCAGCAGTAGTGTTGATCGGGAGAGATCACAAGAGGCATAGGATAGAAAAAAGTACGTTGATCAACATAGAACCGAGCATAACTTTGATGTGGGCATGAAGGTTTATTTTGTGTTAGACCACATAAGAGCCCGATCCATTATGGAAAAGGTTCTAAGTTAGCTTCTCGGTTCATTGGACCTTTTGAGATCTTGGAGCGTATCACCGTTGGCCTACCGTCTAGCATTGCCACCCAACTTGTCTTGCGTGCATGATGTGTTTCATGTTTCTATTATTAGGAGATACATTACAGATCCTTATCATGTGCTGGATTGGACATCATTGTAGGTACAGGATCGGGGCGAGGTGGAGCCCGTATGTATCATAGATCGCAAGACCACGGGCCTTTGAGGCATAGATATTGATCACGGTACAAAGTGGGATGGGATAGATACAATGAGACTGCAGCCACTTAGAAGGATGTCACCGTTTTATGAGTACAGTTTCCACATTTGTTCAAGTGACTTCTAAGAGGAAGTCAAGTCTAAGGGGAGGGGGATGTAGTGCCCACTTCCCTTTGACACTGTTTAGATACTGATTTTGACACTACTGATCATATTTTGGGACATTATTATGTTTTGATGTAGTATGATGTGTATATGCTAGATCATGGGTTATTATGGACATTATTATGTTTTGTTTAGTATGATGGTTAGATGTTAGACTATGGATTAGTATTGATCTGGATTCAATTATTATGCTTGATGATCATTGAGACATTACTATTATTATGTGGATGATGATATACTGGTTGACATGGATAGGTTATTAATGATTGATTTTAGACATGTGACATTTGATGTTATGAATAGCTCTAGTATAGAGATTCATTGGATAATGATATAGTTACAAATGGAATTCAAATGATGATGTTAAATTCTTGATATTGTCGTGATTTGGATTTAATCTTTATATGTTGCTTATATCATTTGGATGTTCTAATGTGGCCACGAGGCCGAAGGAGGTATTTTTATTTTGCAGGTAAAAATAAAAATAAAAAAATCACAACAATGGCAGGTGACTAGAGACTAACCGTATTGGAATTCTGTGTGAAATCAACAAGATCACCATGGCAACCGTGTTTGATTTATGTGTTGAGTTGTGTTAGGATTTCCATTATTGTGACCATGGGGAATATGTGTGTGTTATTTGTATGTTCCCTTTTATTATTGTTGTGTGTATTTTTTTTTGTAAGGTGTTCTTTCTTTTAATTAATTTAAATGTGATAGTTTAATGTGGGAGTCATATAGTTAAATTTTAATTAAAATAATTGGGATGAGGGATGTAAGAATTAAAGTTGTAGTCTTAATTAATAATTAAATTTGATTTATAACCTTATGATAAATAAATAAATCTTTTTGTCAAAGATTGTAATAAATAAATGTCATAGATATTAATGCATGTGTAAGAGGATGTAAAAGAGTGTGTAAGTTACCATGTAAGGATGTGTAAGAATTTGTAAGAGTTGTAAGGCAGATTTTGGAAGGTCAAACACTCCATCTCTTTTGAAATTCGAAATCTACTTTAGAGGACAAATTTGGAGGCTTGTGGGACAAGTTAAAATTGTCCCACACCTCTCAAAAACCTCCACCAACCATGCCTATGGTCTTGGAGTCAAAATAAATCTATTTTATTATGTTTTGATATGATTTTGTGTAAGAATTGATTGCTATTGTCTTACAAATTTTTAATGCATTCCTTTTGGAGTCTGGGCTAAATTGAAGTATGTAAGTGGTTTTTCATTCAAATTTATTGTGATTTATTTTGTTGATGTTGATCCTTTCTTGGGGGTTGAGGGAAAATGATGTGGCATCCCACTTGGAATCCACATCATCCTCTCCCCACCTTCTCCTTTAAAAATTCAAATTCCTCCTCTTTTTGGGGTTGTTGAAACTTTTTATTGCACTCTTGGGTCAAATTTTCTCTTGCCTTTGGAGCTTGCTTTGTGGAAGGAGCTTGGATTGATTCACATGCTTGTACATTTCTATTTTGGGACTATGTTTTGAGCATCAAAAGACTACTGTGTTGGAAAACAAATCTCCATAATGGAGAGGTAGGATCTTGCCCTTTTTACTTGTTGTTTTTCCCTCTTTCTTGCATGCAATATTGAATGGTTTTGTGTTTGCATTCTTGGATGGATGGGTAGAATGCTTAGGGCAAGGTGTAGGGAGAAGACTATGAGGTTTTATTAGAGGAGGGATAAGGGATTGCCAAGGGCACTTGTCTTGTGGAGGGAGTGTTGGTTTGGGATCCACCTAGGAAAAGAATATGCTTGCATTTCTTACTTTTGGGGGGGGAAGTTTGGAGGAGGGATAAGGAGGGGTTGAGGAGGGATAAGGTTTATGGGTTTTGTTATGATTTTGGCGGGTTGTTTTGGTGGATGCCCAAATTTCAACAAGGGAGGCATAAGGAGACCTCCATAGATCTTGCTCTTGTTTGGCTTTCTTGCTTGAAGAAGCCTTTGTTTTGTTGTGTTTTTTTTTATGTAGTTGTGAATGACATATTGATTAAATTATGTGTCTTTTGAATGTGAAAGAATGTTGTTTATTGTGAAAGAAGCCTTGTTGCTATGTGTTGAAGTTCATTCCTTATTCCAATATGGTTGGGGCTCGGGGGCCAATGGGGAAAGATGGCTTCTTTTTTCCCATTGGGTATCTTGGTTGGGTGGAGAGCATTTCCTTTCCCCCTTCCTTGTTGTGATCAAAGTTGTGAATAAGATGAAAGTAGGTAAAATCAGCATGCTTCTGTTTGGAGGAGAAAAGTTACAGTTTGACAGTCATCTCCTTGAGTAAAATTGAATGTAACCCTTCCCACTTAGAGTGGATGAATGTATTGATATTGAAATGTGAAGTGTTTACATTGAAATTAAAAGTTGTAATTGATTTGAGAAATGTAGAGAAGAAATACAATTCTCTGTTTTACTTTGGAAGGAAATGTAATTGATATTCTATACCTTGTATTTTGAAATGTGAAAATCAATCAAATTGGAAAGGAATTCAATTGTAAAGTTATTTGAATGACCAATAAAGAATGGTATTTTTATTTTAATATCGGTATGGAAATGTATGCTAGATTGTATTGTTGTCTAGGAATGAAATTTTGTTTTGAAAAATAAATAGAATCCTCTATTTTGGAATGTTGAAAAAGATGCATATGGAATGGAAAACAACGTTATTTTTCTTTCCTTGCAAAGATGTATATTGAAGTTGAAATCAAAAATGTAGTTCCATTTAAAATTGGATGGATGATTTAAGAAGCATTGTAATTGATTAAGTTAGAAATTTATGCACATTCAAAGACAAATGGCTAAATCAATTTAAAGGAATAACTCACTGTCTCAAAGTTCAAATCGGCATCTTCCTTTTAAATAAAATGAGCAGTTCGACTTTATACTCAACAATAAATTATGAAACTTGAAATTTATACTTAGGAAGACTTGAGGAATCCAAATTCACTAAAACAGTCAAGAATAAATCTCCAAAACTCAAAGAATTTCAATTCGGAGCTTGCATGGTCATTTTTCCCATCAACTGTCAAAAAATTGCAAACTTGTATAAATGAACAAATTGACTTCACTAAAGCACTCTAAACCTCCCCTAGACTAGTCCTCCATGCATTTTTAACATGTTGAGGGAAGGAGGAGTTCAAATTTAATCAAATTGACAGTTGGAAAAAAGCTGCCGCTTTTTGAATTTAAAGCCTACGATCAGCTTTCTTAAAATTGACCTTCAAAACTTCATCAAAATTCAAAATTGATGATTTCTACACAAAGAGGCCTCCGAGATATTTTCGTAAAGTCCTTGTTTTCCCAAAATGGAGTTCCCTATCAAAAGTTATGGCCATTTGAAGTTTTTACTTCAAAATGGCCAACTAAAAATAAATCTAACTATATTAAAATCAAAATTTGAACTTTGGAAAATTTTCCCCAAAATGTCCACACCCCGCAAACCCTTCAACCAATCAGAAGTTGCCATGTGGCACTTTGGAGGGTGGACTCATCTTGAAAACTTAACTTTTGAAAAATTTTCTCTTGGGAAAATTTTCCCAATTTGCTCATGACTCCACGGCCCCGCAGCCAATCACGTGTTGACATGTGGCATGGCAGGCGCGAAAGAAAATTTTGAAACCTTAAATTTTTTCCTTTTGGGAAAAATTTTACTTTTCCTCCACGGCCTTGTGCTCTCGCAACCAATGGGGTGTTGACACGTGTCCGAGCGGACGCACGGGCCCACGCAAACCATTTGGCCTTTTAAAACCCTTTTGGCACAAAACTTTAAATTCCCTCCGTTGCTCTGCCGACCTGTGTCCAATCACCAGATGCCATGTGGCATTTTGGTGATGGTGGAGGAGGAAAGGAAAAATTTCCTTTAGAAAACCTTAGGTTTGGACCTAGGGAAAAATCTAAAATTTTTCCCCGTAACCAATAGCCTCTCGACATGTGGCATGGGGATTTCCTCGGTGGAGGCATGTCTCCAATTTTTCCTTTAGGGGTTTGGCCTAAATTCCAAAAATCCTTAAATTTTCTACCACTATGCTCTTCCCCATGCCAATAATGGTGCCATGTGTCCCCTTCATCGACCTCCCGCGAGCGCACAGAGGCATTTTGCGCATTGTGCCTAAGGGAGGGAAAATTTCTCCTGAAAACTCCACCGCCCCATAACTTGAGTTTTATTGGGATTTAGGAGGACTTATTTATATGGTTAGAAAGGTGAGAAAATTTCCTATCCAATGAGCATAATTTACGTAAGTTTTGATGACTCTAAATGCAAGAAAAACCTAGTTGAAGTTCTGATCCTGTTAGAGAGTAGGCATGGGGGTAAATTGCTCCCTGAACCTAAGTAAGACATGTAACCCTAAAACTTGAACTTTATGAACTTGTTATAAGTTGTAAATGGAAATCTTGTGTTGGGTAATTATAATCTGTTCCAAAACCTGTTAGTTCAAACTGATGTCTTGCAACTTGGTTGTAGACTCTTCTAATAAAAAAATTATTCCATAATTTTTCCCAACTAATTCCTAGTTTGTTTCCTGGTCTCAAGTGGTTTTTTGAAGTGGGCATTACAATAAGGCAATCAAGAATGACCACATTCATGGTGAGATACTTACTAGGATAAGAAGCAACCTAAAAATAATCCCTTCTCATACCCAATAACATGTACTTCCCTTGAATCCATGACAAAGAAGGTTCTAAAAGTAGTTGTTATCTTTATATCAAATTCATTCATGACTTCCAAAGGCATTATATTGCATGAAGCTCTAGAGTCAAATATACAATTGTGAAAAATCCTCTCATTGAAAATCAAGGTTGTGAAAAATGGATCCACATCTAGTTGTGACTGAACCAAAGAAGTACCTAAATATACCTAAGGGGATTCCCCCATGATTTAATAGGTACTTTTATCTTAGCTATGGTAGGAGGGATATACACATTATTTACCTCCTTAGTTATAACAACCACATCTTCTCTAAATCCCACGTACTCGAATGCTCTTTCCTATGTTTATGGATTTTGAGAAACTCAAAAATTAGTACAGTGATTTTTATCTAACTCAAGATATGAGCCATATCACATGTGGCATACTTAGGAAAAGCTATAATGGGAGACAATGTGATTTCCTTTTCTGATGGGATGGAATATTTCACTATTTGAGCAAAAGAGCGAAGTGCTTAACTTAGTAGTGGTAATACAAACCTTATTTAATAGATCCTTCTTGGGAATATTAGTCAAGAGAGGAATTTTTTTAGGAGGAGGGACAAATCCCTTAACCATTCTCGCTATAGAGATTGTAATCCTTTTCTTGAGCCACAAAAATACTTATCAATAACTTCCTATATTTACCGGAGGGGATACCATTGTCATACTTCTTAATCATCAAAGCTCTTAGATATTCAAAATCATGATCAAGAAACTCAAATTACTAGAACATATTTACATCAACATTAGTTGTAGAGGGTAAAGGTGACACCCAATTTATACAATTCCAAAAAAAAATCCACAACTCTAACACTCAAAATTCAAAGGAAGTGGCTCCTTGTAATGGGTGATTCAAACACTCCAACATGCAAACACCACCAAAAGAAGTTTCATCAGCAACCTTACTCGGTGGGATCGCAAAGAGAATGTGGCAAGAAACATCTATAACATTATTTTCCTCTACTAATGATACCCCGATAGTTAGTAGATCAGAACTATTTTTTTATTACTAAGGATTAGTTGTTTACTTCCTAACCCATAGGTCCCTTTCCTCTATCATCAGATATGTGTTCAACCCAGGAAGGTTTTCATATCTCATTATGCCCTTGGGGTTGGTTATGAGCTTCAGGATTTGATCCTATCCCCTTTCATCCCTAGAAAGTTTGTATGAAATTTACTTGACTCGCTCTGCTAGATTTTTTATCACTTCCTTAAGGTCTAAAACTTTTCCTACCGAGGTTTCTCGGGTTGATAAACTTGACCCCTCCATCTTTGGAGGATTCTCAACTACTTTTATATTATTCTCAATTTGAATATTCATAACAAAAAATCCTACCGCAGAGTTCAAAGGTTTTTATCCCTCGATAGTAAGCGACATCCGAATACTCAATTAGATAAGAAACATCACTAGGTCTTAAATTTATTAACAATCCAGTTAAGGTTTTATTAAACCTCATATTGAAATATTGCACCAGCCATTGGGATTATTTTTTATATTTTCATGTTTCACACAGAATAATGTTTCATTCCTAGAATAGAGTTGCTTCTATCCTTTTATTCTATTGAGAAATAGATAAGGGTTAGGGATAGGAGGAATACCTGTTGAATGTTGAGAGGGCGCGTGCGTCTCAGAGAGAGATCAGATTGATTGCGAAGAACTCCTTTTTGGCTAGGAAGGACTACCCGTAAATAAGAATGCAAGACCACCAGATTTTAGTTAGACAATAAATGAGGGAATCGCCTTGGGCCTGTGAAGTATTAGTCTTCCTTTCGAAGGTGGTCAGTTCCTTTTAATAAAAATTAGTGCAAATGATAATAAAGAAGCTATTGCGAAATTAGGATTTAGGTACCTTTAGAGACTAAACTACCAATAATAAAATTTCACGTTGTTTGTTTGGTCACTGGTCATTGATACGTTCAGCTCGAGTTACAGGGATAAACCAGACTAGATCTGAGGTTGTTAGGAGACAAATAGGTGAGAGGAAGGTTTTGGGTATAAGTCACAGTGACCGATGCCGGTCACTGGATAACCGACCGCGGTTAGAGAACCGCTGCCGGTAGGGGATAACCGACACCGGTAGGGTCAGTAATCTAGGTGCTTCTGGATAGAGGTTGGTTGCAGGGTGATTGTGGGGTTTTTAAGACTGGTGGATGGCTGAGGGGAATAGTGAGATGACGGGGAAGACTCAGAGAGTGATAAAACTGTCTTCTGGAAGCAATACAAGGATGTATGGATGAAGGTTAAGTGCAGGGTGCTGGCAGGTGGTAGATCTAGGAGTGAGCTTATAATTACTATCAATCAAAAGGCTCAAGAAATGGTGCTTAGAAACATACAAGACACTACTTACTCGTTCTTGATGAAGATTCAGGTCCAAGGAATGTGGTAGTGACAGTAAGGCTCAGTTGGGATGATCTGGTATTGGAAAGTGAGCTGATGAAGCTATCCTCAGTCTTTTCCAATGCTTGAATGGTGGTGATAGCGATCCAGTGGCTCAGTTGCAGTCTTCGGCTCGATGCTCTTCTCTGCAACCTCTTCTCTTTTCTTCACTTGTCTCTGTCTTGCAAATGAATTTCAGATCCTTCCAATGAATTCCAGATCCTTTGTTTTTGGTTGGGGGAGGTCATTTACAGGGAACCGATGGCGGTTACGTAACCGACGGCGGTCGAGTAGGAACTGATGTCGGTTAAGTCAAAGTGGGCTATTTTTAGTAAAATAGCCAACTTTCCCTCCTTTTCTCCCGAGGGATTAGTTGTGGGCTTGGTCAAGTCATTATTAGGTTGGTTTTGGTGCGGGTGAGGAGTAATTAGTCATGGGTGTGGATGTAGACCAAGTTATAGGTCTTAATTAGGTTAGTTTAGGGTTAGGGCTAGGTCATGATGAGGTGGCGAAATGAGGTGGTAGGTTTGGAGATGTGGATTTATTAATTATAAGGTAATTAATAAATAATTGTGCAAGGTTTAGGTGGTGAGGTTAGGTTGCGAAATGAGATGCGGGGCACAGGGTGTCATAAGACACAAATTTGGTGTCTACATTAGCCCCTTGTTGTCGTGTAGCTTGTCTTGTAAAGTTGCACTGACAATTAATAAGAAGTGATTGCCCCAGTTAAGGGTATAGGTAATCCCCCTCAAATCTATCACAGATTGAGGCGACATGAAATCAGGGATAGGGTTGATAAAGGGTGAATGGTGTTGAGATGATGGTAAGATGGTGGGGTAAGTGCAAGGAAGCGGACGCACGTTGAAATGTAGTAGTGTGACTAGGGTACACGATTTGAAGAGCAAACAAGCAATACATAGGCAAAGGTCGATAGTTTATCCAAACAAGGTTGATATAATCCTGGTATCCAAGGCATAGGAAGTAGCTCCAGGGGATATAACGGTAAGGTACAGGAACATTTAGGCATGTTCGGCAGTACCAAATGGTTGGTTTGGTTGAGATAAACGTCACGGTCTCGGTCTAGGCAAAGTTGGTCGACTGATCAAGTCAAGTATCCTAATCATGCTAAAACACGAACAGGTGAGCCTGATTGAACAAAAAGTTACATGATGGGTGGATAAAATTGTAATTTGCGGGTTTTGGTGAGGTACTTAATTGGTGCGGCCTTGGGTCGGGCCGATTGATGAGTGAGGGCCTTGGGTCGGGTCTGATTGGTGGGGTGCGGCCTTGGGTCGGGCCGGATCGGGTGGTTGCGGCCTTGGGTCGGGCCTGATTGGGTGGTTGCGGCCTTGGGTCGGGCCTAATGGTTGGTTGCGGCCTTGGGGGGCCAAATGGTTGGTTGCGGCCATGGGTCGGGCCAAATGGTTGGTTGCGCCGTGGGTCGGGCCAAATGGTTGGTTGCGGCCTTGGGTCGGGTCTAATGGTTGGTTGCGGCCTTGGGTCGGGCCAAATGGTTGGTTGCGGCCTTGGGTCGGGCCAAATGGTTGGTTGCGGCCTTGGGTCGGGCCTGATTGGTTGGTTATGGCCTTGGGTCGGGCCAAATGGTTGGTTGCGGCCTTGGGTCGCCTGAGTGGTTGTTTGCGGCCTTGGGTCGAGGCCAAATGGTTTGTTGCGGCCTTGGGTTGGGCCAATTGGTTTGTTGTGGCCTTAGGTCAGGCGAGTTGTTGGTTGCAGAGGTGAGTGTTATCATATAAATACGTGAAGATACTTATATTTTTAAGGAAAAATAAAAACACATGATAGGTTATGGTAGGGGATGGTCGAGCTAACCTTAGGAGACCCCATGTCTCCTAAGTGCTAAAAATATATAGCCCATTGCACAAAGCAAGGAGGGGCCTCGGATCGATGTAGTTCTCCCTTAGGACCAGGGAAGTGAATTCGTTAATTTGGTTGTGGTTAGGTAATTTGTTGGTTGGTAAAAAATATTTATATTGGTAGGGTAATGTTGTTAGTGTTGGTAAGGTATTGGCGATGTTGGTGTAGGTATAGGTGAAGTGAATGTTATCTTACCCAAGTAGTAGGGGAACCGTGTCTGATTAAGGTCAACACATAATCCTAGATTCGAGTAAAAGAGGAAAAGTGTCCCGTAGTTGAAAAGAGCTGGTTAAACAAACCACATATTAACATAGGATGAGCTTGAATCCCTAGAATCCCTAGGTACCTTGCATATGCGAGAAGTCGATAGGTGAAAAGATTTGTATAATCGCAATATATCGACCATACGTCACGTCCCTTGAGTTTTGTTGCTTTGATGAATGGTGAGGTGAGGTGGCATTATGGTAGAGTGGGCACAGAGAATTTGTTATAAGGTGATTATGCTGACAAAAGAAAACCAAACCTAAATAGACAAGTCCATGACTCAAAAGTGCTTTTGAATACTGCTTTTATTTTTCTCGATATAGACTAATCGATGCGGGAAGTCTACATGGGATATGTATTTTGTTGTTCTTGAGGTCTTCACGAAGCTGATCAATGCGAGAAGCTTCTGATAAAGGCTAACTTTGTATAGCTGTCCTTCAAGGGAGTAGTCTATTTATAGTAGCAGATGCGGCTTTTGTGTATAGTTGTCCTTCGGGGGAGTAGTCTATTTATAATAGGAG
The DNA here is from genome assembly GCA_018340775.1 of Taxus wallichiana var. yunnanensis. Classification (NCBI taxonomy): domain Eukaryota; kingdom Viridiplantae; phylum Streptophyta; class Pinopsida; order Cupressales; family Taxaceae; genus Taxus; species Taxus wallichiana. The sequence goes on along the minus strand of CM031244.1, from coordinate 377,884,531 downwards.
ATGTGGCTTTACACATAGCTATCCTTCGAGGGAGCAGTCTATGTATAACTTAGAGGTCTAGATGTCCGTTTGGCATGAAGCATCTAGTTTTGTAGGAAGTTTGACTCAAGAATATCCCATAAGTGTATAATTGAGAACATGTTATTTTGATACTTTTAAGTCATGGATGAGCTTGAATCCCTAGGTACCTTGCATATGCGAGAAGTCGATAGGTGAAAAGAGTTGTATAATCACAATATATCGGATATACATCACGTCCCTTGAGTTTTGTTGCTTTGACGAATGGTGAGGTGAGGTGGCTGGTAGAGTTGGGGCATAGAGAATTTGTTATAAGGTGATTATGCTGACAAAAGAAAACCAAACCTAAATAGACAAGTCCATGACTCAAAAGTGCTTTTGAATACTGCTTTTATTTTTCTGGATATAGACTGATCGATGCGGGAAGTCTACATGGGATATGTATTTTGTTTTTCTTGAGGTCTTCACGAAGCTGATCAATGCGAGAAGCTTCTGATAAAGGCTGACTTTGTATAGCTGTCCTTCAAGGGAGCAGTCTATTTATAGTAGCAGATGCGGCTTTGTGTATAGCCTGTCCTTCGAGGGAGTAGTCTATTTATAATAGCAGATGTGGCTTTGCACATAGTTGTCCTTCGAGGGAGCAGTCTATGTATAACTTAGAGGTCTAGATGTCCGTTTGGCATGAAGCATCTAGTTTTGTAGGAAGTTTGACTCAAGAATATCCCATAAGTGTATAATTGAGAACATGTTATTTTGATACTTTTAAGTCATGGACCAGACTAAAAAGGGGAAGGCATCTTTAAGAGGAGGTGATGACCAAACCATGTGAGCTTGATTCTATTTTGAGATGTATGAAACAAAGTGTATGAGGTGGTAAATGAGCTCAAGGGATAAGCGCAAGGTAGATAAGAAGTGATATAACACTAAATTCAATAGTAGAATGGCCAAGATGCAAGGCATTAAGGGTTTCAGGATCAGGTTTACCATTAAGCAAAGCTAAATGGTAAGTGCCTGATCCGTAAGTGTGAGTGATAATGTAAGGCCCAATCCAATTAGGAGCAAATTTTCCACGTTTTCTCTTTTCTAGTTTGGTTACATGTTGATTCTCTTTGAGGACAAGATCACCAACCTTAAAGGTATGCTCATGAAGTCGCTTATCATAAGCACACTTGATGCGCTTTTGATAGATTTGAAGGTGGTTAAGAGCTATAAGACGACGCTCATCAAGAAGCTCTAATTGGGCTAACCACTCTTGGCGGAAATCATCATTGGTGAGAATATCCTAAAGAGATATTCTTAGGGAGGAGGGTATTTGTATTTCGAGAGGCAAGACAGCCTCAATACCATATACCAAAGAAAATGGGGTGGCATTAGTGGAGGTACGAATGCTAGTCCGATAAGCCCAAAGGGCAAAGGGGATGTGATCAGACCAATTTTTTCCAGAATCGATAACGACTTTCATGATAATTTTGGTCGGTTTTGTTAGAAGATTCAACTTGACCATTTTCTTGTGGATAGTAAGGTGATGAGAAGGGGAAGAGAATATGGGTCTTCATTATCGCGTTGATAAGTGAGAGGATCCAGGAAGATAGCGTTTATGAAAAAAAAGGTAGGAGGGATAGATTCAGGGTCTATCGACTCTATGGGTGATGATGGCAAAATGGGTGATGATGGTTTGGAAGGGGTGACTTCGTCGTCTTCCTGGATACAATGGATATGCGGTGTTTTCGGTGTAGGTGGGTCAGAGAATCCAAGACCACGACGATCTTTGTGTTTGCGTGTAGTTACAGGAATGATTGTATGTCGGCCTTGTTCATAAAGACTGAAACTGAAGCCCTTCCAAGCACAACACGTCAAGAAGGTGAGGGCGAAGCGATGATTAGTTAGATATTGAAAATCAGATTGGAAGGGAACCACACCAAGGGGAGGTTTAGGGGTGACAGAGGATGTATCGACACCCCCATATGTTAGGTTGGTGTGGCAATTAGGTGGTCCGTAGGAGATTACTTCCCCCACACGACGGTCGTAGGTAGGATGCGCATGTAACTGTCATACTCCTGTGGGGTATGGAAAGTGCTAACATTATATAGGCGATACTCCCCTAGTGTAAGGCGTTGAAAAACATCTACTAAGGGATCTAAGGTGGGGATGTTGTCCACGGGAAAGGAAGTGGTATTTGTGGTGGCGGTTTCATTGGTTGAAGGTGTAGGTGCGATTGAGATGGATGGTTGAGGTGTGGTTGAAGTAGATGGTTGGGTTGGATGAATGGGTGTCTTGACTGGTACAAGCACATCATTAGGGTGATATAACATATTGCAGGTTTTGAAGGGGGGAGCGTTAGCTTTTACGGTGTAGGACTTCCCCTCATACTCAAATTTTATGCATCTATGTAAGGTGGAGGGAACACATCCCATAGCCCGGATCTAAGGGCAGCCTAACAACATGTTGTATTGGAATTCTCCCTCAAGGACATAGAAGAGTTCGGGTAAGGTACGTGGCCCTACATGAATGTTAAGGATCACGGTGCCTAAGGTAGAAGTAATAGCATCGTTGAATGAATGCAACATGGTGGGGTTGGCACACATGTAGCTAGAAGGGATATTCATTTGTTGGAAGGATTTGGAAGAGATGATATTTAGGCTAGCACCCCCATCAATCATAACACGATGTACTCGGATGTCCCGACGTAAGCTGAGATGAAAAGAGCGGGGTCAGGATCTTCTGCACCAAAGTCAACAATTTCGTCTTCAAAAAACCGAAAGCGGCTTGCTTTGTATAGAGGAAGTGGTTGGGGAGATAGGTTGTTTGGTGAGAGAAGCAACGTGATTGGGTGTTAAAATGGAGGCAACGGGAAAGGTTTCGTTAGGTAGGACCTCTATCCCTTGAAGGATTTCAATGAGAGCTTGTCGATGAGATTCAGAGGTTTGAATGAGATCATACAATGTCATTTTTACAGGTGATTGGTGAAGTTGTTTGATCATGGTACGGTGGGCCACTCCATCAGAGACGGGGTAGGCAGGTCCACGAATAACCACTTTAGGTGGTGGTGCGATCGGGATGGCGGACGGAGGAAGAGAGGTCACAGGTGTGCTTTCTTTAGCTTTCCCATTGTTTTTCTGACCTCGAGTAGCAATGTTAATCATGTTGATCTCATGGATACGAGAGGAGGAAGATGGCAGGGATAAGTCATTATTTTCGAGAGGTGGGGTTGCAATGATGATAGATTTTGGCGAGGCGGGGATAGGTGGTATAGGAGAAGGAATCGAAGCTAGGGGCTTCTCTCTCCGTAAATTGTCTTTCTTAGGCTATCTATCCGAGATAGGTGACTGACGAAGGATGGCTTTCAAAGCTTTGCATCCTTCTACATCATGTCCTGGTGTGTGATGGTAAGCACAAATTTTAGACTCATCATAACCTATAGGTCGAGGCTTAGATGGATCATAGGGTCTAAGTGGGGGTAGGGAAATGGTCGCATTCTCCACCAACATATCAAGGATTTTGGTGTAAGACCCTTTGAGCGGGTCAAAGTCAGAGGAAGATGAGGCTATTGACTGGGTGGGTTTCGGTAATGATTGGGTATGGTTGATTCGTATGGGTGGTGGTTTAGACAAGGGGTTTTTATAATTAGATTTAACTAAACTTGGCTTCTTCGGCGCAGAAGTTATGTTTAGTTGGTCAGATGACGTGGTAGTAGAAAACAACCATGGAGAAAGAGGAGTGACAGCAAACAAATCCTTTGATGATGGATTTTGTTTAGGGTTGATAGGTGGACATGATACTTGGGGTGACGGTGTTGATACACCCATGGATCTCTCGTATGGGTGTAGAAGGCGCGTGGTCGTTTTAAAGAAAACGTAGGAGGTATGATGTATTGAGGTGAGGTGGAGGGTGAGGTCCCAATATAGAAGGTAGGTGTAATGGCGAGGGTTTTAGTTGTGATAGAGGCATAGATTGGACTTGAGGAGATTGGGTTTGTCTCTAGGGTGGATGGACGACTTTATTTTTGGATAAATCTAACCGTTTAGGTGGGTGTGTCAGGCTGGGTATTGGTGAAGTCCCAAGCGTAGGGGAAGGTTTAGTTAGGTTAATAGAGGTGGATGAGGTATTTGGTAGAGATGAGGGGGGTGAAGATGAGGACATAGGCATTTTGAGCTTTTGTAAACACTTCGGGTATATGGTAGAGGTGTCTGGATCGGTCATCTGCATTTGAGTAGAGCATGGTGTACTCAAACACTCCCATAGGACTCATCTATCTTTTGAGGGGTGACAATCCTCACGTGTGAATAGGAACTTTTGTATGGAAGAGAGGTGGGTTGTGATTCCGGTCCACTGTGGGTGTGATACAGGGGGCAAATGAGGCACTGTATCAATGGGCGTTAAGAGGTCAACCGGTCGCTGAAAAGATTTAGGTGATGAAGAACTAATAGGTAGGAGGGCATGTTTGAGAGGATACGTCATGATTAAAGAATTTGGTGATGTTGGTTCAAGAGGTGTATCTTCTAAGGATGACAGAAAAAGTGGCGAGCCTTCCTCTTGTACAGCAAGAGTGGTAGAAGGAGATGTTTGGGAAATAGATAAGTTAGATAACATCCGCTCACAGTCTTGCAGGGATGTGGTGTAAGAAGGCTCATCTGTAAGAAGAGAACTCTGGGCAGTTAATTCCTTTATGGGTAAAAGAATGGCAAGATTATCGTTTTGTCTTGATGGGGGTGAAGAGGGTTCAGATCCTGCGTTAGTAAAGAGGTTTGATTCAGAATTTCCTCGATAGAAGCTTTTGGTTGGGAGTCAAAACTACATGGATTTCATGAACACTCTCCTCGGGTAAGATATCTTGGTTTATGTTCTTGTTAGATGAGTGGTTTGGGAATGGTTTGTTGAATATTTTCAAATTTTAGGTTAGCGGGGCATTTAGGATTATCGAGGGTTATATCCCCTACATCAACCATTTCTTGCACTATGTTTTTCAACATCTTACGCTTTTGTGATTTGTGTCCCTTCACGCGGTGGAAGTTACTGAAGTCATTTTCTTTGTACCAAGAAGGTATAATGTGGGAGGAATCAAACCCGGAGTGAGGTTTAACAGAGGTAAGGTGATAGCTCCCACTTTGAGCAATTTTTCTAATATCACATCATAAGTTTCTCCCAAGGGAGTGTAATTGATGGGCTCAACTTTATACTTATAGGTGGTTTTTGGCGGGATATTAGACGGTGCTTGGGATTTGACCATCACTATGTGTACAACTCCTTTTGATTTCAAAGTAGTCGATGCGTGAGAATTGGTGGTGTTGGGTTTTTTGGTGGAGTCTTGGGTTCGGAAATTAGGGTTTTTGTTGCGCAACCGCAATTTCTCTTCCTCTAAGGCTCGAATCTCTAGTTTTCGAGCCATAGTAAAGGCCTCATCAAAGGTGCGGAAAGTTTGAATTTGGAGGGTAGGAGAAATGTGCTTAGCGCAGGCCCACGTAAAGAGTTCGATGAGTTCAGCCTGAGGTAAGGCATAAGTAAGTTGGTTGATGAGGCCCCGCCATCGTCTAATGAAATCTGTGATAGATTCGTCTTCAAATTGTCGGATGGCATAGAGGTCGGTGATAGATACTTTCTTGGCAATGTTAATGGAGAAATGATCCAAGAAAGATTGGGCTAATTGGTTAAAAGAGAAGATTGAGTGCTGGGTTAAAGCACTATACCACTCCAAGGCGGGTCCTGATAAGGACATGGGAAAGGTGCGGAGTAGTAAGGCATCGTCATGAGCAATCAGATAGCAGGCATGTCTAAATGATCGCAAGTGTTGTTGAGGATCCTCCTTACTATTAAAACGAGTAAATTTTGGTAATTCCCATTGAGGAGGATATGAATGAAGGGGGACAGAAGGATGAATAGGCTCCCAACAAACTTGCTCGTATGTCAGGGTGCTACGGCTTCCTGAAATAGAAGCCTCCAGATTTTGCATCTTGTCCATCATTTGTTTGATTAAATCAGTGGTTGGATGAGATGATGGTGCGGTTGTCATAAACGGAGGAGGATTGGGCCAAGGGCCACCACTAGACAATGGTGGGGTTAAATGTTGATAAGGTATTGAGGATGAATATGTTGAGGTGACCAAATAAGGATGTCCTATATAAGATGTTGAAGCCACTGGATAAGTGTGTGGAAATGAAAAGGTGGGCGAGCTTGAGAAGGAAAGCTCGTGTGGATAGGTGGCAGAGAGCAAGTTATGAAAGGGGTAGTCTGCGAGAGAGACGAGGTAGGAGGAGTCGGCGGTAATGATATGTGGGGCCCCAAGTTAACCAAAGGAAAGCCAATCTGTGCCGTATGAACCCTGAAGCCGCTGAGTTGGGAGACGGGGCTAAGGATGAAGAAGGAAAGGTGGAGTTATCAGGTGGGGAAGGAGCTAAGTGAGCAGCTATACTAATAGGCATACCAACAAGGAGTTGACCATCGGGTGTACGGTCAGGGGTATGAGACAAATAGTACTGTACAACGCTAGGATTAGCGTCCAAAAATTTCACAAATTCCTTATCTCCTACAGGGATTTTGGGAACCTCACTGGTGTCCGTAGGATTCCCCATAGGATGTGAAGGGGGTGATTCAGGAAAGGCATGGAGCAGGCATGTGAAACCATGGCTGCAGCTTGTTTTCGAGTGATAACAACCATGGACAAGAGTACATAGTAGGGATGTAATCTATCAGGAACAGAAGCAGCAACAAAATGTTGGAATTGGTAGGTTGCTGGTTTCGGGAACTATGAAAGACAATGTCGAACCGATGTTGGTCGATCAGATGCTTGGCGGTGTCGGTAAGTTAACCGATGTCGGTAGAATAGGACCGGTGTAAGAAGCTATAAGAAGTTGCTTATTTGGGGTTAACAAGGCTTAGTATACCTACCAAACTGTTCTGAAGTGATTACTGAAATAGTGTATGATAGAGAAACAAAACTAAAAACAAGCAAGATGCACAGCAAATCAAGAGACTAACCCTAGGATTAGTTTTAATTATTTTGGGCTTATGCCTTAGACGCAAGATGATGTCAATCCTAAACAAAAGACCTAAGGGAGATGTCAAGTTTGTTTTGGCTTATAAGGTTACCTCAATCGGGTGGAGGAATACCGTGGAAAAGGGGGAATGTTTGAGTTGTTGTGTTGATTATGATGTGATTTGGTATGTGTTGTGCAGTGAGAGTAAGATTAATTTCTTGTCAATACCATGGATATCACCCCCACGTGTACGACCTATTACTTAATCTACGTTCACTAGAATTAAAAACAACAAGCAAGAATGTGATGCACGTGTTTTAAACCCAAATCAAAATGATATTCGATGAAGCAAAGAAGATGACTTTCACTAGTTCAAAGATTCCAAAGAAAAACAAATTCTTTTACCAAAATGACAAAATATTTTGTGAATATTTAGAAGAAAGAAACAACAAGTGTGCTCCCTATATGAAAGCAAGCAAGAAAGAAAGAAACCCAAAATGGGTCCCACCAGGCGTGCCAAAATGTTTCACACAGAATGTTTCCATTCCTAGAATAGAGTTGCTTCTATCCTTTCATTCTCTTGAGAAACAAATAAGGGTTAGGGCTAGGAGGAATACCATTGAATGTTGAGAGGGTGCGCGCGTACCATAGAGAGAGATCAGATCGATTGCGAAGAACTCCTTTTTGGGCTAGGGAAGGACTACCTCGTAAATAAGAATGCAAGACCACCAGATTTTAGTTAGACAATAAATGAGGGAACTGCCTTGGGCCCGTGGAAGTATTAGTCTTCCTTTTGAAGGTGGTCAGTTCCCTTTTAATACAAATTAGTGCAAATGATAATAAAGAAGCTATTATGAAATCATGATTTAGGTACCTCGTTACAAAGCAATAGAGACTAAACTACCAATAATAAAATGTCACGTTGTTTGTTTGGTCACTGGTCGTTGATACGTTCAACTCGAGTTACAGGGATAAACCAGACTGGATCTGAGGTTGTTAGGAGACAAATAGGTAAGAGGAAGGTTTTGGGTATAAGTCATAGTGACCGATGTCGGTCACTGGATAACCGACCGTGGTTAGAGAACCACTGCTGGTAGGGGATAACCGACACCGTAGGGTCAGTAATCTAGGTGCTTCTGGATAGAGGTTGGTTGTAGGGTGATTGTGGGGTTTTTAAGACTGGTGGATGGCTGAGGGGAATAGTGAGATGATGGGGAAGACTCAGAGAGTGATAAAACTGTCTTCTGAGCAATACAAGGATGTATGGATGAAGGTTAAGTGTAGGGTGCTGGTAGGTGGTAGATCTAGGAGTGAGCTTATAATTACTATCAATCAAAAGGCTCAAGAAATGGTGCTTAGAAACATACAAGACACTACTTACTCATTCTTGATGAAGATTCAGGTCCAAGGAATGTGGTAGTGACAGTAAGGCTTAGTTGGGATGATCTCGGTATTGGAAAGTGAGTTGATGAAGCTATTCTCGGTCTTTTCCAATGCTTGAATGGTGGTGACAAGTGATCCAGGTGGCTCGATTGCGCCTTCGGCTCGATGCTCTTCTCTGCAACCTCTTCTCTTTTCTTCACTTGTCTCTGTCTTGCAAATGAATTCTGGATCCTTCCAATGAATTCCAGATCCTTTGTTTTTGGTTGGGGAGGTCATTTACAGGGAACCAATGGTGGTTACGTAACCGATGGTGGTCGAGTAGGAACCGATGTCAGTTAAGTCAAAGTGGGCTATTTTTAGTAAAATAGCCAACTTTCCCTCCTTTTCTCCCGAGGGATTAGTTGTGGGCTTGGTCAAGTCATTATTAGGTTGGTTTTGGTGTGGGTGAGGAGTAATTAGTCATGGGTGTGGATGTAGACCAAGTTATAGGTCTTAATTAGGTTAGTTTAGGGTTAGGGCTAGGTCATGATGAGGTGGTGAAATGAGGTGGCAGGTTTGGAGATGTGGATTTATTAATTATAAGGTAATTAATAAATAATTGTGCAAGGTTTAGGTGGTGAGGTTAGGTTGTGAAATGAGATGCGAGGCACAGGGTGTCATAAGACACAAATTTGGTGTCTACATTTCAAACTCTTGTAATAAAAACATAGGGCTGTCTTGTCACCATAATGCAATTTGAAAGCATTCTTCATCTCTATCCAAGATTCAATAGAATTATCTTGTAATGATTTATACCATTCCCTAGAATCTTCCTCCAATGTATGTATAAAAAAATTGACATATAAATCCTCATGTTCAATCTCATAATCTTCGATGATATTTTGAAAACTTCTGAGATGTCGATCTCCACTTATAGCATTTTTCCTTTTAAACTTAGATAATCTATTTTTGATTTCATGTGGGAATTCATTTGCATAACCCACCATCTCATGGAAATTGATTGGTATATAAGTATTTACCACAAAAAGAGCCACAGGTGGAGGGGTAACAATATTTTTAAGTGGAGGAGTTTAAATAGTCGATTTGAAATGGTGAGGAATTGGAGGTCTTTGAGGAAAAGGGTATAATCTTCAAAGTATTGATCTCTTAATGACTCTGTTTCAAAAAATAACTTGTTCTCACAAATCAAAAAAGAAGGAAAATAAATAATACCTATATCAATTGCAAATGTTGGGCATTTTTGAAATAATGTATGTCGATTTGCTTGAATAATAATTGACTCGAGAGATATCACAAGTGCTAACGTATACTCTTCTACTAAAGGATGATCACATTCAAGAGTTAGAATAGATTTTTCCTCCGATATTTTCTCATCTATTGGATTCCATACTTGGTTATTTCTTAAAATTGTACTTCCTAATTCTAGGAACAACCTTTTGGTAGGATCATACTCGAAGAAGGATCTTCTTCCTTGCATCTTTGTAAAATTGACAAGTTAATCAACAAGAATTTGAATATTTTGCACTAATATGTGCCATATTTTTCTTGTAAAAGACGAAGCCACCACTAGGTCCTACACCTTAGATATATTGATCAATTGAAATAACTTGTTAAATTATTACTTTTCATACAAATGATTTTATTTTACAAATATTAGAGTCCTTTACTATGATTATCCTAGAGAAGTCAAATTTAATTGAAAGCTTGCTTATACTTGGCAAATATTGAGCCAATTAATTCAAATCAAGCTCTATTTTAGCAAAAGATAAACAAAAAAGTGATTTCTAAATATAAATTTATACTAAACACACTGCAAATGTTACCAAATACCTAGATATTCCTTATTTAAAGGAAATACTCCTCAAAAACTATGCCGAGTGTGTTGGTACCCAATCTTACACCTCCTTTAGAGCCGAGATAGTATCGGCAATTAAAATGGAGTAATTTAAGAATGATATACTTTGATATTTATGTATTTTTGTAGCTAGGAAGATGTCTAACAAACTCATTTAAACCAAGCTTTAGAGGGATTTGGTGACACGTACGAAGGAATGACCAACCTTGCTAATTTTTGTCCTACCTCTAACTAGGGTGAGAGGACTGAGGGTAACATAAAAAAGTGGGAGGGATAAATTTCTTACTTATAAATTTATTTAGATCAATGGATCAATTTGGGAAAATATGGCCATAGACACAACACTTTACTTTCATAACTTGTCACACAAAGTGATGAATATGCTTATTTCACTAGAAACGGTTACTACAAGCAGATAAGTTGCATTATTGTTACATTTTAAAATAAAGGAAATTAAAATCAAAGGTTATTTTCACTAATATTTGTAAATAAAAGGATAAAATTACTGACAAAGGATTTTTATTGCACAATGAGACTAGGTATATGGTTTATATTTATAAGGATGGTGGATTTGTAAGATAATGGATATTTTAATAACAATGCTCACACTATTCACTCGGACACTTATAGTAATCCATGGAGAATAAAGACCAATTAATTAATTAATCACAATTTCTATTTAAAGGAATATTTGCATTCATTGATACTCAATTAGCAAAAATGTTCCACACAATCCTTAAAATACTTAGCACAAAGGCTTATGAAAATATTTTAATGAAGTATTTCTTGCTTCTGATCTCATACACTTAAGATTCACTCAAAACATTAAAAAATCCATCAATAAAATGATTTCAGTAAGGAATTTATAATGGTATTCAATATTGTAAAGTAAATTCTCACACCATAATATTGAACAAATGACCAAAACTTAATCACTAAGGAAAAATCTAGTGTAATTCAAAGAAGTAAGAAATACAAAATTACAACATAAAAAGTGTAATTGATCAACCAAATACTCGATATACAAAATCCAAAACATGTAAGCCAAGCACATAACAAGAAAATATTTGAATCTATCAAATTCTTGACAAGAGAACATGAAAACCAATGATCTCAATGCCTATTAATGACTATACATTGTAATCATCTTAACATTAGAATTTGAAAGAGTAAAAACTTAAAATGTATTTCTTCTAGAAAATTAAGCAATATCACAACAAAATATCTCAATTCTTCCTTTTGCAAAAATATTAAGAGAAAACCTCCCCTTAGTATGAGGAAAGAACCCTCATACTTATACAATTACTTGATTTAATTTTCCCCCAAAAACATCCCAAAGGATCCTTTGAACTCAACTCCATGCAATTAAAAATATTCTCAAAGGAAGTATCTTTTAATTGAAAAGATTCCTTCTTTGTTCTGATTGGGCTAGGTGAAGGAGGAACCACATGGTGACACATGGGAGAAATGAAAAGGATATTCTTCTATTTCTAATAAACTTTTTGTCTTTTAGAAAACTATATTTTGTTTGAAGAAATCTTCGATCCAGAATGTATTGTGAAGGTAAGTTTTTTTATCTCTATCTTATTTCTTCTTTATTTTTCAAGGTCCATTCTAGTGGGCTGATTCACCGAGTTATCCCCTACCCTATTCTTGTAAGAATCAAACCTTTCAATCATTTGTGTGACAATTTCCTCATCGGGCCCCGAGTGATAGTGGAAAATTATTTCATGCTTCATACCTATGTCATTAAGTTCTGCAAAGATAAATATTTCTTTCTTTATCCTCCTTGACAATTTATCAATTGTTGATTCAATTTGTGCCCATTTTTGCATGGTAGATATATTAAAAACCCTTGGCTCCCTAGGTTTACCTAAAGCATGATCCCTAAAAAGTATAATTAAATTATCTTTAATCTCCATTCTTATATTTTCTCCAATTTCTATCTCAATACATTTTTCTATCAAGGAATGGAGGCCACCAATATACTCCATTATTTTGTCTCTTAACTCATCAAGGATTTCAACATATTTCATCGAATATCCACTCTTACTTTTGTAGCTTTGTATTATTCCCTGTTTATTTTCTACAGAATCAAGAGATACAATCCCTTCCTTAAAAACCAAGTCATCACTTAAATATTTGATAACTTCCATTTTTGGCAGTATATCAGTCCACATTAATTTCTCAACTTCACATTTATCTATTAATGCCTTGGTTGTTTCTACTTTTTCAAAAATATGGGAATAACGTCTCACAGATTCCCTAATTATTTCTTCACCTCTAGTGACCAAATTATTTTCCCATTGGATGGTGGCCTCTCCTCTTTCTCCCAAGTCACTCACTCACCTGATATCATCATTGGTAATCTCAGGGATTTCAACCTACCCTTCTTTATGAGTTCGGTCAATTTTCTAACCAAGTTGGATAATGCTTCATTCTTGGCCTTTAAATACTTTTTGGTTTCTTTGAAATCATCAATATTTTGGAACACTCCTTCTACTGCCATAGAAAAATCATGTTTCATTTATTTAGTAGAAGGATTACCTAATGAGATCTTGGAGACTTGAAAATTAGATAGGGATGCTTCTCCTTGGGGCACATCAGCTTTGGGAGTTGTAACATCTATGAATTATTATCCTTTCTTATTCAGAGCCATCCTAGAAATAAATTTTACATTTTTGGGTGGTCTTTTTGGATTGAGGAGATCCAGGATTTGTAAATCATCATCATTCAACTATATCTCTACCTTTTTCTTCTTTGGGAGAGCACTATCTATCCATTCCCTTATGGGAGACTCATGTTCATCAAGTGATTGTAAAACTAGAGTTACATGGATGACTATAAGGGCTTTGGAAGATGAAGAAGGCATAGACATAACTTCTATAGCTGTATACATTAGTTCTTATTGGGTACCTAGTTTTATGAGACCACCCTGATTCTTGATTCCATTCATAGACTCATATTGGTATCCTATGTCTTCAACTATCAGGGGTTGTTGGTTACTAACTTCCCTTTCATCCCGTCTTGAGTCCTTGACCATTTTCTTATTAGGAGTAGAGATTGTCTCAAAATTTTGAGGGAAATGACTTGAATTGTGTGACTATGGTATTCAATAACTTTTGTAATCACTTCATTGTTTTGAGGTGTTGCTACAACTATAACACCTGAAGTTTCTCCCTATGTTATTTGTATTGGAATCTTCTCGGTGTGAGGTTGTACTTCATGTTCAATAGTTTTCTCTTCTTTTGTTGCCACACTACTTGGAATTTTCTTTTTTGTGATCTTAGTATGTTGTTATGGAAGAGTTATGACATTAGGGCTAGGAGAATTCATAATGGTTTGTTACTTGGTGAGTGAAGAAAATGGAGTTGTCTAAACGAAAAGGGTTTTTATCATAGGTACAAGCTTCTCGGTCGGCATAGTTGCAAGATATTGCGTGATAGTAGATGACAAGACATGGATATCAAGATCTACTACTTTTTTAGGGGTCTCTACCTCCTCTAAATAGACCCATTCGGATACCTTAGTTTTCTTCCTCTTCCAAATATGGAATTGTTCCTCCTCCTCTTATCATTGCAGACCAATATTTGGTGTTTGAAATTCATGAGGTGTTTTAGAAAAAATTTCTTCCTTAGGCTTCTTAGGAGTGGATTCCATCATTTTATCCTTTCCTTTGGATCCTAAAACAAATGCTAGAACAACTTGTAAGGGGGTAACATGAACAATAGGGCCCTTGACCATACCTTCTTGAAGAATTTTTATAATTTGAGGAAGGGAAGTTCCAGTTCTATTAACCTAGGAACTTACATCACCCATTATTGGCATATATTCCAACCTTTTAGAAGGAATCTTAAGCTTCTATCTCCATGAAACATCCCTAGTGGCATAAACCTTTTGATATGGGGAAGAACATCATCAATAAGCTTGCTAGCCCTATATTCCCTTAATACTGGGGTATGTTGGTAACTTACATCCACTCCTATTGAAAATAACCACCTTCAGAAATTTGAATGATATTTGCAATATTTTCTTGATTATATTTCATCTTATCAACGTCATAATTAATCTGGTGGCAAACGCTAGGAAGCAATATTATCCTCTAGATGTAATCTTCACTAATCACATTACCATAATCTTCTAATCCTTCATGATCTTGGATAACCCCAAAATCAATCATCTGGAGTCAATGTCATTCTTGAATGTTCTCTTTGTCTAACTTCCCTTTCATCTTCACAATTCATCCAAAAATCCTCATAATGAGTTTTATGATCTATCTGAGTGGGTGCAACACTTTGTGTAAAATATGTTTTATATCATAATGTTTCCTTTCCTCAAATCTATCTTGTATACATCTGTTCATTTCTCCTTCCAATGTTTTTTCCTTCTAGATGTTTGGGAAAGTGTAATTCCCAATGATCATGGGGAACTTGATAGGGGATGTTAGATTATTTTGGGAAATGAATTGGTGTATTGATAACAATTTCCTGACCAATTCCATCAGTGCCCATTTGTCACTTACACACCTAGGGAACAAGTAGGGTTTCCCATCAAAACCACTAACCCTGATATATGAATAGGTCTTGAATGGATAAAATAACACCCATATTGAGTAATAAATCTTTTTGCATTAGGGGAAAATATCTCAGTCTCCCAGTCAAGGTGTTATACAAATATTATGGGTGCAAAGAAGTGATTAGAAATATTTATTTAATGTATCTCATAATTTTCCAGCTTCATTGATAGAAAACATCATACACCTTAGAGATACTAAGATCACCATCCACCAGTAATTCTAGAAAATATCTATGAAAAGAAATGTTATAAACCAAGTAAGAAGTCATGAAAAATTCTACCATGTTGGCCTTTTCTCCTCTCGCAATATGAGCAAATCCCATCATTTGTTCATGAATACAATTACTTATTATCTCATCCCAAGGGAGAGGATTTTTTTGTATGTATTACCTGAATGAACTGAAACATCCATTCCTAGAAAAAGGTAGTAGATTCTATACCCATTACTCGGTTCAGAAATATAATCACATCTCCAACTTCCTCAATAAATTCAGTTCTATTCAACTTCACATTTCATTCAGGGTGGAAGTTCACAGCTTGGTCACTCAATGGATGTTCATAAATTTCATCTAATTTTTTGAATGTGAGTTCCAATATTCCTGTATTGAATCCTTTGTAATATCCCCTTATTCCCTTGTGGGAATAAAACCCAACATTATGCCAAATTCCTAATCCTAGAAAGATAAAACCAAATCTCCTTCCTATCTCAAACTTCTCTAGTTACAAGATTATAGTGTTGAGAACACACCCATACAAGCTTTGGGCATGGTGTAGTGGGAGGGAAAGCAGCAGCGAGGTCAATACAATTGTTGGATATTTGGGTCATGGTGTCACTTCTTTCAAGGGAATATAACCTCTTCCTAAAATCTTCTAGGTTGACAGATGCAATGTCAGAATTTACAATTCTGTCTAGAGGGGAACTAAGATTGGAATTTTTTTCATGGGTAATAGATGAAGCTTCATGATTTCAACATAGTTTTATCCAATCTATTTTCATAATAACTCAGAAATTTTAAAACAATTATCAAAAGATGAAAGGAAATAAGGGAACTGATGAACTCACCTTTTTAACAAGATTTTTGTCGTTGTTCGAGCCTAACTAAAAAGTACCACAATTAAACTCTAATCTTTGGTGCTAATTCTTCTTCACCTCTACTTCAATACCACTTTAAAATCCTTTCAAAACACCAAACCTTTGGAGTACTAGTAAAATACTTTATAAAAAGTACCACATTAATAGCTCATGGATTCATGCATTGATGCCAAAGATTACATTTGTGGGGAATTTTCATATTTTTCAGCTTTTTCTTCTTTTCAACCGTTGTAATATTTTTATGTCAAATGACCCATGTATATCCCTTACATGAGTCCTTTGATTAATGGGCCCTACTACCGTACGGCGAGTGCATTAATGAGTCCCCCTTTAACTTTTAATGAGTTTTGGAAAGATTTTCAAAAATGACCCATATGTCATCTTTGTAACATGTGAAATGCATTTCTTTCTCTATTTTCATGTATGCCATGTAATTAATCCATGTATCTAAGTCGTTTGGCATAGGGTTTATTTTTACCAATTGCACATCTTCAAAGAAACATAAGAATTTGTTCCCTTTTTTTTGGCTTGTCGACCTTTTGTTTTCACACATTGCCTCATAAAGACTTCGGCCTAGGGATCAACTTGTACTCTTATCCTTGTTATGTGCTCATTTATCCATGGTAATCCAGTCCTTAAGGAACTCTTTATTATGGAATTTGGGATCAAAATGCATCCTTTGGCCGTGAAAATTCTATCATATATATTAATGACACCAACCTTCAAAGTCATTTTGGGGTAAAAAATTCTTGTGCCTTATATTTTTGTTGGTGATGAGAATACTCTGCACCTCTCTTAAGATAGATTAGACAATAATAAATGCTCCTCAAAGAATTCTTATTCAAAATCCAAATAAATCCCAGGATGAGAAAAAGGATCAAATTAGGTATGGATTAGGATCAATGAAAAAAACTAAACAAAAATGTATGGATTTAGAACCAAATACAGTACTAACATACTATATGTTGTCCCTTAGAACAATTCAAGAAACTCTAGTTTCTAGGGAACTAGCTCTATCTCGCACCCCATGAACCCACAAAACACTAAAATGAAAACATACTAAGTTTTTCTCAAAATTTTATAAGTACCAAGATATTTTTCTTCTCCATACACATTTTTTACAAAACTTGGAGCACATGTAAACAACATTTATCCCTCAAAATCAATTGAGTAGATTGTACCAACCTTTTCAAATTTTCTCTAGTGAACTCCAATGAACCCTTATCACATTGTTTAAGCTTGCAGTGACCTTAATCACCCTAGAACCATCTTGAATCATCCTAAATGCATAATAAACTAGCCAAAGACCATTGTACATCACTAAAACACCTTTTAATATGTGTCAATAGGTTTGACAATGGTTGACCACCTTGGTAAGATTTTATCATACACTTTACCTATTGAACCATGTATACCACTTAGAACCTCATACACCTTGGAGACTAGTTAGACACTACTTAATATATGTTTCACATATGATTTATCTTGATTGATCCTCTTTGACATTTCCACCTTTTCCCGACCATGCACACTATCACTTTGAGAACTAAACTTTATGTATGTTGACTTGATATGCTCCTTCACCATTCAACCTCCACTGCTCACTCGTTTGCCATCAATGCCACTTGACATCAATGTAAACATCCATGAAAATGACCAAGATTCAAAATTATCCCCCTTTTTCATTGATGGAAATATAGTCGAAACACATAACTTGATGCTAAAAAAAATTCAAACAAGTTTCTAACTACAATCTCTCCCCCTTTAACATCTATGACAAATGGCTACCCATTCAAGAAAATAAGAAATATGCAAACAAGCTTGATTTACATGGTCTTTCCTCAAGAATCCTCCCTTGGATGATGTTGTAATTTTGAATAATAAAATTCACCCACTCAATGACATTCTTCACTCCTATTAGCTTAAATTTGCAACTAGCTCTTCCTATCCACATCCTCCCCTTACAACTATGTTCCATATTTTCTTAACCTAATCATTAGAAAATATGGTCCATTTGATCTTATATGCATTGCAACAATTCTTCCCCTGAGTGATACATGCTTTGATGATCTTCAATCTTTTTAGGAAATTTGAGGCAATTTCACTTAGAAAAGAAAAAGAAAGATAAAACAAGATGACAAACCAAGACCATTAACATGAGCTAGTAGAATATCTCCCACTCATTGAATCCTCACACTGAATGCTTCATTTCCAATTTATTCCAAAAATTCTCCACCGATTAGTGACTTGTTTACACTTGCATTTTGCACTAACTTGCACAGTCCTATAAAATATCATCTTTCATTTCAGAATAACAAGATGCTCTGTTATTTTCTTAAAATTGATTTCTTTCTTTGCTGCTACACTTGATCTTGGATATTAACACATGTGCACACTTTGTAAAATACATATTTTACTAAATCTTCTTGGACACACACAATTTACCTTTGAAGACAATGTACCAAGCTCACCATCAAACTTGTAATAATGACTTAATTGCCTTAGAACCTTCAACTTGTCATCAAAAAGTAGTTCCATAATAATAGTTACAATCATCAAGCTTTGATTTGAGAGCCAAGGAACTTCGATACACACATCAAGGTATGAATAACTAGACCGAGAAGACTATGTGGATAACAGGGTATGATTTAAAATATGACATAAACACTCATAATCATTCATACACATTGAAACCTAGAACTTTTTGGATTCATATTTTCACGAGATAATTAGCTTGTGAATTGAATCAAGATACTAAATTTAACACGATGTAGACACCATCTCATATATATAAAAATATCTTATACTTTTCATACCTTGATAACTTGATAAGAGGCAACAATCAACAACATCCTTCATTTAACAACATCTTTGACCTTCTTCTTCATTATGAGAAACTCTTTGAGTGATAGATAGATAAAGAATAAACTATACTTCCTTTAGCTCATGTATACCTTATAGAATCCTAGAGAAGGCAATTTTTCCCGTCTTCTTGCTTCAGAATTAAAAATTCATCAAATTAGCATGATGACTCAGTTTTATTTTTCCTTGTCCTTGTTCTCTTATCATTGTCCTTAGGTACATTCCTTTGTGTGACTATCAAATCACTTGATTTCTCTCTTTCTGACTATATTTCTAAAAGATACGTATGTTGTGTCTCATACACTACTTGAGGAATAAATTATTCATTGTTTTTACTCAACTTGTCTTCCTTCTTCTTTCCTTTGTCAATATTCATTGTTGTCTTGTTTTTTATAGATTCCTAAATTTATACCTCATCTACCCTAAGGGTTAATTTCTTTCACTTCTTTTCTTCTTTTACTTATAGTTTTACTTCTTTGATCATGTAAACCTATTTCATCTCCTTCTTTCCAAAATCTATTTGAGGCATGTATGACTTTGTCTCATTTATAGGATTTATCTGTAGACACTAAAATTAGGTCACACTCCCCTTTGGTCCCTCGACAAATAAGCACCCTTCATCACATTCACCTAGCCATCCCCCTTCACCCCATTAATATTAATTTAATTAAATTAATTCATTATCCTCACCATATTTATTATTTAAATATCTTAATTTAAATAATATCCACACATGCACCTTACCTAGACACCTCATCAAGTTAACTCAACCTAAGACCTGTTCTTAGCAAGTTACCATAACTAACTAAGACTTACCCAAACCCTGAAAATCAATGCCTACACTCCCTCTAACCACATTCCTGCATGCTCACAAGAAGCTCCCAGCCTAATCCATGGGATACTCACAAAAGATCCGAGGAAATCAGGAGGATCTCCCTATGTTTAGTAAACCTAGAAAATCCTTCCTTGACCAATGTCGGTTACCCCTAACCGTCACCGGTTAGGTCGGACCGCCATCAGTTACCCCTTTTAACCCTAAAACAACCTTATTCTCAAGGTTGGAATTTGGGAGAAAGTTGGCAAACATTGGAGAAAGTTGACGAGCAAGAACACATCCAGAGAGATAATGCATCTTCAGAGAGCCAATTCTAGCAAGAACTAACATCCAAGGAAGGAAATTGATGATCTTCTCCTGCACAGCCTTCCCAGCCATATTCTGATCTATCTAAGCAAAGAGGAGTGTGCATGCAGCCCATGCAGAAGCTTATCATCAGTTGGTGATCACTTGCAGCCTTCAAACCCATCATCAACACCTCTATCCTTCACACATAGACTTTCAAGAATGAAATTTAAGTAATTACAACATCATACTTTCCTCGGTATTTCATTCTATCTTTATTTTATCATCCATTGTTTATCTTGCTCCCTTATTGACCATCTCCAACATTTTGTACCTCCATAGACAACTCAAAACCTCATAAAAACCTATTCCAATCACCCAATACCTCATCTCGACCAACCAAACCCTTTGTGCAATCACAAAGGATACCAAAATCCCATTCTATGATGTTTCCAGATTCTACAAGAACCAGAGCCGCTTATACCTAATCGCGGTGGTTACCCCCGATCGACACCAATCTCTGTGTTTGCCTACACAGTCTTAAATAGAGACCTATCCACCCAATTTTACCTCACCCTCACTCACCTGTGACCTACCCAGACATTTATTAGACCTACAAAACCCAGAACCAAACCTTTGACCCATGGATTCTATTCTAGCTTAGCCTGTTAGATTAGATATGTTTTCTTATTGTGTTTTTAAGTGAGATACCTAAATCATTTCAAAATAACAATAGGATTTACCTTGTTTTCAGCATTAATTTGTTTAAAATAGTGGACTAACATCCATCTAGGAAGTACCATACTTCCCGATCTAGCTCACGCTAGGTAGTTCACTACCCATATTGTTTAACTCTTTATGGTGGTTTTGCTTTCATTACGGTAGTTCCTCCTAACCAAAAGGAAGCTCTCACGGGTCAGCTATGGATTCGAACTCATATGCACACAACAACCCTTCAATCGACATTTAAACAGGTATTCCTCCTACGCTCATTACCCTATCTATTTTGTTAATGATTCAAAGAAACAATATGAGAAAAAGGTGAAACATTTTGGCACACCTGGTGGGACCCATTCGGGGTTCCTTGCATTTCATTCATTCCTATGAAAAAATTGTGTGTTTGTTTCTATACGTACCCAAAATTGTAAGGTATTGTATCTTGCGAACAACGTGACAGTGCCCTAATGATGATACAGTCTCCTCGCATGAGGTGTTCGAGATCCGAAAAGATCTCCAAGTGTGCGTTAACGTCCCGCATGCCCCGCTTAGACCATGCGTGCTTTGTTTTTTCCCTTTCCTCTCCTTTCTTGGCCTTTTTATCTTCAAAGTGACAAAACCACCCTACTCAAGGCGGCGGTCCTTTACGCGTTTTCTAGAAATCTCTTTTAACATGACTCACGTAATTTCAACGTTTTACCAGCTTTATTTCACCGCCATAAGCTTACATTTATGATTCTGGTTCCCTGGAATAGTGTTTTGCCATTGTTTATAGTTTAAGAGTTCTATTTGGTTTTTACCTTGGGTAAATGCAAATGCTATAAATAGATGGCTTGTGCTCAAGCAAATGGCCCCTCAAGTTTGCCTCTGATCTCTCTTTGCAATAGATTTAGTTTTCATTTTTCTTAGAATGCTTAAGTTTCTTTCATTACATGCTTAGTTAGCATTGTTTTACTATTAGTAAGCCACATATCCATCTTGTGCAAATATCATGTTGTTATTTTATCCAATCCATTAGAATAGGATAGTCTGCTTATCAATAGGAAGCCATTAGAGTTACGGTTTTTCTCCTCAAACAGATAGTTTCGTGTTCGACGTTTCATGTTGCATGACTCGCAATAAATCCCGCTAGGAATTGCATAAGCCAAGCTTTGTACTCTTACACTATCCCTCTCCTACTCACATTGTATTCTGATCCGTATCTTGAGCTACCTACGTCCCAATATCTACTTCTATTGATGTTGGCATTACACACTTTTCTCGGATCCATGTGAACACGAAGGAATGAGGAGATCACACTAAAGGGACAAGATCACACACACCATCGGATTTGCCACTTTGTTCTACTGAGAATCCGTGTTCTATCTTTCAAAGTTATAGTTAGAATCATATCAAATAGAGTAGTTAATTGCTTTATTTCAGTTAATTCTACTCTCAATATTTCCGAGGAAGCTGTAGGGATTGATAGTTTCTGAGAAACTATGATTCACTCTTCACTTCTGAGGTAGGATCGAGAGTCTTGCAAATAGATTAGATAAGTTATTTCATTGTTTAGTATAGATCTACAAATTGCACAGACAAATAGCTATACTCGGTTATCTTGTTTGTTTTTAAATTGTTATCTTAGCTGTCAATTTCTAGATGTATTAAATTAGTTGCTAAATTTGTTCGAATAGTTCACCGGAAAATACAAAAAAAATAGGGGAATCATATATGCTATAGATATATTTCACATAGTTAAATTTCATTTTACTGTAGTTCGTTTTACATTGTTGCTTTTTGCATGACAATTACGGGACCTAGAGAGCCCAGGGAATACGTATTCGAGCCAATCATGCCTCAACCCAATCTCATCATAGAAATAACTGATATAGATCAAAATCTTAGGATCCAAGTCTTCCAAACAACGGTAAGCTTGTAACAAATCAATTCCCAATTGAGCGGGCTAAACATAGAAGACGACCGAGCGCACACATTTTGGTCAAATCAACCAAATTACAGATTACCCTAGGCAACATTCATATGACTATAGAAGGGCTTGAAAGAGAACAAATCTTTGGTTGTGTTCCTTTGGTCCCATAGCCAAACGCAGGAGACATCCTCACAGACATAGATACCAGCCTAAGAATTCAGGTTGCAAGAACGCCTATGAGGCACTCTGAGAAGATCGTGCAACTATTAGTTTTAAATATAGAGTCTAAGAAAGCATAAGATTACTTGGGGTGTTAGGGATTAGGAACTAATTCTACACATGATCGTAATAGGACCACAACAAACAAGAGTCTACAAATGCGATCCACAAATCCCACAACCCAACGAATCCATAAGTCAAACAGAGACATAGACATTGGCCTACACACACTAGTATTCAGATCTACCCCACTTCCACCTACCATCATCGAATAGTTATCCTTACTAGATATAGTAGCTAAAAAGCTAGAGAGTTTTGGACTAGGCCAGAGAATTGTCCATAGAGTCGACTATATTCACTATCCACCATATGACCTTATCTCGAGACATACACGAAACTATCCCAGTGTCATTTTCCACGCATATTCGACAACCCATAGATCGAATCACGCCGAGCTTGATATTGATTGGAGCCTTCGAGCAGTCATCCTTGCTGATCGATCTATCACACCAGTTCAAGTTAGAAGGGCCTTCTTTGCCTTAGATTCACAAATTCCACTAGTGCGTATTGAAGACATTAGATTACCTAACTAGTTTTTCTACATCCCATACATATTCCATACCCACCGGTTATCTCGGCACGACCTCGGGAGGTCGGGTGCGAGGAAGAGTTACTTGTAGATTCCCACGCTCGCATGTCACTTTTTCATCGTACAAAATTGGTGAACCCGACGTGAAACTTCCTACTTTGTAGTTTGGAGTCATATTATTACGTGTTCTTCCAAATTAGTATACATTTCATATTTTCCACCTCATTTTCTTTCACCATCACCTTCACTCCTTCCCATTATTATGCGGGTATTCATATACCCCGAATATTCGAGGATTTGATGCATATGGCAGCCCCTCTTGGGGCCTTGAGGCTTACTACGCCCAAAAAAATAGGTAATCATCACCCTCGCTTTCGGTGTGGGGTGATAACTATTCAACTAATCGATTGTCGACACAAAATCCAAGGATCGATATATCTCATCCTTCCAAACATAGAGTTGGAAAAGTCACTCAAACGCAACAAATAGAGCCTTTAGGCTCAAATAACATGATGTTCACTAGAGAATCTGGTTCATCTCCTCGATGCTTGCTTAGACCACAAATTAGTAGACAATCGACTCATACCAAGGTTTCAACGATGAATATTTGGTATGTTACACCAGGAACGACCAACATTCTCAAAGTATGTACCCACCTATAGGAGGTTTACAAATACAACCCGAGGTCTCTTTTCAAGAAAATACTTCCATCCCATTACATATAGGAAATACCCTCAGGGAAACTTGGTAGGGTAATGATCAGTTCATAGCGGGGTATCATAGACTATATACAACACCATGATATACAACCAATGCCACCAAGGCATAATATCATGACTTCACCAAATGAAGTCATTTCAACTCTAATAGAAAAGGTTAGAGGGTTAGAACTTGCCCAAGCAAGTCAAAATTCACAATTCATACAAGTAGGAAGTTCCAATCCTCCACACCATCCTAGCCAAGTAGATCTCCTCACAAGAGTAGGAATGTTAGGAATGACTCCTCAGTATTCACAACAAATGCCAACTAGACCCACCATCTCTAACACTGTTCCTCCCGGTCTAGTACAAAACAATCCATTCCTGGACAATACCCCGTCATACTTAAACATGTACTCCAAATCACCACAAGGGGATATGTTCTCCTCTCCCGACATGTTTTCTCAAACACAGGGGCTTCCTTATGCCCCTGCCAACGTATACGCAATGCCACATCAACAACCCATTCCACCACTACTCCCTCAGCAGGCACCATCAATGGTCGAAACCTATGCGATAGGGACATATTCATAATACTTGAAAGAGCCCTTAGATTTCACCATACGAAGTGTCATGCTTCCAAGACCTCTTCCTAATTTACCCAAATACAAAGGTGAGGGAGATCCAAATGCACATATCAAAGCTTACACTACGGCCATTCGAGAACTACTCCCATGGGATGGGGTTGTTGCTAAGATATTCCCAAAAACCTTAGAAGGCATCGCTCTTGATTGGTATTATAGAATACCTGAGGCTTCCATACATTCGTTCAAATAACTCGTGTCAGAGTTCATCAAGGCCTTTGACATGAATAAACTATTAAGGATAGGAATCAGGGAGTTCTTACACATTAAACAAGAACACAATGAATCTGTCACCCATTTCATCCAAAGGTGGCGTACAGTTCTTTATTCTTCGGCAAGCGCTCCAAAAATGGATCAAATGGAACTATGCGATTTATTCCTTCATTCTCTTAGCAGATAAGTGAAGGAAGAAGTCCATAAGTTCCCATTAAGAACTTACGACGAAGTGCTTGAGAGTGCTCTTCGAATAAATTAAGCGCAATTGATAGTGGTCGCAAAACATATGGAGAAATGGGAGGTTAGTCACCTCCAACCGTAACACCACAACTTATCCTACTACTACAAATGTCAATCGAGGACCTAAAATCCTTAATAAAAATTGGGGTGTAACAATGCACGGATTAACCAACCACCTAAGAAAGTAAATGTTGTTAATACTCCATCACAAATAAACAACCAACGAAACAACAACTTTACCCCAACAATCAACACAAAGGATTTTAACCATCCACAACAACAACAACGGCAAAACCCCACTCGTGGTTTGAGCCAAAATTCAACTAGATACCGAAACCAGAATTCAAACCAAAGACAACAAACACAAAATTTTAATCCTAGTAGACAATGGTTTGATAAAAATTTGGACCGCAATACACACAAAACCAAAAAACGAGGAATTACAATCCTATTTCGTATTGTGGTTTCCACAAAATTCGGGGCCATGACACTAGAACATGCCATGACTACAACAAATTCATGCAACACTTGCCAGATGAACAAAGACAACTTTTCATGGATATGTTCTTGGCAGATCCTACGTTACCAACATCAAATACCTTTTCAGGGTAGTTTCCCCTCAAAACACACCCCTGAAGATCTTTAATGATCCGCTCCCAAATCATGATAACAACAGGCTAAATCTAACTGGGACAAACAAGGGTGTAATGACAGGGGAAACAATGATCATGAAGCCTCGATTTCACTAAATCCATTAGTCACACCACAACCGGGAAGTCACCATGACCTAAGGTAGTTAATTTAGTGGAGTTAGACACCGAACTACCCATCAAAGTTTGTAACAAGGACACGAGATTATTTCTCTCACCAAGTCCAAGCCACCTACCGAAGTAGATAACATCCAACAAATCGTAGCAAAACACCGTAGTGCCTATGATTTAATTACGACCTAACAAAAACCTTCTCGCATATTTCATTTTTAGACTTACTAAAGAATTCTCCTGCCCAATGTGGCTGATCTTTTAGAAGCATTAGGTTTAGGACATTTAATTAACATCACTCCACCTCCTAAAACATAGGTAAATCATGTGGACTTTGATGTTCATCCCCCGGGATAGGTAGATAGGGATGTCGAATTCATATTCGAGATAAACAAAATGCCGATAGATGCTGAGATCGCACGCTGAGGTGATCCAGCCTTACATTTGCAAGTATGGGTTTATAACAACTATGTAAAGCGTGCAATGGTTGACGATGGGGTGGTAGTTAACATAGTTCCCTTCTCTTTCCTTCAAAAGCTAGGGTATGGAGAAACCAATTGTTCCACAACTCAAAACACACTAAGGGGCTATGATAGCCTTAAAGCCACCTCGGTTGGAACTATAATATTACCAATCACCTTAGGACCCAAAACCATCTTGACTGAGTTTTATATTATAGATCGGGAAACTAACTATAATATGATCCTCGACTGACCATGGATACACCACATGAAGGAAATCCCTTCTACGTTATTTCAAGAAATAATGTTTTTACACTTAGGAAAGATATTTGTGGCCAAAGGTGATCCAAAACCATTCGATGTACACCTAGCTGACTTAAAGAAAAGACCAGGTGTGCATTCAAAGTTTGAACTCCCAATAAACCAAATTAATAAACCTACCAACCCAAAACCAAAAGAAAAGTTGATACCTATGACAGATCTTGAAACTATGAGTGTAGCCAAGGTGATCCAACCCCAAAGATGAGGCTAGCACCGTAGAAATGGTATCATTAGGAACTACTGCAAAAATCATTGAATTGCTAGAAAAAGATCTACCAATGTTCTTACCATTTGACTCTGTAGGCATGGGATGTTCCCTAGGCATTGGCTCTCTTCCAAAGCAGAGGATCTCTGCGCATGGTGGGAGTAGAATGTGCAAACACAATAGATATCCCTCATTTTTGTACATTAGAACAAGTAATTTTTTTTTTGATAAATGCTTCCTGGTTCTAAATACATAATTTAGAACTCACAAATCAAAACAACCATTCTTATAACAGATAACCATATGCAGCTGTAATGACTCGGAGTACCTCCGATCTATTCATTCCATGACTCGGTAATCTACCGATCTATTCATGAGTATCAAGAGTTGGCATTTTTAATCTAACACATCACTCTTGCGGTTCTCTTCCCTAATCTGGGATTCAGAATGCTCTGTCCAAGGAACCTATCTGAATAATTGTTACCATTATTCATCGGCATCTCATCCCTTAGACTAGGTGACATAGGACAACGCAATCAGCAGCTTGCGATACTTTGGCCAAAGATTTGAAACATATTTCTTATGTCTCGTATTCCTTGACGGCATACTCGTCAATCTGGAATATGTCCTTCACCCCATTCCTATGTTATGTAGAATGTCTTACACTGACTTCTGTCAGCCTCCATCCCCAAGTTATTCACTCAGGAATGGATTAATAATATGGCAACGTTATAAGGATGCTCTCGAGAACTAGGGATATCTTTGACATCTTTGGGTCAACCTAGTTAACCATGTGTCAAAGTACCCAGTCTCAGGGGCAGCCTCATAACATGACCATGTTGGTAACCGATCCGGAGTAAAATTGTTCGAGTTTAAGGAGTAAATCTTAACGATCAATGCAAAGGGTGTCGCCATAAGTCACTGCATTGTTGTATCTTCGAGAAGATCCTAATCTTCTCGAAGGTACTGCACCCTGCATCGACTTGTGCCATCGACCTTCAAATCCACCTCGAAAATATCTACTTAACTTTAAGGTGTTACTTATGTGGAGTTTAAATTATACTTTAAGACACTCCTTTTTAGGGTAGTCTTTTCCCAACCCCAGGTTCCTCATCTTAAAATTTCCTTTCTTATTAAGACCCATTCCACAAAGAAAAGTTTAATAAGATTGAGGTCTCAACAAGGAGATCATTGTTTCACAATAATCTTAATCTACTGAAATTGGTAGTAACCCCAAGTCTTCTCATAAGATTGCTAACTTATCCCTTTTGGGTTTATTCGAGATCTTTAAAACTGAAATATATCTTACTTATTAGTGTTAAGATATAGTGATTTTAAAAACATTCGATGCGTTGTCTTGACTTAGATCGAGGTTAGAGAGTAACAGATTACTCTTCCCGTTCAGCTTCTTGAAAGGGTTTATTTTAACCTTAGCTTCTCAAAAATCAGTGATCTAAATTACAATTAGCTTTAAATGGAACATAGCAGAACTATTAAACATTTACAAGTATTTAGTCACATAATCTTTGCAAGGCTTACCTAGAGAATTCCCAAATATCTCCAAGGTATACAATAATATAAATGTACTTTAAAACATTCGAACCGAAGAAGTTCAATCCATCAAGATACAGTTGCAACCATATACAAGTAACAATCCCTTTATTTCATTCATTACAAGCTAATCAATTACAACTTATGCATTCAGCATATGAGATACAATACTCAACAGCAAGAGAACAACTTCCTTCATATAATACAATTAGAGAAGTCAAATTGAAATTCAACATAAAACCAAATTAAATAATCTGAGCATCATATCAGATCTGCGTGCCTTTACCACTTACGACAACCATCTGCAAAATTGCCAACATAGTCGATTCGTGCCATGTACCAGGCCACATGATAAGCACTAAATCTTAAAACAATTGCATTCTACCAATTTCTCTCATTGAACAACTTGTTTAAATGAAATCAGGCTAAATATCTTTCTACAATTTTAACATGACTATAATGCATAACCTCTATTATAGCTGTCAAATAGTCCTAAATATTTTCAGATGACTCAACGTACATATTAGAGACTAAGAAGAACAAAATAATTCCAAAACATCCATCCATCTATATCTCCAAGACAACAACAATCCAACAATTTATTCCATTCTAAAAAGAATATCCTATCAGTTCGTATTTCAACAAGTATGATTCAAACAAGTCCACAAGGTAGTTTATAATAACCGGCAAGCTCACTGACATAATTCCTTTTTAATCATACACTATGTTAATGGTACAGACAAGTATAACCACCTATACAGCAACACACATTTTATGCCAGTCTCTCCATACCATACCACTGTCTATTCTTGTTTTACCCTTACCGTTGAGATCACATAAGGATACAAGAGAAGAAAACATTCATAGTTTCTAGACAAGGAGAGAATAACTTATTATTCATACGATTATAGATATCAACATAACTTAACAAAGAGAGGAGAAAGAAATAGAGACATTCATATTCCATTCCAATCATGTTCATGGTATGCCCGTCCTCTCAAGAGTAATGCATTTACACTATACGCATGCGACTAAATCAGCCGAGACCACAAGAAGATACTACAGCTTCACCAGAATTCCAATATAAAATTCACCTGTAGATTATTAAGCAATACAAGAGTTCACGCGACAAGCAATAATAAAATAATCTAACCCCAAAAGGCTCAACAAATCTTTCCATATTTGATTGACAACATGCAAAATATCCAACGCCATCACTTTGTCATGCACACATTAGTAACTTTTATCTCAGTCAAGCTCAAGACTAAATAACACAATAACAGAAGACGTAACCATGTGCAACCCAGCGACACTCCCACTGAGTCAAAATACTCAGCAACAAACAGCTGAATCTAATCCCTACTAAATACAACAAGGTCTTAAATCAGAAGCTGAAATCAAAAAATAATAACCACAACAAGATCTTCATAGAAGTCATCATCATATCATTATTTTCAACAAAGTTTCATCCAAGCCGAGATAATACGAATACAACAAGGACTCATACAGAGTCGAGTTAAAAAAAAGTAAACACAGCGTGGACTAGATCAGAAGTCGAGCCATCACGCAAACATGTCGGGCTTGACGGGAGTCATGTTCACATGGAGATCTTTGCAGGACTCCAACTGAGTCGTATCAACAGAACTCATAGCCAGGGTTAGGATTGAAGTCGAATTCATACGAAAACATTCAAGGTCTCCAACTAATTCAACACCAACAGTCTTCACAACTAAACTTCTACAGAAGTCAAAATACAAGATACATATTAAGGACTCCAACAGAGCCAATATCAATAAGTATTCACAACCAAGCTTATACAAAGTGACCATATCAAGGACTCCAAGCCAGTCAGATAACCAATAAGTATTCAGCTGAACTTATACGAAGAGAAAAACATAATTACATATCATAGAAGGACTCCAACGAGTCCATAACAACGATATTCACGATACTATTAAATTCAAGAATTCCAGAAAAACATAATATATGAACTCCTACAAGAGTAAACGTATGTTACTTTTCAAGGACTCAAAAGGAGTCGAACCCATTTAGTATTCTCAAATAAACTTCTACAGAAGTAGAAAGATACTATCTATTTCCTAGAATTCCAACTGTATCAATCTCAACAAGTGTTAATAGCAAGGCTTCAACAAAAGTCGATACCAAACAAGAAAACATTTTATGGACTCCAACAGAGTCGAATTCATACATTATCCTTGCAAGCATTTCTACGAAATCTAACAAAATGCAAAACACAGCAAGATAATTCAACCGTATGAAACAAAATGTACACCCAGTAAGGGTTCAACTGAATAATCGAGCCAGCATGAAGATACAACAAACTAATTCATACAATGCTACCATAAAAACCAACTGGACCAAAAATCATCTGAACAGAGTTGTTCTAATGAAATCATTTGAAGGAAAGCAAGATTTTTAAAAGTTAGGGCCTAACATGCCTAGTAATGTCGCTTAAAAATCCGAAGAAGACCTCTGAAAGAGCTCGAGCCTTCTCCTCTTTTTCCACGTTAGATTCAACAACAATAATTTGTTATTTCCATGCCTTATAAACTTTCCTCGATAGAGAAAAGAGCTAGTTATTCTCATAGTTGCCATGCGACACCAAGTGGCCCAGGTTCGAAGAACCCGGTGATCAAACAGAGAAAAAATGGAGCGTATGGAAAACCAAACAACCAACTAGTTTTCCATTTTGCATGCCTTCCCGAGAAATCCGTGCTCGGAAACCGAGTTCATTAATTGCATTAACTCCAAAATTCCCGCTCAATCTCCATTGCCACCAACTGCCATAGTTGGCGATGGACAAAAACAAACCAAAGACCATTTCCAGATTTGGCGACTCTGCCACGTCGGATTTCATTAGCCATTTGAAACTTCCACCAAATCCCTTGTCCTTCATACTTATCCATCTCATTTAATGCCATAGAAACTACCGCCCATGGCTCACACCCCTTCATAGGTCCCTTTCATCCATGATCATTAGTTTGGTTAGAAACATAGGTTAGATCTTAAGGTGATACTTAGTCTAACCTCCTTAGCGCTAGGTCACTAACCTTAGAAACATTTAGCTTATAGTTTAGGGCTAGGTTAGATTAGCACTAATCCAACCCATAGGTTATAGTTTAGGTTTAGGTTATTAACCTTAATAAATCCAGTCTAGGTCTAACAAATAGAATCGTTCAGTATAAGAACCAACAGATACATTCCTGAAATGGATTCAATCCAGCATTGATAATAAGCTAGCAATATATATATATATCGAATTTATTACCTGGCTCAAGGTCTAGACCTTCACGATATTACGATATCGGGAACCAATTCATTTAACAAGATCAGCTTTGAGTTAACTCTGAATTGCTCATTCCACACATTCGGACCTTACTGACCTTCGTAAGGTCTATAATTTTTGGTTCATCTAGAATAAACTTAAAACATCTCTTGGATCAATCACAGTGATCCAAGGTGAGTCATAAAGATGGGTAAATCCACAATTCATTCCAAAATCAGATTAAACTCGGTTTTTAAAAATGAAAGAAATAAAAGAGTCCAAGCATATCCTGGCTCAGTCAAAGATCTTCAAATGCAAAGAAGATACAATCCATATCAAGCATGACTTCACAATCAAAGGAACACATCCTTTTACAGAAGAAATCATATATCAACACTTGAATGCTCAGGAGGAAGTAACAATAGTTCAGGGTGTTACATGCTTCCCTCCTAAAAGATTCATCATCCCGATGATTACATATTTGATTTACCTTCAGGTCAACCAATTTATTAGTTCACAATACAATGTGACTATTTCCAACTTGAATAGTTTCAGAAATCAATGTCACGATACATTTTATTCAGCTTGAATAATGTTTGCCTCAATCTGGCTTTCATATAGACATGAAAAAGATAAGTTCATAAAAAAAAAAATTTTTGTCAATAGATTTCATTCTGTTGAAAAAGAAAAGGAAAAGCAATTTTCATTTCTTCCAGATTTTCCCAAGTTGCACTTTCTTCGTTAAACTGGTCCCACTGGACCTTACATTGTTGTATTTCATGATTTCTCAAATGCAATTGGTGAGTTTCCAGCACTCGTGTGGGTTTAACCACGATTATTCATGGGTCTTGGACCTGCAAGGAATTCCAATTTAACACATGTGACAAATCTGAAACGTATTTCTTAAGCAAAGAAATATGGAAAACATCATGCATGCGAGATAAAGCGGTGGTAATGCTAATCGATAAGCTACGAGATTGATTATTTTGACAATTTGAAAGGTCCCACGAAGCGAGGTGACAACTTGGCAGCCTTGCCAAAAGTTATAGAACTCTTTACTGGGTTTAACACGAAGAAAAACCTTCTCACTCGAGCTCAAACCTTGATCAACCCGCTTAAGGTCAGCGATAGCTCTTACCTATCTGTTGCTTCCTTTAATCGTTCACGAATCAACTTTACTTGCTGTTCCATTTCAGTGAGGATCTCTGGTCCAATTACCACTCTATCCTCAATACTATCCCAACTAACAGGGGTTCTGCACTTTCTTCCATAAAGTGCTTCAAATGGTGCCATTTTAAGAGATGAGTGATAAGTGTTGTTGTATGCGAATTCAACTAATGGAAGATACTCTTCCCATTTATACTGTTGATCCATGCAATACATTCACAACATGTCTTCCAACACTTGATTTACTCTCTCAGTTTGTCCATCCATTTCCGGATGATATGCAGAACTGAAGTTTAGTTTCGTTCCAAGAGTTGTATTAAGCGTTTTCCAAAATCTTGATGTCATTCTAGGATCCCTGTCAGATATAATCAATTCTGGTACACCATGTAACCTGAAAATTTCATGTACGAATCTTTTGGCCAACACTGGTGAATCATCCTTTAGATTTCCAGTGATGAAATGAGCTACCTTAGTTAGTTTATCTACAACTACCAGGATAACATCATGTTTATTCCTGGACATAGGTAACCCTTGTACAAAGTCCATGCTTATTACTTGCCATTTTATCTTTGCGGTATCTATGAGGATATAATAGTCCAGCGGGGTGCATGTGTTCTGCCTTAACCCATTGACATTCAGAATGATGAGTCACAAAATCAATGACATCCTTTTTCATACCTTTCCAAAAGTATTGTTGTTTCGATCAGCAAGCATTTTTGTGATACCGGTGTCAGAGAAAGGTGAATTATGAAATTCAACTAACACTTCTTTCTCAAATCGTTCGGCGTAGAGTACGTATACCTGTTTTCATAACGTAAGATTCCTTCATTATCAAAATGAAAGCCCTTATACCTTTCATCATTAGGTTACTGCAGATGCAAGTCTTTGCTTTTACTTCTTTGAAAGTATATATCGATTCGAGGCACTTTTTACCTCATCCTTAAACTGAGTTCTTAATGTTATAAGAGCAGAAATGTGCTTCCTACGACTTAGAGCATCTGCTTTACTCTATTCTCTTTCCCTTTGATGTAGCTAATATCAAAATCATATTGGGATAAAAACTCTAACCACCTTCTCTAGGCATTTAGATTAGGTGAGTGAAAATATATTTCAGTCCTAAGTGATCGGTTTTCAACTCAAAAGGTTTCCCAGTAAATAGTGTCTCCAGGACTTGAAGCGCATGAATAATGGCAGTGAAGCTCCAAATCATGAGGAGCATAATTCAGCTCATGTAACTTAAGTTTTCTACTTTCATATGCTATGACTTGATCATTTTGTAACAAAACACCTCCAAGGCCTTCCCCAAAAGCATCCGTTACAATATTAAAACTCCCATTAGGGTCTGAATGCAGCTAATATAGGTGCGGAAGTCAAGCGACTTTTCAGACTTTTGAAAGCAGTTTCGCACTTATCATTCCAAATAAATTTCTTATCCTTCTTCTGCAATGAAGTTATCGGTGCAACCACTTTAGAAAAATCCTTAACAAATTTTCTATAATAACCAGCAAGACCCATGAAGCTTCTTACTTCGTGCACATTCTTTAGTGCAGGCCACTCAGTTATTGCCACTATTTTTGAAGGATCCACAGCAATTCCTTCTTTACTAATGACATGACCCAAATAGTGAACTTTTGTATCAAAGAAAGAACATTTGGATAACTTACCATATAACTTTCTTTTTCTCAAAATTCCCAAAACTATCTTCAAATGCTCATTGTGCTCTTCAACACTTTTAGAATAAATGAGAATATCATCCAAGAATACAAGTACAAACTTGTCCAAATATTCTTGAAAGATATTATTCATTAAGTTCATAAAAGTGCGGTGCATTAGTTAATCCAAAGGGTAGAACCGTGAATTCATAATGTCCATACCTTGTTCGGAAAAGCTTTGTTTTATGAATATCTTCTTCTCTAATCCTTAAGCGATGATAACCGGATCAAAGATCTATCTTAGAATAAACTGCTGCCCCACGCATCGAT
Organism: Taxus wallichiana var. yunnanensis; assembly: GCA_018340775.1. NCBI lineage: Eukaryota > Viridiplantae > Streptophyta > Pinopsida > Cupressales > Taxaceae > Taxus > Taxus wallichiana. Next base: position 377,849,685 of record CM031244.1, on the reverse strand, counting down.
CAAATAGATCATCGTCGATCCTTGGAAGTGGGTATCTTTCTTGATTGTTGCTTTGTTCAACATCCGATAATCAATACACAGCCTAAGTGTTCCATCCTTCTTTTTCACAAATATTACTTGGTGCTCCCCAGGTGAAACACTTGGTCTAATCAAACCTTTAGACAAAAGTTCTTGCAATTGTGCCTTAAGCTCGACTAACTAACTCTATAGTAGTCATCCGATAAGGTGCTTTGGAAATAGGTTCCGTTCCTGGTTTGATTTCGATGGTGAAGTCAAATTCCCTCTTGGGTGGTAACCCTGGTAATTCCTCCGGAAAAACATCCCTAAAACTTTGTAGCAGAGGAAATCATTTCATGGAATCACCATCTTCTTCTGAAAATTCAGATATCTTTACTGCATAAAGGGTACATCCTTTGTTTTTAGCCTTTTTAAGCTGCATAGCTGATAGTTTTCTAACTGAAATTTCCCATTTCACCCCTTGAATCTCTGTTGTTTCCAGCTGATCATCTAAACATTTTATATTCTTTTCATAGCAGTCTACTTTTGCTTTATGGTCAGCTAACCAATTGACACCGATGACAATGTCATACGATCCCAAAGGTGTAACATAGAGGTCAACTTCCGTGGAAAAGTTAGGTAAGTCAGGGACCCCCAAAAAGACACATACTCAACTTGTATGAACAGAATTATTACCGTATACAGTCCAAGATTTATCCATTTTTCCAGCTTTTCTCTTAAGTTTAGAAGCAAGTTTACTTGAAATAAAACATTTAGTAGCTCCTGTATCAAAAAGAATAGTGACAAGTATGCCAAATAACTTACAGAACTTCTATAGGTGTCACCTACTTTTCACTTGCTTGCACTCTTTGCGGCATGTATCTTATCTTTCTTGAATACGATCATCCTTCTTGAAGGGCACGATTTGCGTAGTGGTCTTTGCCACATTAGTAGCACCTCCTACGAGTCCCTTTTTAGGCTCAAAATTGCCTCCACCTTGTAATTATCACGTTGTCCTCCATAGGGCTTACGCCCATTGTTATAATTTTTGGCAAAATTATCCCTTACATTCCCAAGGGCTTATTCTCTACTTGCTTTCTTACTATTATCCCCTACGAAACTTACTTGTTCCAAACTTTTTCCATGGTCCTTTTTGGGTGCAAGTGAAGTTGAAGAAGGGTTTGCAATCTTCTTCCGTACTTCCTCTTTATGAGCAGAAATAGCCTTTAATTTCTGTTCTTATCTTATGGCCTTTTCAACAACTCCTTCCATAGTGGTTGGACTATGAACATCGACCTCTCCCCCTATCACGGGATTCAATCCCATGATGAATTTCCTTATTCTAACTTCTCATCGGTTTGATACTTTGCGGTACATACTTGAGGAGTTTTGTAAATCGCTCCCGAGTATTCGATTCTGTTAGCTTCCCTTGAGCTAAGTTACAGAATTATGTCATTTTCGATCATAGAAGAGTTGTGGCAGCCAACGTTGCCTAAAATAGCCCTTAAATTGATCCCAAGTAATATTGGTCTCATCGATATTTAGCTCGGCTTTACGGCTATCCCACCACGAAGATGCTTCGTGGGAAAGGCGATAGGCTCCCCAAATAGCTTTGGTTTCCTCCGAGAAGTTTCTTATTGCAAAGTACTTCTCCATTTCATGAGCAGTTCTCGCTCCATCTCCTAATGTGGTGCCATCATATTTAGGTGGACTTATCCTTTTTATATCATTAGTGAGTTTCTTTGCCAACCTGGCCTTTTTGTTTTCTCGGTTGGGCGGTGCATTTCCAGCATTAATATCAACACCCATATCGGGGTTGTCCTCGGGAGGTTGCTTGATTGTTATTACCGACTTCATCATCCTCCTCATTTCCCATCACCTGCTATTCAAGTACAGCCAAACGATCTCTTGTGTCGATAGGGCAGCAGGATCTCATCAAGCTTTTGGTTGTTGCCCCTCCTTTAGGTGGAGCATTATTCGTAACGTTCCCCCTTGTTCTAACCATTTTCCTGTTACAAGAAAATTCAGGTTTTTATCAGATTATGGACACAATAGGTCCAAGAGCTGCAACCTTCAGCTCTGATACCAAGATGTAACATCCTCATTTTTGTACATTAGAACAAGTAAATTTTTTTGATAAATGCTTCCTGGTTCTAAATACATAATTTAGAACTCACAAATCAAAACAACCATTCTTATAACAGATAACCATATGCAGCTGTAATGACTCGGAGTACCTCCGATCTATTCATTCCATGACTTGGTAATCTACCGATCTATTCATGAGTATCAAGAGTTGGCGTTATTAATCTAACACATCACTCTTGCGGTTCTCTTCCCTAATCTAGGATTCAGAATGCTCTATCCAAGGAACCTATCTGAATAATTGTTACCATTATTCATCGGCATCTCGTCCCTTAGACTAGGTGACATAGGACAACGCAATCAGTAGCTTGCGATACTTTGGCCAAAGATTTGAAACATATTTCTTATGTCTCGTATTCCTTGATGGCATACTCGTCAATCTGGAATACGTCCTTCACCCCATTCCTATGTTATGTAGAATGTCTTACGCTGACTTGACAGGCCTCCCCTCCCAAGTTATTCACTCGGGAATGGATTAATAATATGGCAACGTTATAAGGATGCTCTCGAGAACTAGGGATACGGCTTTGACATCTTTGGTCAACCCTAGTTAACCTGTGTGTCAAGTACCCGAGTCTCAGGGCAGCCTCATAACATGACCATGTTAGTAACCGGTCTCGGAGTAAAAACTTGTTCGAGTTTAAGGAGTAAATCTTGATGATCAATGCAAGGGTGTCGCCATAAGTCACTCGCATTGTTGTATCTTCAGAAGATCCTAATCTTCTCGAAGGTACAACCTACGATCGACTTGTGCCATCGACCTTCAAATCCACCTCGAAAATATCTACTTAACTTTAAGGTGTTACTTACGTGGAGTTTAAATTATACTTTAAGACACTCCTTTTTAGGGTAGTCTTTTCCCAACCCCTGGGTTCCTCATCTTAAAATTTCCTTTCTTATTAAGACCCATTCCACAAATAAAAGTTTAATAAGATTGAGGTCTCAACAAGGAGATCATTGTTTCACAATAATCTTAATCTACGAAATTGGGTAGTAACCCCAAGTCTTCTCATAAGATTGCTAACTTATCCCTTTTGGGTTTATTCCCAGAGATCTTTAAAACTGAAATATATCTTACTTATTAGTGTTAAGATATAGTGATTTTAAAAACATTCGATATGTTGTCTTGACTTAGATCAAGGTTAGAGAGTAGCAGATTACTCTTCCGTTTAGACTTCTTGAAAGGGTTTATTTTAACCTTAGCTTCTCAAAAATCGGTGATCTAAATTACAATAGGCTTTAAATGGAACATAGCGGAACTATTAAACATTTACAAGTATTTAGTCACATAATCTTTGCAAGGCTTACCTAGAGAATTCCCAAATATCTCCAAGGTATACTGATAATATAAATGTACTTTAAAACATTCGAACCAGAAGAAGTTCATCCATCGAGATACGATTCAACCATATACAAGTAACAATCCCTTTATTTCATTCATTACAAGCTAATCAATTACAACTTATGCATTCAACATATGAGATACAATACTCAACAACAAGAGAACAACTTCCTTCATATAATACAATTAGAGAAGTCAAATTGAAATTCAACATAAAACCAAATTAAATAATCTGAGCATCATATCAGATCTGCGTGCCTTTACCACTTACGACAACCATCTGCAAAATTGCCAACACGGGTCAGTTCTGTGAACTGAGCATGATAAGCACTAAATCTTAAAACAATTGCATTCTACCAATTGCTCTCATTGAACAACCTGTTTAAATGAAATCAGGCTAAATATCTTTCTACAATTTTAACATGACTATAATGCATAACCTCTATTATAGCTGTCAAATAGTCCTAAATATTTTCAGATGACTCAACGTACATATTAGAGACTAAGAAGAACAAAATAATTCCAAAACATCCATCCATCTGTATCTCCAAGACAACAACAATCCAACAATTTATTCCATTCTAAAAAGAATATCCTATCAGTTCGTATTTCAACAAGTATGATTCAAACAAGTCCACAAGGCAGTTTATAATAACCGGCAAGCTCACTGACATAATTCCTTTTTAATCATACACTATGTTAATGGTACAGACAAGTATAACCACCTATACAGCAACACACATTTTATGCCAGTCTCTCCATACCATACCACTGTCTATTCTTGTTTTACCCTTACCGTTGAGATCACATAAGGATACAAGAGAAGAAAACATTCATAGTTTCTAGACAAGGAGAGAATAACTTATTATTCATACAGTTATAGATATCAACATAACTTAACAGCAGAGGAGAAGGAAATAGAGACATTCATATTCCATTCCAATCATGTTCATGGTTGTATCTTTGTCCTCTCAAGAGTAATGCATTTACACTATACGCATGTGACTAAATCAGCCAAGACCACGAGAAGATACTACAACTGACTTCACTCAGAATTCCAATATAAAATTCACCTCGTAGATTATTAAGCAATACAAGAGTTCACGCGACAAGCAATAATAAAATAATCTAACCCCAAAAAGGCTCAACAAATATTTCCATATTATTCAACAACATGCAAAATATCCAACGCCATTTCTGTCACCATGTCATGGCACACTGCTAAACTTTTTATCTCAGTCAAGCTCGAGACTAAATAACACAATAACAAAGAAGCGTAACCAGTGTGCAACCCATGACACTCCCACCGAGTCAAAATACTCGAAACAAATAACTGAATCTAATCCCTACTAAATACATCAAGGTCTTAAATCGGAAGATGAAATCAAAAAATAATAACCATAACAAGATCTTCATAGAAGTCATCATCATATCATTATTTTCAACAAATTTTCATCCAAGCTGAGATAATACGAATATAGCAAGGACTCATATAGAGTCGAGTTTAAAAATTAAACACAACGTGGACTAGATCAGAAGTCGAGCCATCACGCAAACACGTCAGGGCTTCAACAGGAGTTGTGTTCACATGGAGATACTGCAAGGACTCCAACTGAGTCGTATCCAACAAGAACTCATAGCCAGGGTTAGGATTGAAGTCGAATTCATACGAAAACATTCAAGGTCTCCAACTAATTCAACACCAACAGTCTTCACAACTAAACTTCTACAAATTGAAATACAAGATACATATTAAGGACTCCAACAGAGCCAATATCAATAAGTATTCACAACCAAGCTTATACAGAAGCCGAAACACTGGTTACATATCAAGGACTCCAACAGAGCCAATATCAATAAGTATTCACAACCAAGCTTATACAGAAGCCGAAACACTGGTTACATATCAAGGACTCCAAATGAGTCCATAACAACAGTATTCATGACTGAGCTTATACAGAAGAGAAAAACATAATATACGCTTCAAGGATTCAAAAGGAGTCGAACCCATTTAGTATTCTCAAATAAACTTCTACAGAAGTAGAAAGATACTATCTATTTCCTAGAATTCCAAGCTTGTATCAATCTCAACAAGTGTTAATGAAAGGCTTCAACAAAATTCGATACCAAACAAGAAAACATTTTATGGACTCCAACGAGTCAAATTATACATTATCCTTGCAAGAATTTCTACGAAATCTAATCGAAATGCAAAACACGGCAAGATAATTCAACCGTATGAAACAAAATGTACACCCAGCAAGGGTTCAACTGAATAATCGAGCTAGCATGAAGATACAACAAACTAATTCATACAATCTACCATAAAAACCAAGCTTGGACCAAAAATCATACGAAACAGAGTTGTTCAATGAAATCATTTGAAGGAAAGCAATATTTTTAAAAGTTAGGGCCTAACATGCACTGCAGTAATGTCCACTTAAAAATCTGAAGAAGACCTCTGAAAGAGCTCAAGGCCTTCTCCTCTTTTTCCACGTTAGATTCAACAACAATAATTTGTTATTTCCATGCCTTATAAACTTTCCTCGTGGAGAAAAGAGCTAGTTATTCTCATAGTTGCCATGCGACACCAAGTAGGCGGTTCGAAGAACCGGTGATCAAACAGAGAGAAAAATTGGAGCGTATGGAAAACAAACAACCAACTAGTTTTCCATTTTGCATGCCTTCCCAGAGCAATCCGTGCGTGCTCAGAAACCCCGATTTCATTAATTGCATTAACTCCAAAATTCCCGCTCAATTCTCCATTACCACCAACTGTAGCCATAGTTGGCGATGGACAAAAACAAACCAAAGACCATTTCCAGATTTGGTGACTCGCCACGTCGATTTCATTAGCCATTTGAAAATTCCACCAAATCCCTTGTCCTTCATACTTATCCATCTCATTTAATGCCATAGAAACTACCACCCATGGCTTGCACCCCTTCATAGGTCCCTTTCATCCATGGTCATTAGTTAGGTTAGAAACATAGGTTAGATCTTAAGGTGATACTTAGTCTAACCTCCTTAGCGCTAGGTCACTAACCTTAGAAACATTTAGCTTATAGTTTAGGGCTAGGTTAGATTAGCACTAATCCAACCCATAGGTTATAGTTTAGGTTTAGGTTATTAACCTTAATAAATCCAGTCTAGGTCTAACAAATAGAATCGTTTAGTATAAGAACCAACAGATATACATTCCCGAAATGGATTCAATCTAGCATTGATAATAAGCTAGCAATATAT